>JAESUZ010000891.1:0-419114 GCA_017311185.1 Proteles cristata cristata
CATATTCATCTGATTAGTAAGGTTTTCTGAAAGAACCAGCATCAGAAAGGAGATATTACTTTCTAAAGACCATTATCTGTTGCTCTTTTTGAAATGAAACTGGTTTAGTATTTGTATATTGTTGCTGTGGTATGTAAGTATCTTGCATAAGACCGATTTAAGACATGAAATATACCCAGGGAGTGATCTTAAGCTGTCATATGTTGGGTAAGAATGGTCAGAGGAAATCAGTCCAGCTAAGAAGATCTCAGGAATAGATTTGAGAAGCTGGTCAAGGAGCTCAGAAAAAGTAGAGACAAGTGACTCTTCTTGAAGCCTGTATCATCGATTTCTGTCATTAAAAGAGTGAAATGGTAAAATGTAGTAGAAATATAATGTAGATAGGTTATCACATATCAGATAAACACTACAAAAGTACATTTATACCCACGCCTTGGAATAGACCTACACTGCTCCCTTTATGTGACTCAGTTTGGGATGCCTAAGGCAGTTCTAAATACTGGTGGGCAGTGAAGATGTGTAAGGAACACAGAGGGTCCTAAGCTAAGACAGACAACTCTTCTGGCGTTTTCTTTCTTTTTAAATCTGTATTGATTTTTTAAAAAGTTAAATATTAAGTAGATTAGAAGAATAACTGGTAAAACATGTGAGTCTTTAAGGAAAAATAATATGACCATTATCTAGTATTCATCATAAAACATTGTCTTTACTTCTAAAGCCCCTGCATGCTGCATCCTAATCCCAATCAAAGGTAATCACCATCTTCAATTTTGTGTTTATTAACCTTTTAGCTTTCTTTATAATTTTATCATGTTTGTATCTTTGAACAGTATTTTTTTTACTTTTACCAATTTTTGAATCTCACATAATACATTTCTTTTTTTTTTTTTTTAATGTTTACTTGTTTATTTTGAGAGTGAGAGAGAGAATACATGCTCAGGGGCAGAGGAGGGGCAGAGAAAGAGGAAGAGAGAGAATCACCATGCAGGCTCCAACCTGTCAGCACAGAGGCCGACATCGGGTGTGATCTTTAGAAATGTGAGATTATGATCTGAACCAGTATCAAGAGTTGGGCGCTTAACCGGCTGAGCTACCCCGGCACCTCTAAATGTAAATCTTATGAGTATATTCTACTTAAAAGAATAACATCTTTATGTAGTATGATTTATATATCATGCTATATAACTCATTTATTTTAAGTGTACAATTCAGTGGTTTTAGTATATTCACAATGTTGTGCAACCAGCACCACTACTAATTCAAGAACAATTTCATCACCTCCAAAAGAAACCCTGTACCCCTAGCAGTCACTCTCCATTTCTGCCCAAGTATCTCCACTCCCAGCCCTAGGAAGCTACTTATCTACTTTGCGTCTCTATTGATTTATTCTGGATATTTTTTATAAATGGACTCAAACAATATGTGGCCTTTCATTCACTTCACATAATGTTTTCGAGGTTTATCTATATTGTAGTATGTATCAGTACTTACTTTATTGGAACACAATATTCTGTTGTGTGGATATGCTGTATTATATTTTAACTTTTTGATGAATGATTTACACTTGGGTTATATCTGCTTCTTGGCTGTTGTGAATATTGCCAATATCTCTTGGCTATTATGAATATTTCTGCTGTGAGTACTCCTGTGCAAGTTTTTATGCATATGGATATCTTTGTTTTTCTTGGGCATAATCTAGGTCTGGAATTGCTGGTCATTACAATTCTGTATTTAACCTTTTGGAAAAGCCAGATTTCCCAAGTAGCTGCACCATTTACAATCCCAACAGCAGTGTATGAGGGTTCCTTTTTCTCTTCATCACCAACACTTGTTCTTATCTTTTTTATATAAGTAGTTCCACCCCAAGATGGGGCTAAAATTCCCCACCCTGAGAACCAGAGTCACATACTCAACCTACCGACGCCTCTATTTTATTATAGCAATTCTAGTAAATAAGAAGCGGTATCTCATTGTGATTTTAATTTTTAATTTTCCTGATGCCTAATGATACTGAGCATTGTTTCATGTGCTTATTGGCAAGTTTTATATTTTCTTTGGGGAAGTGACTTTTCATAATCCTTGTCTATTTAAATTCCCTCAGCCTGAAGTTCCACTCCCTCATCTTCAATCAAGTCTCTGATCAAAGACTACGTACTCAAATATGCCTTCTTTCACCAGTCTATTTAAGATACCACCTCCCTCGGGCTCTAATCATATTTTTTTATTCTTCACACAATTTATGATTTTATTTTCTTACCTCCAAACTGGAATAAATGCTTTTTGACAGCAAAGACTTTGTTATCTTTGTTCATCTTTGCCATCCTTAGAACATTGCCTGCCACACTGTAGGCTTTCAATAAATATTTGTGGAGGAAGTGGAATGACTCCAGACAACAACAGGAGAGAAAATAAAGTTTTTCTGTTACCTTTGGAGTTTCTTTCAACAAAGTACACAGGTTTATTTCACCTTGGCAAAATAAATGCCATATTATTAATACCTAATATAAATCCATTTTGAATATACATAAGAGATAAGGAGTTTAAACAGATTGGTTAAAAATAAGTTTAATTTTCATAGAGATTTTATTTTATTATTCCTTGTTGACAAATTCTTAGAACAAAGTTTAACTGTCATAATTGTTATCTTATACATTTACTTTATACACTGTACATGTACATACTGTCACTTAAGGTTAAGATGTTCATCTCTTATGCTCTGACAGGAAATCAATACTATATATGATCTTATAGCATTTTTTAGAGCACAAAATTGTATATGAATGTATAGGCCAATTACACTTAATGTAATTACTGACCTATTTGAGTTTAAATTATTATTTATCCTTATTCTATATTTTTTATCTTCTTTTAGATTTTTAAAAATTATTACATTTGCCTCCTGTATTAGCTTATGGTAATAACTTTCTTGATTTATTAATGTTGAACAAAAATTAATATTTGTGTCACTTTGTGAAAAATGCAATGATCCTAGGACGCTTCCACTCATTTCCTTCTTACATATGCTATTTAATTGTTTGTGTATTTGAAACCCCATAGTATATTATTTGTAAGTATCTTAGATTTATCTATATGTTTACCCTTCTCATTATATTCCATTTCTTCCTTCATCTACATGCTCCCCCCTAGAATCATTTTCCTGTGCTTGAAGAATACTCTTTAGTTTTTCCTTCATTGCAGGTATGCTATTTTATCTATGTTTTTATTTTTCTAAAAATGACTTTATTTTGACTTCATTAAATTGTTTTCAATAAACTTTATGAAAAATACATGATTTCATATTGAAGTATCTATTTTGTTAGTTATAGGCTTCTAGGCTGTCAGATATTTTCTGTCAGCATGTTGGGGGTATTACTCCAGTGGTTTCCCTTTTCCATTATTGCTATTTTTAAGTCAGTTGTTAGATCTATTGTTTTTCTTTGGAGGTTGTCTTTTCTGTGGCTACAGGTATTTTTTTTCCATATTTTTCTTTATATATAGATAGATTCAAATTAGTTAACATATAGTTTAGTATTGGTTTCAGGATTTGAATTTAGTGATTCATCACTTACATATAACACCCAGTACTCATCCCATCAAGTGCCCTCTTTAATGCCCATCAACACATTTAATCACCTTGCTGGTGAGGTTTTTTTGGTTTTGTTTTGTTTTAATGTTTATTTATTTATTTTGAGAGAGAGGCAGACAGAGAGTGCCCTTGCACATGCAAGTGGGGGAGGGGCAGAGAGAGAGAGAGGGAAAAAGAATCCCAAGCAGGCTCTCTACTGTCTGCACAGAGCCGGACACGGGGCTCAATCTCACAAACCATGAGATCATGACCTGAGCCCATATCGAGTCAGACTCAACCCACTGGATCACCCAGGTGCCCTGCTGGTTAAGTTTCTAATCTTTGTCTTTCTTTTCAGCAGTTTTCCTACATAACAAACAATTCTGTGAGAAGGCTGCATTTTCCAAAGATCACTGCAACAATAACTCCCACCTCAGAAGCTCTTCTAGGAAGCTTGCCATTTTCCTTATCAGGAGATAAGGGTCTTTAACCACTTTTCCTTGCACTTGAGGTCTTTGTGTCTTCAAACAATAGAGTACAGTTGAAATGATACTATGTGACTTCCAAAACTAGGACTTTAAAAATGCCACGTACTTCTGCCATCCTCTCTTGGGAAATTCATTCTTGAACCTCTGGTATGATGCTGTGAGAAAACTCAAGTAGCCTCTGGACATACCCATATACATGGGAATAGCAGCTGCTTTTAGGACTAGGTGGTTGGTGGAAGCTGGAAGGACTTCAAGAAGACTGTTAGTGAAAGCCTGAAGGGCCGAATGGAGAGCTAAAGGAAAGCAATAAAAATGTATCGGAAGCTGAAGGCAAGAATGACACAGTAATGTGAAAAATGGAAAACATACCTAAATGAATTCAGTAATCTGGCTAAGGTGATTTCCCAGCAGAGTACTGACAGAGACACCTGCCTTCTTCTTGCTGCCTATGATACAATGCAAGAGGCCAAATTAAAGAATGATCTGTTAAATATGAAGGAACCAGGACTTGCCAAGTTTGACAATAATACTGTTCCTCCTTCCCAGCCTCCCCATGTGGTAAATTAGTCTTTCGTTAAGACAGGACCTCAGACCAAAATCAAATCTGGAGTGGGTCTGGGGGAGATCATTTGTAAAGACCTCAGAGAGATTCAAGGTAGTGATTCATGGAACATTTCAGACTGACAAAATCCCCTCTGATTTTAAGGTGTCCGTAGCAGATCTTATCAAATAACAGAGCTTCTACGAATCTTACTAGTATTATCCTGCAGCATTGTCACAGGGAGACCCAGGTAGGGAAGTTCTTACCTCAAACAGAGTTGTAGCGGTATGTTTTATCTAATAAGGTGAACCTCACTAAGCTGTTTAGGAAACCCACAGAGTTCTTAAGAGAATTGTTTTGGTAGAAGTAAAATTTGAACTAAAAAAGAAAAAAAAAAGGCCAAAACAAAGGCACCTTGGTGGCTCAGTTGGTTAAATGTCTGACTTCAGCTCAGGCCATGATCTCGTGGTCTGTGAGTTCAAGCCCTGCATCAGGCTCTGTGCTGACAGCTCAGAGCCTGGAGCCTGCTTCAGATTCTGTGTCTCCCTTTCTCTCTCTTTCAAAAATAAATAAAACTCAGGGGAAAAAAAAGAACTTTGGGCTCCTAATATTTTCCATCTAGGAAGCAGACTGAGGAAGCTTTGTAGTTACTAATTGAGTTTTCTTATGGAAAATAAAGGTTTTTAACTCAAAGGGCAGATTTTCAAAAAATGGTTATAATGTTTCCCATCCCATATTCTTCTAAAATCTTGCCAGTCTCCTTTTTCAGACGTGAACTCTATGTTCTCCTTGAACTTGGGTGGGTCTTTGTGACTGCCTTGACCAAGAGAGTATGGTAAAAGTGATGCTATGTAGCTTCCAAGACTATGTCAAAAGAATGGCATGCAATTAATTTTGCCTTGCTCTCTTGGATCCAAGCCCAAGTAGCCAGGGAGAAGACCCATATGGAAAGATTGGGAGATCCTCTCCCTCACCCCGTTATGAACTCAGTATTAGTGTCCCTTCAAAATTCATATTTTGAAATCCCAACCCTCAATGTGGTGGCATTTGAAGGTAGGGACTTTGGGAGGTTATTACCTTTAAACAAGGGCATGAGAGTGAGGCCTCCCCACCCCCATGATGGAATTAGTGCCCTTTGAAAAAGAGAAGCCAGAGCTCACTTTCTGTGCTACATGAGGACACAGGCAGAAAGCAGCCATCTGTAAGCCAGAAAAAGGCAATTAACCAGGAACTAAATCTGCTGGAAATTTGATCTTGGACTTCCCAGTCTCCAGGTGAAGTAAATGTCGTAGTTTCAGCCATCCAGCCTATGGTATTTTGTTATAGCAGCCCAAGCTAAGACACAGTGCTTCCTGAATATGTGGCTTGATGTCTTTATCAGTTTTGGAAAATTCTCAACCCTTATTTCCTCAAATACATTTATGCAATGCTTTGTATAATGTATAATGAGCCCTGAGGTCAAGGAAAATGAGGAATAGTGCCTCCAAGAATGTCACACTATGATTTTCCAGTCTATTCTTTTTTTTAAAGGTTTACTTATTTTTGAGGTTGGAAGGGGCAGAGAGAGACACACACACACAGAATCCAAAGCAGGTTCCAGGCTCTGAGCTGTCAGCACAGAGTCTGATGCCAGGCTTGAACCCATAAACTGTGAGATTATGACCTGAGCTGAAGTCAGATGTTTAACGGACTGAGCCACCCAGGCACCCCTCCAAACTCTATTCTTAAAGCCAGGAAGCATGAAAGTAAGTTAGTCATTCATCCTTGGAAAAGGTCTTAGACTTAACTTTCTTGGGACGGATGCTCCCCTTCTTACAACTCCTCCTCTGATCTCTGTGAGGAAAAGATCCGTCTGGCCATCCTCATATTAACACCTCTCTATGCGGTTTTGGTCAGTCAGAATTCTACCTTGCTACCAGTATTTGAACCAGTAGCAAACACTGGATGGCAATTCTCCCACAGACAGAAAAAGTATCCCACAGATACTCCCCTAGTATTTGTTCAACTTTAAATTTCATCCATGGCTCAAAGTGGTAAGTAAAAAACATCTAGAAGAAAACACAAATTTTAACAGAGGGGAGGCTTTTTATGTGTGTGTGTGTGTGTGTGTGTGTGTGTGTGTGTGTGTGCTGTATATCACTAATTGAATCTTCTGTAATATGCATGCATTACATTAGTAAAATTAATGAAAAAAATTTATTCAAATTGCTAATTAAAACACATCATTAATACCCACAACATGAACTTAATGTTATCCAAGGGACAACCAATTCACATATGATTATTATAACACCAGAATCTGACCTTGAATTTCTCATGTAGACAACAGGCCCAACACATTACAATTTGGGAGAAGCTATTTTCTGGGGTCTTCCAAGATGTTTGCAGAAAAAGGTTAGAATTTGTTTCCAGGCATCTTCCTGGGCCTTAGAATGAGCCCTGGGCACCCCACCCCAGATCACAGGTTTGTTCAGTATTTTATGCATAGAAGCTGGGCACAGGGGGAAGTAAGGAGGCTCAATGTAATGCCCAGTCCCAGGATAAGAAATGATTTCAAGTTTTCCCTTTCCATGGGCCTGTAACCGTTCAGATGCTATTTGGGCATATAACTCACTACTCCAGTTACGGTCATCCTGACCAACGATGAAGAGGATGGGCCCCTGGGCCTTCTCAATTGGAATCATGCTGGGGTTCTCACACCCTCCTACAGCGTCATTCCGTATATCCACAACGTCCAGGAGGCCTGAGTAAACGACCTTGACTCTCCTCAGATCAAAGCCCAATGGAGGGATGCAAGTCTGCTTGTAGTGTATAGGTCTGTTTGCACCGATCCCAGAGCCATTGATGGAAACTGTGGCTGAGATGTTCTTTAAAAATGAGGCCATGGAGAGACAAATATCAGCCCCTAAAGAAATGCCCAGAAGCCCAATACCCGGGCCCTTTACCTGGAAGAAAAGAAGAAAGAACAATCAAGAATGTATCTAATAGAAAAATATTCTACAATGATGGCAGTATTATTCAATAGCAGCTCACCTAGTGAGTGTTCATACTTGGGGTCTGAGTGAAGCTGAGGATAGAAGAAAATGGGGGCTTGGAAGTAGATGTCCTATTAGAGGTTGACAAAAAAAAGAAAGAAAGAAAGAGAAGAAAATGGGCATCAGGCTGAGTCAGTGCGTAGAGCACATGACTCTTGATCTTAGGATCCTGTGTTCGAGCCCCACTTTGGACACAGAGATTAGTTTAAAAAATAAATAAAGGTATTATCTATTTTTTAAAAAAAGAAAAAAAATTTAATGTAACTAGAGATGCTGCTACCTTTAATTTGTGAATTGACCACAAGAGTATCAACCTCAGCTCAACCTCAAACTCTCTTCCCCATATAAAAAATATCTGGCTGAACACATGGCAAACAAATCTTTTTTTTCTTTTTCCATGGCAATCAAATCTTAACCTCACTGCCAAGTCTGGGAATCATTTACAAATGTTCTAGAGAATCATCCACTAAAGAATGCCCAATTACGGAGCCTGTGAAGTTCAGGCCCTCATTCAGGTGGGCACAATCAAAGTCTCAATGGGCCTAGGTATCTAACTGTATGGAACCAAGTTCTGTTCTAAGAAGTAAAAGATTCATTAAACCCCATCTAAATACACTACCAAATAATTAACTTTATAGAAACAAAGTAAGACTTCAGAATCAAATTAAGTAGTTCTTAGCTTTTGAAAACATAAGCAACTTCTGATCAAAGTCTGAAAATACACATAGTTGAAGATTAAAAAATCAAGATAAAAATATTTCAGTGAAGGAAACAAGCAACAAAATTAAAAGGTAACCTAAAGAATGGGAGAAGATACTTGCAAATTACATATCTTTAAATGGATAGTATCCAAAATATAGAAAGAATGTATAAAACCCAACACTCAAAAAACATAATCCAATTAAAAGATGGGCAGGGACACCCAGCCAGCTCAGTCAGTAAAGCATGTGACTCTTAATCTCAGGGTCCTGAGTTCAAGCCCCACATTGGGCATGGAGCCTACTTAAAAATAGATAGCTTTAAAAAAAGAAAGAAAAATGGGCAGAAGACATGAATAGGCATTTCTTCAAAGAAGACATAAAAGCCAAAAAAAAAAAAAAAAAAATCAGGGACCTGCAAATGAAAACTACGAGATATCACCTCACACCTGTCAGAACAGCTAAAATCAACAGCACAAGAAACAAGTGTTAGTGAGGAAGTGAAGAAAAAGGAACACTCATGTATGGTTGGTGGGAATGCAAACTGTTGGATCTACTGTAGAAACCAGTATGGAGGTTCCTCAAAAAGTTAAAAATAGAACCTACAATCCAGTAATTGCACTATGGGGTATTTACCCCCAAAATACCAAAACACTAATACAAAGGGATACATGCACCCCTATGTTTAAAAACAATTTTTTTAATGTTTATTTTTGAGAGGAAGGAACAGAGCATGAGTGGAGGAGGGGCAGAGATAGAGAGGGAGACACAGAATCTGAAGCAGGCTCCAGGCTCTGAGCTGTCAGCACAGAGCCCTCTGTGGGGCTCTCACAAACTCACAAACTGTGAGATCATGAGCTGAGCCAAAGTCAGACGCTTAGGCGGCTAAGCCACCCAGGCACCCCTGCACGCCTATGATTATTCAAGCAATGTTTACAGTAGCTAAATTATGAATCAGCCCAAGTACGCATGATAGATGAATGGATAAAAATGTGGTTTGTGTATATAGACAGAAATAATTGAGCCATAAAAAAGAATGAAATCTTGCCATTTGTAACCACATGGATAGAACTAGAGAGTATAATGTTAAGTGAAATAAGTCAGAGAAGGACAAATGCCATAGAATTTCACTCATATGTGGAATTTGAGAAACAAAATAAATGAGCAAAGGGGAAGAGAGAGACAGAGACAAATCAACAGATACTTAACTATAGAGAACAAACTGATGGTTACCAGAGAGGAAGGTGGGTGAGGTTAAATAGGTGCTGGGGATTAAGGCTGCACTTGTGATGGGCTGTTGGCTAACTATATTGCACACATGAAAGTAATATAACACTGTATGTTACCTATACTGGAACTAAAATTTTAAAAATTAAAGGGGCATCCGGATGGCTCAGTCAGTTGAACATCCAACTCTTGATCTTTGCAGGTTGCAATCTCACAATTTTGTGATTTGGAGCCACATACTGGGCTCTACGCTGACAACAGGGAGCCTGCTTGGGATTTTCTTTCTCCCCCTCTCTCTGTCCCTCCCCTGCTTGTTTTCTCTATCAAAATAAATAAATAAACATTAAAAGAAACATTAATTGAAAAAAGGATGCAAAACTAATTAGAAATTCCACTTGTATAACAAGAGGAATTTTAACGTTCCTGAATAATTCCTTTAAAGAAAATCTCACGACTTTTATTATTAATTCTACATTACTAAGCCATATGACAGAGAAAATATAAATGGACACCTAAAGCCAAGGAAGTCTCCAAAAGAAATCTCAGTGAAAGAAGACTAAAGCAGCATCAGGGCCTCTGGCACAGGTGAGTGCAAAGTGACACCATCTCTGGATGTATTTCTAGAGAGAATGATACAATAAAGGACATTAGGAGAACCTGGGAGTGTTGAAGCATGTAGCACACAGCTTCTTCAAAGTAGCCCAGGTCTATGATATCCAATTCGTTGGGAAGATCTTCAAAGTTATAATAAGCTAGCGCCAACGTGGCAAAGCCATGACCAGCCAGAAGGCTGGCTCTATATTCCAACAGGCCCCCTGCAACTCCAAAGATGTCAATGATCCCTGGGAAAGGTCCAAGTCCTAGAGAAGAAAATAATATAAAGGAAAGGCATTATATACATTTAATGAGTTCATTTTCCTTTTAGAGATCTTTCTAAATTATTTAGTGGGAACCTATGAATCAAAGGCAAAAATCACCTCCCCAAGTTACCGCTGAAAAGGAATACAATGGGGCGCCTGGGTGGCTCAGTCGGTTAAGTGTCGGACTTCAGCTCAGGTCATGATGTCGCAGTTTGTGGGTTCGAGCCTCGTGTAGGGCTCTGTGCTAACAGCTAACTCAGAGCCTGGAGTGTGTCTTCAGATTCTGTATCTCCTTCTCTCTCTGACCCTCCCCTGCTCACACTGTCTCTCTCTGACTCTCAAAAATAAATTTAAAACATTAAAAAATGTTTTTAAAGGAATGCAAGTACCTTGGAAGGAGGAAAATCTACGAAGTACCTTCTCAGTGATGATTTATCTTCCATGATTCTATAAATTATCTAGAAGATTCTAAGAATCTTTAGTTGTCAGGAAGAGTAACAAAGCCTTTCATTAATGACTGCAGCATGGAAGGAGGAATTTCATGTTTTAGACAGTGTTGATTCACAGTGTCCTGTTAGGGGATTGAACATAAAATTAAGAATCTCAAAATAAAGCTTTATGTTGTGTTGCATCAACTCTTGGTTCTGTCTGTGTGTGTGTGTGTGTGTGTGTGTGTGTGTGCGCGCGCGCGCGCGCGTATTTCAGATGCTATCTAGAAAGAGGAAAGAAAAATAAATAGCCAGAGATGACTTCAGGTGAGAAAGCCAGAGGAGTCTGAACTGTGACCTGTGGCACCGTGGGATATGGGATACAAAGAAGTGAAGACGCCTAGGGAACCTACGACACTAAAGAGGGATGACATGGCAATAGCTTCCTTGATCGTTATCATTTTCCCTAAGACCAGTCTGGCTGATGAGATCTATAGAGTAGTTTTTAATAGCAAGGTGGACAACATGCCTACCCATCCTGACTTTTTTTTTTTTTTTTTTACCTGCAGAATACCCACCTCGTTGAAATATTACGGAGATTATAAGAGATATTGCAAGCAAAACGCGTAACACAAAAGCCCAACATATCAAAGCACACATTCCGGTTTGGCCACTGGCTTAGTAATCATCAGCTTCTCTGTCCTTGGACGATCTAAATACCCCCTGAAGCAGTACCAGATACACTGACCACCGGGGCACCCTGTCCTGCATGCCTAGCACCCCACACTCACCTGGCGGCAGGAAGAGCGTGGCGCGCACCCGGCCCTCGCGCACCGGCACCCGCCGCACCCCCGGCCGCAGGAAGGCGCGCTCCAGCACCGCCCGGCCCAGGAGCCGCCTGGCGTCAGGCTTGTGGCCCTCGAGCACCTCCAGCTCCACGGCGAAGGGCGTCTGCACGTTCCGCTTCACAAACCGCCAAAAAGGCTTCTCGGGCTCCAGCGCCCAAAGCAGCCCCATGGGCTCGAGCCCCGTGAAGCTGCCGCCCAGCGCGGGCGCGCGCGCCAGATCCAGGACGCCGCCGGCGTCCGCTTCGTACCGCGCGTGGGACCGGAAGAGCGCGCCATTCTCGTCGCGCAGGGACGCGCGCAGCGTGACGGGCTGTCCAGGGGCCAGACCTCGCACGGCGATGCGCACGGGCTCGTCCCAGCTGCTGCGGCCCGCGGGCTCCAGGATCACAGTCGCCATCCCTGCGCGAAGTCGCGGGTAGCTCCCGGCCGCAGTCGCGTCAGGCCGTGGAGAGCGCGAGAGAGGCCCGAAGAGGTCAGGCGTCCCTTGGCACCGGATCGGTGGGTGGCGGAGCCTCGTCAGGAGGCGTCAGGGCGCTTCAGATCTGTGGACCGCGCGCCCGGGACTCGCCTCAAGTAAAAGCAGCAGGGGCCGAGCGGTGCACACGCAGGGCGTCCTGAAATCTGGGTGTAGCGTCGAACCCGCCTTCAGAACGCTCCTCTCCCTCTGGCCATTCTCTCTTGCTGACGTGAAAGCTGTTGGGTAATCGACTCGGGGTGAGACTACAAGCTGAATAGGCTTAGGCAGAATTCCAAGAATTTCAGCCCCTTCAGCGAAAAGGGCAACTTTTTTTTGTTTTTCAACTTTCAGTGAATTATAACGTACACACAAAAACCCCTCAGGACCCTTAGCGTACAATCCAGTAAATTTTCACAACCGGAACATTCCCGTGTAACCAAGCACACGAATCCAGAAACATCATCGCCAGCACTCTAGCAGCCGCCCTCATGCTTGCTCTGGGCACCTCCGCTGTCCCCAAAGGTACTCTATCCTTCTCCAACAAAATGGGTTGTTTTGCGGGAATGAATCCTTCCATGCATCTTTAGTGCTTTCTCCTTTGGCTCAACATTATGTTTTTGAAATTCATGTATATTGTTAGGTGTAGTTATGTTTATTATCACTGCTTTTGCTATTCCATTTTGTGATAGGAAAAGGATTTGTCAATTTTACTACCAATAGGCATTTGATAGCTCTCAGTTGGGACTTTAGTGCTATGAACATTCAAGAACCTATCGTTTGATGGACATATATATGCTTTTCAGTGGAGTATATACCGGGGAGTGGAATTGCTGTATGGTAGGGAATGCATGGGTTTCAACTTCAGTAGATACTGAAAGTCAGCCTTTTGAGTGTGACCCTTGAAGCAATATAATGTTCAAAGATGCCCAGTGTTTTATTTATACATATAACAGTTATTCTTTATCAATGTCCAAATGCTTTACATACAAAATTCAACGTGTTCACAAAACACTGGGATTGTACTTCATATATTGCAAAGGAAGAACTTGAGGCTTGGTAAATATGAAGCCACGAAGTTTACCCTCTAACAAGTGACAGAGCTTTGACCAACTCCAAATGTGGAACTCAAAGGTGAGCAGCAGCATGGTGGTGAGGTATAATTAGAGTTCAAGTATATTGACTTGACTTTATTGACTAGTTCTGTAGCCTAAAGCAATTTCCCCCCCTAGGTCTCAGAGTTCTTGTGTAAACATGAACTTGTGTAACAAGGTAAAAGCCTCCCATAGAGGATCAAACATGATACTGTACATGAAAGCCTTAGACTATGTGAAGCAAAACATAATGTTTGATTTTATAATTGCTGGAGACTGAACCCATTTGCGTTTCATTTCTCATGGTCTCCAGATCATTGCCAACGGTTTGTATATTGCTTTTTAAACTGCGTATAAGAAAAATCATAGTTCCTTTTTAGAGAAAAAATACATTAAAAATTTTAAGTTTATTTATTTTTGAGAGAGAGAGAGAGAGAGAGAGTGAGCAGGGGTGAGGCAGAGAGAGAGGGAGAGAGAAAATCCCAAGCTGGCTCTGCACTGACAGAGCCCCCCCGGAGCTCAAACTCCCGAACCGCCAGGTCATGACCTGACCCAAAATCAATAGACAGAGGCTTAACTGACTGAGCCACCCAGGCACTCCCAAAAATACATATTTTTTGCAACAGATGTAAGCAATATGGAAACGTTTAAAATGTGAAATGATAGAGTCTTTTCTTTCAGTTCCCTTTCCCCCAAAGATGGATGACTACCTTAATTTTTTTCTGAGTGTTTGCAGTGTGTAAGCAAATGAGAGTGTGAACATACTGTATTTACTGTTCTGCAACTTGCATATCTATGTTTTCATTTTTCTGTAAATACAGGACTAGAATTGATAGGCCACATATTAACTCTATGTTTAACCTTTTGAGGAGCTACTAGACTGCTTGCCAAAGTATCTGCACCATTTTACACTCCCACAGCAGTGTATGAGAGTTTCAGTTTCTCCACATCCTTGCCAACCCTCATTATTATCTGTCTTTTTCATTATAAACATCCTAGTGGGTAATAGTCTCTTTGTAGTTTTGATTTGCATTTCCTTGATAGCTAACGACTTTGAGCATTTTTTCATGTACTTGACCATTATATATCTTTGGAGAAATGTCTATTTAGATCCTTGTCCTGTTTTTTTTTTTTTTAAGTTGGTCTGTCTTTTTATTATTGAGTTGTAAACGTTCTTTATATATTCTACATACATGTCCCTTATCAAATATGTGATTGAGAAATATATTCTCCCATTCTGTGAGTTCTTTTATTTTTTTTAATTAAACAAAATTTTAAGTAGGCTCCATGCCAATGTGGAGGTTGAACTCATGACCTTCAGATTAAGAGTCACATGTTCTACCCACTAAGCCAGCCAGGTGCCCGTATTTTTTTTTTAATGGTATCCTTTGATGCATGAAAGTTTTTAGATTTTTTTTTTTTTTTGGTTATTTTTTTTTTTTTTTTTTAAGTAAGCTCTATGCCCAGTGTGGACGTAGTCTACTTGCGGACTCATGACCCTAAGATCAAGAGTTGCATGTCCACTGACTAAGCTAGCCAGGTGCCCCTACTCTTTTTTTTTTTTTTCTTCTAACAGTTCTGTAATTTTAAGCTCGTAATTTTAAGCTCTTACCTGTAGGTCTTTGATTCATTTTGAATTAACTTATGTATGGTTTGAGGTAGGGATCCAAATTCATTATTTTGCCTGTGGATATCCAGTTGTCTCAACACCATTTGTTGACAAGACCTTTCTTTCCCCCATTGAATTTTCTTGGCACTCTTGTCAAAAATCAGTTGACTGTAAATGTGAGGGTTTATTTCTGGACTCTCAATTCTATTACATTGATTTTTATGTCTGTCCTTAGGTTTGTCCCACATTGTCTTCATTATTGTTGCTTTATACTAAGTTTTGAATTGGGAATTAAGAGTCTTCCAATTTTACTCTTTTTCAAGATTCTGGGTCCCTTGAATTTCCATAGAAATTTTAGGATTAACTTGTCAATTTATACAGAGAAGCCAGCTGGAATTTTGATGGAGATCGCACTGAATCTGTAAATCAATCTGCAGAGTCTGCTAGGGTGACCATAACAAATGCCACAGGTTGGTGGTAGCTTGAATGACAGAAATTAATTTTCTGCAGTTTGGAGGATAGAAATTTAAGATGAAGGTATCAGCAGGGCTGTTTTCTTCTGGGGGCTGGGAAGGAAGAGTCTGTTTACAGACCTCTCTCCTTGGCTTGTGGATGACCATCTTCTTGTATCTTCACATGGTCTTCTCTCATGCATGTTTGTGTCCTAATTTTCTCTTTTTATAAGGACACTTGCCGTATTGGATTAGGGCCCATTCATATGACCTTATTTACTTTAATTACCTCTTTAGAGGCCCTACCTCTAGCGTGCATGGATGGCTCAGTTGGTTAAGCTTAGGACTCCCAATTTTGGTTCAGGTCATGATCTCAAAGTCCTGAGATCTGAGATCAAGCCCCACCTCAGGCTTCATCTCAGGCTCTACTTCATTGGGCTCCACATCTGGCAAGAAGCCTACTTTAAAAAAAAAAAATTATTATTTAACTGGTATACTATTATATCAGTTAAAATGTTAACAAGGTGAGGAGTTACTATCTTTGCCTTTCTGTCAGAAAATGACACGTTGGAATACTTTTAACTCATCAAGTTTCATATTTTTGTTGCTTTCTGTTTCTGTTTACTATCTGCTTTTATTTTTTTTTTAATCAGTCCCTTCTTTACTGTGTTTACATGGCTGTATCCAAGTTATTGAGATAAATGATTGGTTCTTTTATTTTGTTTTTCTTATTATATTCCAATGAGTCTATTTAGGCCTGTACTCTTCTTCTGAATATCAACATGGCTATGTATTGGAGGGTTTGATGTGGACTTTTTTCAGTATTGTTTCAACATAATTCTTCACTACTTTTTAGTTTTCTACAGCTCCTTTTTTTCTTAATGTTTACTTACTTTTGAGAGAGAGAGCACACATGTGCGAGCAGACGAGGGTCAGAGAGGGGGAGAGAGAGAATCCCAAGCCACCCTGGCACCCCTAACTTTCTGTACCTCCTTTTTAATCTGAGTTATTTATTTATTTTCTAAATCTGAGTTATTTAGAAAGAGCTCTCATTTTAATTTAAAATTTAGGGGCATCTGGATGGCTCAGTCAGTTGAGCATCCAACTTGGCTTAACTCATGACCTCCCAGTTCGTGAGTTTGAGCCGCACGTTGGGCTCACTGCTATCAGCCTGTCAGCACAGAGCCTCCTTCAGATTCTTTGTCCCCCTCTCTCTGCCTCTCCCCTGCTTGTGCTTTCCCTAAAATAAATATTAAAAAGAAAGAGAAAATTAAAAATTTTCCCCAAGTAATTTTGCATACTGTAAAAGTCTAAGAGTAAGAAACAGCTTAAAATGGAAACCAATAGTCTTTTTCTCCCACCCCTCTTCTATCATAAAGTTCCACGTCCGTCAGGCAACCTCTTTTAACTGTCTCTGTTTTCACTTGCTTATATGGTTACCTCCATTATACTAGATACTATGCCTATACCTCTGTTTTTTAATTTTTACATTTTAAAATTATCTATTGACTCACGAGTGTTCAACTTACTCTTTCTTCCCTTCTCAGTGTTTGATAGATGTATTGTTACTTTTGACTATTCTGTGGCTTACTTTTTAAATTTTAAATAATATATTTAAGTCTTTATTTCTAGTTCCACTTGATCTACAACTTTTTAGTAATGTTTATGTATTTTTGAGAGAGAGAGAGAGAGAGAGAGAATACATGCGCGTGCAAGCAGGGGAAGGGCAGAGTGAGAGGGGGACAGAGGATCCGAATCAGGCTGTGCGTTGACAGAAGCAAGCCCGATATGAGGCTGGAACCCACAAACTGTGAGATCATGACCTGAGTCAAAGTCAGACGCTTAACTGACTGAACCAACCAGGTTCTTTTGAAGATAAAGACTTTAGAACCCCTATGTTTTTCTAAATGTTTTCCACTTTTCTTCTCTCGCAGAGAGCTGTTAATGCTCCACATAGATAACAAACACATAGATAATTTCTGATTAAACACGTTGCATAGTTTAGAGAATATTTTACAAGGGTACATGGGTGGCTCAGTCAGTTAAGTCTCCAACTTTTTTTTTTTTAATATTTTTATTTATTTCTAGGAGAGAGAGAGAGAGACAGCGTGAGCAGGGGAGGGTCAGAGAGAGAGGGAGTCACAGACTGGAACAGGCTCTAGGCTCCGAGCTGGCAGTCAGCACAGAGCCCGACGCGGGGCTCGAACCCACGAACCGCGAGATCATGACCTAAGCAAAAGTCGGACGCTTAACCGGCTAAGCCACCCAGGCGCCCCAAGTCTCCAACTCTTAATTTGACTCAGGTCATGATCTCACAGTTTGTGGGATCAAATCGTATGTCGGGCTATGCACTGACAGCATGGAGCCTGCTTGGGATTCTCTCTCACACCCTCTCTCTCTGCCCCTCCTCCACTCACACACACACACTCTCTCTCTTTTCAAAATAAATACATAAACATAAAAAAAAGAATATATTTAGTCTGCATCATTTTTATTCTTGGGATTTGATTGGACTTTATTAGGTTTTCTACATTGTCAACTTTTATATGTATTCTAACAGCGTTTAAGAAAAATATACTATCCAGGGGAGCCTGGGTGGCTTAGTTGGTTAAGCGTCCGACTTTCGCTTAGGTCATGATCTCACGGTTCGTGGGTTCGAGCCCGCGTTGGGCTCTGTGCTCACTGCCAGCTCAGAGCCTGGAGCCTGTTTCAATCTGTGACTCCCTCTCTCTCTGACCCTCCCCTGCTCATGCTGTCTCTCTCTCTGTCTCCTAGAAATAATAAACATTAAAAAAAAAAAACTTAAGAAAAAAGAAAAATATACTATCCATTACAAAGTTCTCTTCTTTCTCTGACTAAACAAATTTATTAATTAAATTTGTAATTTAAATCTATGCTAATTGTTTATCTTAGATCTATCAGTTTCTGAGTGGTTGAAATATATAAATGATTATTGGAAAGCTGTAAGTTTCTTCTTCTGTTTCTAAAATGTTTGCTTTTATGTATTTGAAACTTTATTAAATAGGTATATAAATGTGACTATTCTATTGTCTTGCTGAATTGCCTGTCTTATTAATACACAGCCACCAAGAATAAAGAGTATATTTCCACCTCCCTTGCAGCTAAGAATGTAACAAAGTTCTGGCCAGTAGTATAGAGGCAGAAGTGGAATCGGAAACTTTGGGAAGTTATTCCCAAGGGAGAGTGTGCCCTTCTCCTGTACTTTTCTTCTTCCTGATGGCTGGATTTGTATATAATAGCTAGAGCTGAGGCGGCTAGCTTTCCTTATTGTAGAGAGCAAAATGGAGGCTCTCAAGTCAAGCAGGAGCCTGTGTCAAGCAATGATGCAAGCAGTTAAAGATACTGCACCTATGAGATACAGCTGGGACCTGCATCAGCTGACCACCCAGAACTGATAACAAGCAGAAGCAGAGGAGGTCTGCAGGGACCCAAGATCAGTTAAATCCCTTTAAAAGGGGGAAGATTTTTGCAGCAAACTGTCAAGACTCTTCAGACATGACCCCTCTATGTCTGACCATTTCAAAAAGACAGCTGCCACTGAAGGCCTTGCCCAGTTGATCTCGGAACAGAACTGAGATCCTTCACTGCCTTAAGAGCAGTAAGTGCTAAGAGCTGACCTGGATTGGACCAAGGCCTTATCTCAACTGCCTGCCCACAGATTGACTTCATGTTAGGTTCCTTAACTTCCTACAGCCTTCTGTTATCTTGTTGTGGTATTTGTCTTATGTTCTGCTGTGTGCTGTGTAAGAAGCCAAGTTTAATCACATGGTAAAATGGCATTGAATTTGGAATTCCTGAACTTGCTTTATAATTGTGATTTACTTTATGATTGAATAAAGCTGACCTTGTGGAAAAATCCAACTCGTGTGTGCGCTTTCTTTGTGTGCTCATGATGCTTATACCATGATATGGAGCTACTTAGTGATCATGGTATCTCCCCTGCCTGGTAAGTATGATATGGAAGCCATTTAGTAGGGACAACAGAGCTTAGGTCCCTGACACTGGGAAAGTGATCCTTGCATTGTGCCACTTACCTGGAAAATTTGTGAGAGAGAAATTAATGTCTATCTTGTTTACACTACTGCTTGGGGGATTTTTTTCTGTCACTAGCAACCAACTCTAATCCTAAATGCTCTTTTTAACTTTTGTGCTGATAGTTGGGTTCTTATCTCACAAGTCTCTTAAGACTGATAGGAATTTCTGCAAATTTAGAAAGGAGGTTTAGAGGCTAGGTAGCCAAAGAAATGATAAATTACCCATTTCATTATGATTGGTGCAGGAAGTTTGGGGCAAACTACTAAGAAGAAATAGTCCTTGCAAGATATCACCTTCACTTCTGATACCAACTGGAAGTTTGGTGTGGGGGAAGGGTCTCAGAACTACCCACAGAGTCAGTAATATGCTGGAATGACCCAGAGAACAGACTGAAAGCTGTTACATTAATACTGTGGTTTATTACAGGAAAAGGTACAAGTTAAAGTCAGCCAAAGGAAGATGTGTCCAGGGTACGTGTTTGGGAAGTTTCTAATGTGGAGCTTATGTTGTCCTCTCCCATCAAGTTAAGATGTATATTCTCCTGGCACTGATGTGCATAATTGCATAACTAAGAAATTCACCTGAAATCTCGTGTTCATTGTTTTTATTGGAACTATATTACATAGGCATGATTGATTTGACTGTCCACATGGTTGAACTCAGTCTGCAGTCTGCAGGTGGACTGTTGTCCAAAGCCTCTACCCTAAATCACATTGTTGGTTTTTCTGGTGTGGCCATTCGCCACCCTAGGGTATAGGCAGCCTGCACCTCAAATTATCTTTTGTGACCCAAGGCCGTTAAGCAAAGATGCTGCCATCAGAGGTATAGCAGTCATCTTCCAGGAGCTGAGGGTAAAGTCTAGATCTCTTTTTCAGTAATGTTAATTCTTCAGCATACAATTGGGAATTTTTTTTATGACTGTCTTCTCAGTTCTGTGCAGAGTCTTTTAATCTGAAGGCTGAAGTTGGCTACACATACTCAGCCTCTAGTCATATAACCATGTGTATTCTGAGTGTGCAAGGACTTTATACTGTGGCTGTGTTTTCTCTTATCCTAAATTCATTCATTCTTTCTTTCTTTCTTTCTTTCTTTCTTTCTTTCTTTCTTTCTTTCTTTCTTTCTTTTCTTCTCTTTCTTCTCTTTCTTCCTCTCTTTCTCTCTTTCTTTCAGGGTGGGGAGGGGCAGGGAGAGAGAGAATCCCAAGCAGGCCTCACACTGTCAGTGCAGAGCCCAACAGGGGACTTGATCTCACAAACCATTAGATCATGACCTGAGCTGAAATGGAGAGTTGGATGTTTAACCAACTGAGCCACCCAGGTGCCCCTTATCCTGAATTTTTAAAGCTAAGTAACTTAATTCTTAAAGCTAAGTAACTTTGGGGTGCCTGGGTGTCTCAGTTAAGTGTCTGACTTCTGTTCAGGTCATGATCTCATGGTTTGTGGGTACAAGCCCTATGGTGGGTTTAAGCCCCACGTTGGGCTCTGTGCTGACAGCTCAGAGCCTGGAGCCTGCTTCAGATTCTATGTCTCCCTCCCTCTCTGCCCCTCCCCCTGCTCACACTCTGTCTCTGTCTCTCAAAAATAAATTAAAATGTTTATAAATAAATAAATAAATAAATAAATAAATAAATAAATAAAGCTAAGTGAACTTGGTGCTGAGTAAAGCCTATTTTGTTTTATAAATTTGTGTAATCCAAAGCTCAGACCATTACTACTAGGACAGTGTGGACTGGATGTGGGGCCTCCCGTTGGGTGGAGGCCAGCAATATAGGTGATGAAAGAATTCACCCAAGGCAGAACAAAGGAGATAGAAGTTTATTGAATATGGTGCAAGGGAGCAAAGAACAGGACAGCAAAGGAGAGACTATGTGCCAGGAGGCAGTGGTGGGGTCTCTAGTTAAGAGGGAAGGTGAGTAGGTATAGGAACATACAGAATTTAACTTTTTTTTTTTTTAAGTTTTATTTATTGCTGAGAGAGAGAGAGAAAGAAAGAGAGAGACAGAGCATGAGCAAGGGAGGGTCAGAGAGAGAGGGAGATACAGATTCTGAAGCAGGCTCCAGGCCTGTGCTGTCAGCACAGATCCTGATGCAAGGCTCAAACCCACAAACCGTGAGATCGTGATCTGAGCCAAAGTCGGACGCTTAACTGACTGAGCCACCCAGGCGCCCCTACGGAATTTAACTTTTATGGTAACTAGGTCCAACTGTAAGTAACTCACTGGTCAGCTAGGGCTTCTGAATATTTGAGGTGGGTTGCCTAATGGACCTATTTGTATTCAGCCCAGGGGTTACCATGGCTCCTTCTACCTTACTAATATTTCTATTGCTCAAGTTGGTTGCCTAGAAGTGACCTCTACCCTGGAATTTTCTATGCCTTAATTTTTTCTTATACATTTCCCACCTCTTATTGTTTCAGCAGAATTATGAAGATTTTCTTAACTCTTCCTTCCAAATTCCTAATTTGGCTAATTAGCCATATTCATTTTGTTTTTTGGCTTATCTATTGAATTCTTTATCTCAGCAATTATAGTTTGTAATTTCCTTTTCTTAAAAAAGATTTTAGTTTTAAGTAATCTCTACACCCAGCATATGGCTCAAACTCACAACCTCTAGATCAAGAGCTGCTCACTTCACCAAGTGAATCAGCCAGGTACCCCTATATTTGTAATTTCCAATAAATTCTTTGATTCCTTTTTAAAATTGAAACTTTTTCTTGTTTTCATGTGGAATATTTCAAATACTAAATCTGAGGATGCTGAAAATTTTTCTAAGCTATGTATGGTTCATTGGATAATCTGTGTTTACTTTTGGGTTAGTGGTTCTGTTTGCTCCATGTGGTCCTTTTGATTCATGCTGCTGATTTTCTTCATAATCCATTTATATTTATAAACAAAGGATTAGACTCATTGGTATAGGTAGCTTGCAAGTTCTTTCTTCAGTTGTAGGAGTCTTTTTCCCCAACAGGCCTCTCTCCTCAACTCCTCAATGGAGAGAGTAAACCCCCATTTATAAACAGTATGACAGTATTTCCCAGCCTCCTCTGTAATATTGTTGTGTTTGAATGACTAATGATGAGGGAGACTGAGGCTAGATGAGGGCAAAGTACAGGCTGACAGCACCCCCTTCCCCCCATGTGGGATATGTGTGATATTCCTTGGACACTCCTGACTAGCCAAGAACAGGGGAAAGGAAAGAAAGCAAATGGTTGACTGATAGAGATCACAGTCCTGCAGGATGGGAATCTCCTTCAGTTTATGGATAATTTAGTAAGTTGCAAGAAAAAGACAATCCTATCCATAGCCTAATCTCCAGAAACCTATATAGACTTCATTTCCTGGAGCCCTAATATCATTCTCATCAAGATGTAAGGGGGTTTACGACAGACTCCACCAGAAGCCTACTAGAACTGACCCAAGAATTCAGCCAAGTTGCAGGGTACAAAATCAACGTACAGAAATTGGTTGCATTTTTATACACCAACAATGAAGCAACAGAAAGAGAAATCAAGAAACTGATCCCATTCACAATTGCACAAAAAACCATAAAATACCTCGGAATAAACCTAACCAAGGATTCAAGAGATCTGTATGATGAAAACTATAGAAAACTTATGAAGGAAGTTGAAGAAGACACAAAGAAATGGAAAAACATTCCATGTTCATGGATAGGAAGAATAAGTATAGTTAAGATGTCATTACTACCCAAAGCACTCTACACATTCAATGCAATTCCAATCAAAATTGCACCAGCATACTTCTCAAAACTAGAACAAACTATCCAAAAATTTGTATGGAACCACAAAAGACCCCGAATAGCCAAAGTAATCTGAAAAATAAAACCAAAACGGGAGGTATCACCATCCCAGACTTTAGCCTCTACTACAAAGCTGTTATCATCAAGACAGTATGGTATTGGCACAAAAACAGACACATAGACCAATGGAACAGAATTGAGAACTCAGAAGTGGACCCAAAAGTATACAGCCAACTAATCTTTGACAAAGCAGGAAAGAATATCCGATGGAAAAAAGACAGCCTTTTTAACAGATGGTGTTGGGAGAACTGGACAGCAACATGCAGAAGAATGAAACTAGATCATTTTCTCACACCATGCACAAAAATAAACTCCAAATGGATAAAGGACCTGAATGTGAGACAGGGAACTATCAACACCCTAGAGGAGTAAGAAGGAAACCACCTTCTTGACCTCCACTGCAGCAACTTCTTACTTGACACATCCCCAAAAGCAAAGGAATCAAGAGCAAAAATAAACAATTGGGACCTCATCAAGATTAAAAGCTTCTGCACAGCAAAGGAAACAACCCAGAAAACTAATAGGCAACCAACGGAATGGGAAAAGATAGTTGCAAATGACATATCAGATAAAGGGTTAATATCCAGAATCTATAAGGAACTCATCAAACTACACGCCCGAAAAACAAACAACCCAGTGAAGAAATGGGCAGAAGATATGAACAGACACTTCTCCAAAGAGGACATCCAGATGGCCAACAGACACATGAAACGATCCTCAGCATCCCTCCTCATCAGGGAAATACAAATCAAAACCACACTGAGATACCACCTCACGCCAGTCAGAGTGGCGAAAATGAGCAAATCAGAGAACTCTAGATGCTGGCAAGGATATGGGGAAACGGGCACCCTCCTACACTGTTGGTGAGAATGTAAACTGGTACAGCCCCTCTGGAAAACAGTGTGGAGGTTCCTCAGGAAAGTAACAATAGAACTCCCCTATGACCCAGCAATAGCACTGCTAGGAATTTACCCAAGGGATACAGAAATGCTGATGCATAGGAGCACATGTACCCCAATGTTCATAGCAGCACTCTCCACAATAGCTAAAACATGGAAGAGCCTAAGTGTCCATCAACAGACGAATGGATCAAGAAGATGTGGTTTATCTATGCCATGGAATACTACATGGCAATGAGAAACAGTGAAATCTGGCCATGTGTAGCAACATGGATGGACCTTGAGGGTGTTATGCTGAGCGAAATAAGTCAGGCAGAGAAGGACAAATATCATATGTGTGCACGTATGGGAGGATTAGGAGGAACTTGACGGAGGACCAAGGGGGAGAAGAAGGGCGGAAATGGTGGGGGAAAGGGAGAGAGGCAAACCATGAGAGACTCTTGAATGCTGACCAAAACTGAGGACTGATGGATGTAGGGGGGAGGAGGGGTGGGCATGGAGGAGGACACTTGTGGGGATGAGCACTGAGTGTTATGTGGAAACTAATTTGACAATAAACTATTTGTAAAAATAATAATAATAATAATAATAAAATAAAAGCATTTAACAGAAAAAAAAAATAAAAGAAAAAAAAAGATATAAGGGGGTTTAAGTGCTTGGCATGGTGATGTGGGAAACCAAGGCAAATGAAAAATTAAATTCCCTTACTGCCTACAGCCCATTGACAATTCCTTGAAATAGGCAGTGACCTTCCTCTAGAAATTCAGCTGTCTTGATGATGACACTTTGCTAGGGGCGATAGGGAATCTGGCTTAACATTATCCTGACTCCATAGGATTCTGTAAGTGTACCTTAACATATAAAAATTCCTTTGGAAACTTCCTTTATCTCAATTACCCCCAAGATATATGCTGGAAGTCATACTCCAACCTTATGGTTCCCTGATATACATCTAAAGGGTCCAATGATGGAGGTTTTACTAAACAGTAATAAATGGTGTTTTCCTAATAGAAGCTGGCCCCTCAAGGTCCTGGAAACCTTGCCTCTAAAATATCTTAGAGACTTACTCTATTCCTGACCCCCTCCCAACCTGAAGGTATATAATTGGTTACTATCACAACCCCAGTGCAGCTCTTTCTTCCCAAGGGTCCTGTCTCCATGCTTTAATAAAATCACCTTTTTGCACCAAAGATGTCTTCAAAAATTATTTATTGGCCATCCACTCCAGATCACCCCACCATCACCCTCAAACATCGTCAACTAAGTTCTACTAATGGGATGAGGGCAAAAATGATACACCCTAGGCTGGTCATAAAACATGACTCTCTCTTGTCTTTCCTTCACGTCGCAATTTTGGAAGCCAACCCAGATGTTCCAAATGGCAGAGCTACATCACAGAAGCCTGGATCCATAAATCAATGCTTGAATAACAGCTACTGAAGTTTGGTGCTCAATTTGCTTCAAATTGTGAGGAGAGTGACAAACCTTTGTTGATTTTTAAAAATGGTTTATTGTCGGGGCGCCTGGGTGGCTTAGTCAGTTAAGAGTCCGACTTTCGCTTAGGTCATGATCTCACGGTTCGTGGGTTCGAGCCCCGCGTCAGGCTCTGTGCTGACTGCCATCTCAGAGCCTGGAGCTTGCTTCAGATTCTGTGTCTCCCTCTCTCTCTGACCCTCCCCTGCTTGCGCTGTCTCTCTCTCTCCTAGAAATGAATAAAACATTTAAAAAGAAAAAAAAATAGTTTATTGTCAAGTTGGTTTCCATATAACACCCGGTGCTCATGCCCACAAGTGCCCTCCTCCATGCCCATCACCCTTCCCCTCCCCCCACACCCATCAGTCCTCAGTTTGTTCTCAGCATTTAAGAGTCTCTTGTGGTTTGCGTCCCTCCCTCTCCCCCACTATTTCCCCCCTTTTTCTCCCCCACGGTCCTCCGTTAAGTTCCTCCTAATCCTCCTATACGTGCAAACATATGGTATCTGTCCTTCTCTGCCTGACTTATTTCGCTCAGCATAACACCCACAAGTTCCATCCGTGTTGCTACACATGGCCAGATTTCATTCTTTCTCATTGCCATGTAGTATTCCACTGTAGAGATAAACCACATCTTCTTGCTCCATTCGTCCATTGATGGACACTCAGGCTCTTTCCATGCTTTGGCTATTGTTGAGAGTGCTGCTATGAACATTGGGGGACAGGTGCGCCAATGCATCAGCACTCCTGTATCCCTTGGGTAAATTCCTAGCAGAGCTATTGCTGGGTCATAGGGGAATTCTATTGTTAATTAAAACCTGCACACTGTTTTCCAGAGGGGCTGTACCAGTTTACATTCCCACCAACAGTGTAGGAGGGTGCCCGTTTCTCCACATCCTTGTCAGCATCTAGAGTCCTCTGATTTGCTCATTTTAGCCACTCTGACCGGCATGAGGTGGTAACTCAGTGTGGTTTTGATTTGTATTTCCCTGATGAGGAGGGATGCTGGGCATTGTTTCATGTGTCTGTTGGCCATCTGGATGTCCTCTTTGGAGAAGGGTCTGTTCATATCTTCTGTCCATTTCTTCACTGGGTTGTTTGTTTTTCAGGTGTGGAGTTTGGTGAGTTCCTTATAGATATTGAATACTAGCCCTATATCTGATATGTCATTTGCAGCTATCTTTTCCCATTCTGTTGGTTGCCTATTAGTTTTATGGATTATTTCCTTTGCCGTGCAGAAGCTTTTAATCTTGGTAAGTTCACAATAGTTTATTTTTGCTCTTGATTCCCTTGCTTTTGGGGATGTGTCAAGTAAGAAATTGCTGCGGTTGAGGTCAAGGAGGTGGTTTCCTTCTTACTCCTCTAGGGTGTTGATAGTTTCCTGTATCACATTCAGGTCCTTCATCCATTTTGAGTTTATTTTTGTGTATGTTGTGAGAAAATGATCTAGTTTCATTCTTCTGCATGTTGTTGTCCAGTTCTCCCAGCACCATCTGTTAAAGAGGTTGTCTTTTTTCCATTGGATACTCTTTCCTGCTTTGTCAAAGATTAGTTGGCTGTACACTTTTGGGTCCTATTCTGAGTTCTCTATTCTATTGCATTGGTCTATGTGTCTGTTTTTGTGCCAATAGCATACTGTCTTAATGATGACACCTTTATAGTAGAGGCTAAAGTCTGGCATGGTGATGCCTCCCGTTTTGATTTTTTGATTTCTTCAATATTACTTTGGCTATTCGGGGTCTTTTGTGGTTCCATACAAATTTTTGGATAGTTTGTTCTAGTTTTGAGAAGTATGCTGGTGCAATTTTGATTGGAATTGCATTGAATGTGTAGAGTGCTTTGGGTAGTAATGACATCTTAACTATATTTATTCTTCTATCCATGAGCATGGAATATTTTTCCATTTCTTTGTGTCTTCTTCAACTTCCTTCATAAGTTTTCTATAGTTTTCATCATACAGATTTCTTGAATCCTTGGTTAGGTTTATTCCGAGGTATTTTATGGTTTTTTGTGCAATTGTGAATGGGATCAGTTTCTTGATTTCTCTTTCTATTGCTTCATTGTTGGTGTATAAAAATGCAACTGATTTCTGTATGTTGATTTTGTACCCTGCAACTTTGTTGAATTCTTGGGTCAGTTCTAGTAGGCTTCTGGTGGAGTCTGTCAGGTTTTCTATGCAAAGTGTATTGTTGTCTGCGAAAAGTGAAAGTTGACTTCTTCTCTGCCAATTCTGATGTCTTTTATTTCCTTTTGTTGTCTGATGGCTGATGCTAGGACTTCCAGCACTATGTTAAACAGCAGTGGTGAGAGTGGACATCCCTGTCGTGTTCCTGATCTCAAGGGGAAAGCTCTCAGTTTTTCCCCATTGAGGATGATGTTAGCCGAGGGCTTCTCATAGATGGCTTTTATGATGTTTAAGTAAACTCCTTCTATCCTGACTTTCTCGAGGGTCTTTATTAAGAGGGGATGCTGTATTTTGTCAAATGCTTTTTCTGCATTTATTGACAGGATCATATGATTTTTATCTTTTCTTTTGTTGATGTGATGTATCACATTGATTGATTTGTGAATATTGAACCAGTCCTGTAACCCAGGAATGAATCCTACTTGATCTTGGTGGATAATTCTTTTTATGTGCTGTTGGATTCGATTTGCAAGTATCTTGTTGAGGATTTTTGCATATGTATTCATCAAGGATAACGGCCTGTAGTTCTCTTTTTTTTGCTGGATCTCTGTCTGGCTTGGGAATCAAAGTGATGCTGGCTTCATAAAATGAGTCTGGAAGTTTTCCTTTGATTTCTATTTTATGGAATAGTTTGAGAAGAATGGGTATTAATTCTGTTTTATTTATTTTTTAAAATTGTTTTAGTGTTTATTTTTGAGAGAGAAAGAGAGAGCATGAGTGAGGAACAGGCAGAGAGAGAGGGAGGGAGACACAGAATCCGATGCAGGCTCCAGGCTCTGAGCTGTCAGCACAGAGCCTGACGTGGGACTCAAACTCGCAAACCGCGAGATCACGACCTGAGCCAAAGTTGGCCGCTTAACCGACTGAGCCGCCCAGGCGTCCCATATTAATTCTGTTTTAAATGTCTGGTAGAATTTCCCACAGAAGCCATCTGGCCCAGGGCTCTTATTTGTTGGGAAATTTTTGATAACTGATTCGATTTCCTCACTAGTTATGGGTCTGTTCAGGTTTTCTATCTCTTCCTGTGTGAATTTTGGTAGTGAGTGTGTGTTTAGGAATTTGTCCATTTCTTCTAAGTTGTCCAATTTGTTGTCATATAATTTTTCATAGTATTCCGTGATAATTGCTTGTACTTCTGAGGGGTTGGTTGTAATCAGTCCATTTTCATTCATGATTTTGTGTATTTGAGTGCTCTCTCTTTTTCTTTTTGAGAAGCCTGGCTAGAGGTTTGTCAATTTTGTTTATTTTTTCAAAAAATCAACTCTTGGTTTCATTGATTTTTTCAACTGTTTCTTTGTTTTCTATATTGTTTATTTCTGCTCTAATTTTTACTATTTCTCTTCTTCTACTGTGTTTGGGGTGCTCTTGTTGCTCTCCCTCTAGTTGCTTTAAGTGCGCTGTTAGATTTTGTACTTGCACTTTTTCTAATTTCTTGAAATAGACCTGGAGTGCAATGTACTTCCTCTTAGGACTGCCTTTGCCGCATCCCATAGAGTTTGGATGATTGTATTTTCATTTTCATTTGTTTCCATATATTTTTAAAATTTCTTCTCTAATTGCCTGATTGGCCCATTCGTTCTTTAGTAGGGTGTTCTTTAACCTCCATGTTTTTGGAGGTTTTCCAGACTTCTTCCTGTGATTGATTTCAAGGTTCATAGCATTGTGACCTGAAAGTGTGCATGGTATGATCTCCATTCTTTTATATTTATTGGGGGCTGCTTTATGTCGCAGTATGTGATCTAGCTTGGAGAATGTGCCAATGCGCACTTGAGAAAAAAGTGAATTCCATAGCCTCAGGATGTAGAGTTATAAATATAGCTGTCAAATCCATCTGGTCCAATGTGTCATTTAAGCCCATTGTGTCTTTATTGATTTTCTGTCTAGTTGATCTATCCATTGCTGTAAGTGGAGTATTAAAGTTCCCTGCTATTAGCACGTTCTTATCGATAAGAGTGTTTCTGTTTGTGATTAATTGTTTTATGAATTTAGGTGCTTCCATATTTGATGCGTAGGCATTTGTAATTGTTAACCCTTCCTGATGGATAGACCCTGTAATTATTATATAATGCCCTTCTTCATCCCTTGTTACTGTCTTTACTTTAAAGTCCAGCTTGTCTGATATAAGTATAGCTACTCCAGCTTTTTATTTACTTCCAGTAGCATGATAGATATTTCTCCATCCCCTTACTTTCAATCTGAAGGTGTCCTCCAGTCTAAAATGAGTTTCTTGTAGACAGCAAATAGATGGGTTTTGTTTTATAATCCATTCTGCTATCCTATGTCTTTTGATTGGGGCATTGAGTCTGTTTACATTCAGTGTTATTATTGAAAGATATGGGTTCAGTAGTGTCCTTTGTGGAATTTATGCTTGTGGTGGTGTCTCTGGTATTTTGTGTTCCTTAAACATTTCCCTCAGAGAGTCCCCCTCAGAATTTTTTGTAGGGTTGGTTTAGTGGTGATGAATTCTTTCAATTTTTGTTTATTTGGAAAGACTTTTATCTCTCTTTCTATTCTGAATGACAGCCTTGCTGGATAGAGGATTCTTGGCTGCATATTTTTTCTGTTCATCACATTGAAGATTTCCTGCCATTCCTTTCTGGCCTGCCAAGTTTCAGTAGTTAGGTCTGTCACCACTCTGATAGCTTTCCCTTTGTATGTTAGGGTCCTTTTATCCCTAGCCGCTTTCAGAATTCTCTCTTTGTCCTTATATTTTGCCAGTTTCACTGTGATATGTCATACAGAAGATCGGTTCAAGTTACGTCTGAGGGGAGTTCTCTGTGCCTCTTGGATTTCAACGTCTGTTTCCTTCCCCAGATTGGGGAAGTTCTCTGATATAATTTATTCAAGGACTCCTTCAGCACCTTTACCTCTCTCTTCCTCTTCTAGAATTCCTATAATACAGATATTATTCCATTTGACTGTATCGCTGAGCTCTCGAACTCTCCTTTTGTGTTCCTGTATCAGTTTTTCTCTCTTTTCCTCAGCTTCCTCATTTTACTATAATTGTGTCTTCTAAATCACTTATTCTCCTTTCTGTCTCTTCAGTCCGTGCATTGGATGCCTCTATTTTATTATGCATCTCATTTATAGCATTTTTAAATTCATCACAACTATTTTTAAGCTCCATAGTCTTTGTAATAATAGTTTCTCTGATGTTTTCCATGCCTTTTTCAAGACCAGCGATTAATTTTATGACTATTGTTCTAAATTCTTGTTCAGTTATTTTGCTTATATCTATTTTGAGCAGTTCTTTAGCTGTCAATTCTTCCTGGAATTTCTTTGGAGAGCTCTTTTGTTTCATCATTTTGGTTAGTTTTCTATATCTTGTTAGTTTTAAAAGCTTGTTATGCACTCTGCACCTGTGATTGCTGCTGTACCAAAGAAGGCCCTTTGACTGACCAGGGCCTGTCTGTTCAGAAAGTGTTCTTTGAATGGTATCTCTTGGACTCTCTTGTTGAGACATTGGTTATTTTATTTTCCTGCTCGTAGTGGTATTTGGGACTCTCCACCATGTGCACTTTGGCTTGTTTCTTGAGGTAGCCCAGATCACTGGTTGATCGACAAAGGCTGTGACTCGGGAACAGCCAGACGGAAGGGTTACAAAGGAGGAGGTCTGGGGGAAGGGCGGATGGTCCCCGCCCTCTCCAGGCTGCCACTCTCACCCAAACCTTTGTTGTTTTAAGCTACTGAGATTTCAGTTACCAGGGCATAACCTAGCATAACCTAAGTAACTGTTATCCTGTCCAGGGTAATTGGTCCAGAGAGCCTTCATGTTCTCTGTGTTTGTTCATTTTGAGTAAGATTTTTTTTGTTTGTTTGTGCAGTTCATTTTTGAGTAGTCTGCCCATATTTGGCTTATGGCTTCCTTCTATCCCATTTCTTCTGTGTTTTATATTCTAGGAAATTTTTATATTTTCTACACCTTTAAATATCACTCTTTATTTTTATCTTCTAAGATTGTTATGGATTTATTTTTCTTCTTTTTGTTATTTTAAGTAGGCTCCATACCCAGTGTGGGGCTTGAACTCACCATCCTGAGATTAAGAGTCATGTGCTCTATGGACTGAGCCAGCCAGGCACCCCTTGGATTTCTTCTTTTATTTTTTTTTAAGTTGTTTTTATTGTTGTTGTTGTTTGAGAGAGAGAAAGAAAGAGAGAGAGGGAGCATGAACAAGTGTGAGTGAGGGAGGAGCAGAGACGGAGAGAGCGAAAATCCCAAGCAGAGTCTGTACTGTCAGCACAGAGCCTTTTGTGGGGATCCATCCTATGAACTGTGAGATCATGACCTGCGCCAAAACCAAGAGTCAGACACTCAACTGACTGTACCACCACCTAGGCACCATGGATTTTTTTTTTTAATATGTCTTGGTTGGGGGCGGGCACCTTGGTGGTGCTGATGGGGCAGAGCCTGCTTGTAATTCTGTCTCTCCTTCTCTCCCTCCCCTGCCTGCGCTCTCTCTCTCTGTCTCTCTGTCTCTCTCTCTCTCTCCAATAAATAAACAAACATAAAAAACATTTTTTTTAAATATGCTTTGGGACACCTAGCTGGCTCAGTTGTTGGAAAGTGCCACTCTTGATCTCAGGGTTGTGAGTTTGAGCCCCACATTGGGTGTACAGATTACTTAAAAATAAAATCTCAACAACAACAAAAAAGTTGTTGTTTTCTTTCATTTGAGGGGATTTGGAAGAAGAAGAGTGATGAATTTAGTCCATTAAGTTCAGCCAATGTAATTTCCTATATTTATTATCAATTTGTATTTTACCTTCTGACAGCAGTCTTTTTTTTTTTTATAAATTTTTTTAAAAATTTTTATTTATTTCTAGGAGAGAGAGAGATAGACAGCGTGAACAGGGGAGGGTCAGAGAGAGAGGGAGACACAAACTCTGAAACAGGCTCCAGGCTCTGAGCTGGCAGTCAGCACAGAGCCCGATGCGGGGCTCGAACCCACGATCCGTGAGATCATGACCTAAGCGAAAGTCGGACGCTTAACCGACTAAGCCACCCAGGCGCCCCCTGACAGCAGTCTTTTTATATCTTTTGGCCAGATTTCTCACTGGTTCATAGAAGCCCTTTATATATTCTTGTCCATTATATGTTATATTTTCTCCTATTCTGTAATTTATCTTTTAATTTTCTTTTGCCATACCTTCACATTTTATAATGTTCAATCTCTTGGTCTTTTCCCTTACGGCGTTAAAAAACAACAACCAAGTAGATTTGACGACCTAAGTGACATTGGTATTCATGATTCATTAATTGGGCACCATTCCATCTAGCAAGTAGAGGGGAGCTGTGAGGAGTTGTACAAAATGGAAGATTTTTGGGGGGGAGTGGGGCAAAAAGTTATTAGCAAGGTCACCGTTAGTAATAGGGGTCTTATTATGCATGCAGATGACCTTATCTTCCTTTGAGTAACTGCTAGGGCCTCAGGACAAATTCCTCACTAATTGATGCTGATCAGAAAATTCCTGACTGACCAGTTAAGACTATACATGGGAGAGATTGGTTGGTGTTTGGTTAGGTTAGGTCTTAATCCCAGGTTTGGTGTCTTGGCCTAAGTGACATCATTTTATCCTGTGATTTTCTTTTTAACAATAGTTCCTGGGTTTTGTGTCATGCTAATGAATACCTTCTCCTAAATATGATTATTACATTTTCTCTCATATATTTTCCCCTAATGACCTACTTGTATGGTTTTATTTTTAACAGTTTAACATTTTTAATATATGTTTTATTTCCCTCTCAATGAGTTTACGAAGGCAGACCACAGGCATACACAGATTTGTCATTCTTTTTATTTTTAATATTTATTTTATTTTTGAGAGAGAGAGCACACGAGCACAGGGCAGGGTCAGAGAGAGGGTTGACAGAGGACCCAAAGCCGGCTCTGCAACGACAGCAGAGAGCCCAATGTAGGGCTTGAATTCAGAACTGTGAAATCATGAGCTGAGCCAAAGTAGGATGCTTAACTGACTGAGCCATCCAGGTGCTCCAACAGTTAAATTTTTATTCCTTCCAGCATCCAGTTGGTCTTTTAAGAATTCTTTAGAAGGGGGGCGCCTGGGTGGCTTAGTCGGTTAAGCGTCTGACTTTCGCTTAGGTCATGATCTCGCGGTTCGTGGGTTCGAGCCCCGCGTCGGGCTCTGTGCTGACTGCCAGCTCAGAGCCTGGAGCCTGTTTCAGAGTCTGTGACTCCCTCTCTCTGACCCTCCCTGCTCACTGTCTCTCTCTCTCTCTAGAAATAAATAAAAATATTAAAAAAAAAAAAGAATTCTTTAGAAGGGGCACCTGGGTGGCTCAGTTGGTTAGGCATTCGACTCTTTGTTTCAGCACAGGTTAAGATCTCATGATTTGTGAATTTGCATATGCCCACCTCTGCACTGACAGCATGGAGTCTGCTTGGGATCTCTATCTGCCCACCCCCACTCTCGAAAATATATAAATATATAAATAAACATTTTTTTAAAAATAATTTTTTTAGCTATGTCAGTGACATTATAGTAGTTGGGCTTCTTTTGATTGCAAGTAACAAAAACAAAATCAAACTGGTTTAAAGGAAATTATGGAAATAATACATTGTAGGGGAGGAAAAATTATTTCCCTCTACCCTTCAAGGTCTCCTAGCTGGTCTAAGAATTAAATTGACATAAGACAGATTAGCAGGAGGAAAAAACCCAAAATTTTATTATGTGCACACAAGACCCAATAGTGAAAATCAGACCCAAAACAATGACCAAAGCAGGCATTTTTTAAAAAATTGTTTTTATGGCAAGCAGTCTTTATACATTTTAGACAGAGTACATTTGTGAGGAATTGACAGTACAAAAAAACCTTGTGTTTAGGAGTTTAAATTAGTAAGGAATTCTGAATAGAATTTGGACTACAGTAGTAGATTAGTAAAAGATAACAAAGTTGGTGTGGGTCAACCTGATCCGCTAGAGGCCAGCGGGGTAGGTGGTGAAAGAATTCACCCAAGGCAGAAAAAAGGAGACAGAAGTTACTGAATACAGTGCAGGGAGGCAAGAGGGCAGAGGGCAAAGGAGTGACTGTCTGCCAGGAGGCAGTGGTGGGGGCTGTAGTTAAGAGAGGGAGTGAGGAGGTATGGGGATGTACAGAATTTTCCATTTTTAGTACCTGTCCCTGATCGTAAGTAGCCCATCAGTCAATTAGGGCTTATGGCTATTTTGAGGTGGGTCATCTAATGAACCTATTTGCATTCAGCCCAGTGGTCACTGTGGGCCCTTTACCCTACTCAGGTTTCCATTGCTCAAGACTGTTGCCTAAAAATGGCCTCTATAGTTGATTTATACAGCCTTTTCAGCTTTAAATTCCCTATCTCTGGTGACAAGGATGTCTCTTTCCTTTCTGGTACAGGGAGGTTGACTTTCTCAGGGAAGATTTATTTCCTACTTTCTGGGAGACAAAAAGAGTTCTGCGTGTCCTTGCACAGGCTTTTATTTTTTTTTTATGTAGTTTTAATTAGAAATAATCAATATGCCATTGTGGTACATTTAGGGGTGGTCTGCCCAGGCTCCCTACAACATCTATTAGAATGTCCAAAATCCAGAACACTGACAACACCAAATACTAGCAAGGGTATGGAGTAATAGGAACTCTCATTCATTCCTCCTGGGAATGCAAAATAGTATAGCCACTTGGGGAGACAATTTGACAGTTTCTTACAAAATTAAACATACTTTACCATATGATCTAGTAACTGTACTCCTTAGTACTTACCCAAAGGAGATGAAAACTTATATCCACACAAAAACCTGCACACAGATGTTAATATACCAGCTTGATTCATAATTTGCCAAAGCTTGAAGCAACCAATGTGTCTTTCAGTAGGAAAATAAATAAACAAACTTCAGTACTTCCAGACAATGAAATATTATTCAGCAATAAAAAGAGATGAACTGTCAGGCTATGATAAGATATGGAGGAACTAAATGAAAGAAGCCAATCTGAAAAGGCTACCTACTGTATGATTCCACCTCTCTGACATTCTGGAAAAGGCAAACATGGCAAAAAAGATCAGTGGTTGCCAGGGGTTGTAGGAGAGGAGTGGTAAATAGGTGAAGCACAGAGGATTTTTAGGGCACTGAAACTATATTGTATACTATAATGGTGGATTCATGTTATGAATCCACACCCATAGAGTGTACAATACCAAGAGTTAAACAATGTAATCTAAGACTTGGGGTAGTAATAATGGGCCAATGCCATTTCATCAGTTGTAACAAATGTAGAACTCTGGTGGAAGGTATTGGTATTGCTGGAGGCTGTGCAGGTATAGGGGCAGGGGGCATATAGGAAACCTCTGTACTTTCTTTTCAGTTTTACTGTGAACTTAAAACTGCTCTAGAAAAGTCTCTCTCTTTTTTTTAACAAAATAAGGAAATTTATTGGATGGAAATCAGGAATATTTGATTGATTGATCAATAGCTCAGTGATGACAGCAAGAATGTTTTCTTTCTGTCTGTTCTGCCATTCATAGTGCAATAAGTTGGCTGCCGGAATGATTGGGGCTTCATCTTTCTTCATGTTTAGTGGGAGAGAGAATATTCAGATGTCCAAGTATGTGACCTAAACCACATATTTTGTTTTTCTTTTTTTAAAGTGTTTCTTTTTGAGACAGCGCGTGCACATGTGCGGGGGAGGGGTAGAGAGAGGGAGACAGAGGATCCAAAGCTGGCTCCACACTGACAGTAAAGAGCATGATGTGGGGCTTGAACTCTTGAACCATGAAATCATGACCTGAGCCAAAGTCAGATGCATAACCTAAGACTGAGCTACACAGGAGCTCCTAAATCACATACTTTCCCTGCATAGAATGTTGAGATTGGCTTAAACCAAACAGGGACCACCATCATTGCCTTTGCCTTCAGGGTGGAGTTAGCTTTCCCTGAAGGCCATTGCTGCAGGGAATGGGCGATGCCTGAATGGAAATCAAGAATTCTTATAAAAGGGAGAGGGGTTGTGTTTGCTGGGTAAGTACTTGACAATATCCTTGAGAGCAGTGGAAGAGACCCTTTATGGTATTGATGGCTTTTTAGAAGTTAGGGCAAGAAAGTAAATTTTTTAAATTTAGAGAAAGAAAATGGGATTGATAGGATTTATGACTATTAATGGAACTAATTAAGGAATTTGGAGGCTGACATAGAATAGTCCTGTGTTTTTAGATCTGAACAGAGAATTTGACATTAGAAAACAGGAGACAAGAAGAAATTAAGCACGTTCATAGCAGCACTCTCCACAATAGCTAAAACATGGAAAGAGCCTAAGTGTCCATCAACAGATGAATGGATCAAGAAGATGTGGTTTATCTATACCATGGAATACTACATGGCAATGAGAAACAATGAAATCTGGCCATGTGTAGCAACATGGATGGACCTTGAGGGTGTTATGCTGAGCGAAATAAGTCAGGCAGAGAAGGACAAATATCATATGTTTGCACGTATAGGAGGATTAGGAGGAACTTGACAGAGGAACAAGGAGGAGAAGAAGGGCGGAAATGGTGGGGGAAAGGGAGAGAGGCAAACCATGAGAGACTCTTGAATGCTGACAAAAACTGAGGACTGATGGATGTGGGGAGGAGGGGGGATGGGCATGGAGGAGGACACTTGTGGGGATGAGCACTGAGTGTTATGTGGAAACTAATTTGACAATAAACTATTTGTAAAAAAAAAAAAAATCATGAAATATATACTCAAAAGAAAAAAAAAAGAAATTAAGCACATAGCAATGCGAGATAAAAATTCTCCCTTACTTTCTCTTCAGTTCTCAAAATCAAGTGAGGAGGAGAGAAACACAGTGTAAATGAGTCAGGAGAAGGGGTTCGGGGAATGATATCCCAATATATCCCTTAGGCATACTGATCATTTTGAGCTAAAGGCAATTGAAAAAGCAGGTGCAGGAAAGGCTCTTATCCCCTCTTCCCCCTGAAACAGAAGATGAAACTACCAGGTGAAAACCACCCTCCAAATACCAGGAGGAAAGAAATCAGTCTTAATATCAGAAGTATGAGTCAAGGCTGAGAGAAATCTACACAAGATCTTATTAAAATACTTATCTTCCTGGGGCCCCTGGGTGACTCAGTCAGTTAAGCACCATATTCTTTTTCTTTGAATTTTTAAAAAATATTTATTCATTTTTGAGAGGGGGGAGGGTCAGAGAGAGAGGGCAACAGAGTATCCAAAGTAGGCTATGCACTGACAACAGTGAGCCCAGTGTGAGGCTCGAACTCACAAACTGTGAGATCATGACCTGAGCCGAAGTCAGACATTTAACCAGCTGAGCCACACAGGCAATTCAAATGTCAGATTCTTGATCTCAGTTCAAGTCTTGATTCCAGGGTTGTGAGTTTGAGCCTCACGTTGGGCTTAAAAAACCAACCAACCAACCAACCATCCAACCAACCAACCAACCAACCAACCAACCAACCAACCATCAAAAAAAACTTCTCTTCCTTTAGTTTCCCCATATACTTTACTTTTTGACAATTGCCACTCTGTTCAATCTAGCATATAAGTACTTAGGTATTGCCAATTCTTTGGGTAAAGAATTGTACATGTAAAAATCAAATTGGTATGCTTTTCTTTTGTTAATCTGTCTTATGTCAATTTGAATTTTTATTTTATTCATTTTTGAGAGAGAGAGAGAGAGAGAACATGAACAGGGGAGAAACAGAGAGAGAGAGAGAGAGTGAGTGAGAGAGAGAACCCCAAGCAGACTCTGCAATGTCAGTACAGAGTCCAAAGCAAGGCTTGATCCCACAAACCGTGAGACCATAACCTAAGCCAAAATCAAGAGATGGACGCTTAACCAACTGAGCCACCCAGGTGTCCCTGTCTTAAGCCAATTTAATTCTCAGGCTCAGCCAGAAACCCTAAGAAGGCAGAGGTGAAGCTTTTCTCACACAAGTGAGATAAGATAAACCCACAGGAAATTCCTAGCAGAAATTTTGTTGATACTAGAATAGTAATGAGTATTGAAATAGAGCTCAAACAAATGGATGTTGCTGAAATGGGGTGTGACACAAGAAATCTGTCAAATTCCTAGAACCAATTCTTGACAAATCCTCAACAAGTATGGAAGATACACTATTCTTGTCAGTAAGATCAATCAGTGGGCTGTCCTGACACTCAGAAAAGCTGATGTAAAGAAGAGTTGCCTAGGATTGAAGGGCAGCAGATTGCAGGGCTGAAGAAATCATCTACTTGTCTACAACAAGCATGGAATTATCTAATTTTTCTCAGAAAATGAAGTAAAATCAATATTCTGAGGTAATATCACCCCAAGACCAAAATATAAAGACATAAACACAGATAAAACATAGAGACAAAGTGTTGCGGACGAAATGACACAAAGGACAAGACACACACAAAAGACAGACACAGACACAACTCCGGCCGGAGGAACAATTCTACGCAAGCCCCTCTTGCGGTTTATTATATACCCCGGTAACTGGATTCAAACTGAAATTTACAAAATACCTTCTTTTACAAAACAAGGGCAAGTAGCCAAACACATTCCCAGGACAGGGGGGAGCAAAGAGAGGAAGTGATCGCAACATGTTTACTAAGAGGCCTGCTCACAATTCCAGCCTTCTCCTTATTTCTAAGGAGGGCATGTTCCCTTGTTTGCAAGCAGACCATTAAACTTGGATGCTGTGTGCAGGCCTCCTGGCAGAGCATCCTGTTTGCAGGAATGCCTTGCCCAGGCAGGGAGCCCCGTGTGCAGGCACATCCCCGCGTCCCTAACCACGCTTTCTTGTGGTCACTGTCAGGCTCCCACACAAAGTATTGGATATTGATGAACTTTAATAAAAAAGTAAAACAATGTTTTCCATTAGAATCCAAGAAATTACACTGGCTTGACAGTTTATGCATCCTTAGAACTCTGGTTTAGCTCTCCCCCTCCTTTTTTCCACAGTTCTCAGTTAGTAGCCTATTTTAAAATTTGCTCTTCTGCAAGAATGGATTTTTTAAATTATATATTTAAAACCTGTCAAAATCATACTGATTAAATTAGGGTTATAGTATTTGACTAGTCAAGATCCTGCAGACTTTGTGATTCTTAGACTTTTCTGAAGTAGGGAATGTTTATTTATGGATAGTTTTCTTTCAGTGATTTTCCAGCATTATTATGCTGAGTGTAAGAATTTTTTAAAGGAAAAGTACATATTCAGAATTAAGAAAAAAACCCAACCAGCTACACATTGGAATTGAGTGTTGGTCACATGGATGTTCTCTTTTTTTCATGGATATTCTTTTTAAACTTATTCATCAGTGGTATATTTGTTTAATGCACTTTTCTGTATATTTCACAATGAAAAATGCATTTTGATGTTTGGCATAAGTTGAAAATGAAAAGTACTAATCAAATAACTAATAAAGACTAATTGAAGGGTGGCTGGCTGTTTCAGTTGGAGAAGCACGTGACTCTTGATGTTGGGGTTGTGAGTTCAAGTCCCACGTTGGGTGTAGAGATTACTTAAATAAATTTTAAAAACTTAAGAAAAAGACTAGTTGAATGCCAGGAAGTGGATGGGTAAGCTGAGCCCCTGTGGTGCTTTGGAATCCAACATTCACCAAACTGAATTTCTAACAGAGAGGAATAGGACGCATAGGTATGAGGAGGGCTTTGATAGATTCAAATTTGGAATCTGGCATTTACTTAGAAGAAGCTTTAACTGGGGCGCCTGGGTGGCTTAGTCCGTTAAGCGTCCGACTTTCGCTTAGGTCATGATCTCGCGGTTCGTGGGTTCGAGCCCCGCATCGGGCTCTGTGCTGACTGCCAGCTCAGAGCCTGGAGCCTGTTTCAGTCTGTGACTCCCTCTCTCTCTGACCCTCCCCTGCTCACGCTGTCTCTCTCTCTCTCTCCTAGAAATAAATAAAACATTAAAAAAAAAAAAAGAAGAAGAAGCTTTAACTATTGCACTCTCCTAAGATAATCATATATTGTATAATGGTAAGGGTCAAGAGAAAACAACATAGTTTGAAATTCTGTCTTGTGGCATCTCGGAGGGGCTTTGCCTGGCCAGCAGTGAGGAATTTTCCCAGATTGAGTGCTCTCCATGGGTTGTCGGAGCCCTAACCCATGTGTGTCCTAAATGGGGATTTGTGCCCAGCATGAGAATGCTCGTGGAAGTTTTAACAGGCATGGCACCAAAATATAGTTGAGCTTCACCACTGGATTGGAGTAATACTTGTTAGATTTATCTCAGGAAACCATTTCTGTACTGTAGATTTGGCTATATCCTATTGCTATAGGACTGTGAATTCCTTTAACCCACTGAGCCACCCAGGTGCCCCAACCTTGAATTCCTTTAAACAAGTTTAGAGTTTGGCTCAGGGAGATCTTATGTACATAAGTAGGAGTAGGGGCATAAACAGGGAGAGGTAGCTCATTGAGGTTGGGTATTTATTCAAGTGGATCTAATTAGCTACATGCAGTACAGTTAATGGCCTCTAAAGGGATGGAGAAGCCTGAGTATTGTCCTCTCCTAAAATGGGGTTTGCTTAGTGCCTGCCCCTGGAGCCTCCCTAGATCCATCCTGATGTCCATGTAGAGCGAGCCTCCAGGTGCTATTCAGGATAAAACCTCTTTTAGGAAAGGAAACAGTCCTCCTCCCTCTCTACATCTTTTGGGTCTAACTAGAAAGTACTAACAAAGTATGAGATCCCATAAAGTGTGAAAGATAGAAAGATAGATAAGGGCCACTCTTCTTTTAAGCCATTGTAATAGTGTCTGTGTGGGTATTGCACACCATCACACTGTATTTTCTTTTTTTTTTCAATATTCTTTTTTATAAAAATTTTAACGTTTATTTATTTGTGAGAGACAGAGAGATAGAACATGAGTGAGAGAGGAGCAGAGAGAGAGGGAGACACAGAATCTATAGCAGCCTCCAGGGTCAGAGCTGTCAGCACAGAGCCCAATATAGAGCTCAAACTCACAGACTGCGAGATCATGACCTGAGCTGAAGTCGGATGTTTAATGACTGAGCCACCCAAGGGCTTCTGCACACAATATTTTGTAAAGAATGATGTCAATTATATAATTTCCTTTGCAAATCTTTAAGGTGTCCCTTTGCCTGTCTAATTAAATAAATTTAAGGCTGCCTGCCACATGGCATATTCCTACCTTTGTAGTTTTAATATGCTGCTATTTTATCTATACCCTGTACTCTACTGTGGACTACCAGTACTTGAACATGCATGACTTGACACTGCTGAGTCTCTGTTACTTCCATTTCCTAAAATGCCTTCTGTATATTACGGAAAACATATAGTTCTCACCCGATGTCTGTCTGTCCTGTGTGTCTCCTTTACTGTTCACACAGAACACTTCACTTCTGACATTTCTAGTCGCTAACTGTGTAGAGCTTTTCCCTCAAACCAAGCATTTTCTGTCATATAAGCTGGGAGTCCTACAACTTAATTCAATTCTAACACTAACTACGTAGAGATAGTGTCTGATCTCACAGGTTAAGGGGGTGTTGGAGATTCCCACAACCCTCTTCTCAGGTTCAGTTTGCTAGAGCAGCTCACAGAACTCAGGAAAATGCATATTTATGTTTACCAGTTTATTACAGAATATGATAAAGGAGAGACATGAACAGCCAAATGACGAGATACTTGGGGTGAGGACTAGGAGGGCTTTGAACATGGGAGCTACTGTCTCCATAGAGTTGGGGTACTCTCCCAGTGTGGATGAGTTCAACCTGGAAGCTCTAAAAATCTTAGGACATGAGACTCTCGATCTCTGAGTCATGAGTTCAAGCCCCATGTGGGGTGTAGAGAGTACTTAAATAAATAAAACTTAAAAAAAATTATAACACATCTTAACTATAAACCAATTATTCTGTTCTTTGAGTTATCTTCTACAATAAATGTAATACTTTGTCATGGGGAACTAGCACTTAGTGTAGTAGCTAAGAATTTACCTTTTGAGTGGAAGATTATATTGAAACACAAAATTTAAATAGTCAAAGTTTAAATAGTTTAAAGATTTTAAATAGTTTAATTTCTTTTTTTTAAAGCTGTGGCGTTTCTTTTTTTTAAATTTTTTAATGTTTATTTATGTTTGAGAGAGAGAGAGAGACAGAGCATGAGTGGGGGAGGAGTAGTGGGAAAGGGAGCCACCGAATCTGAAGCATGCTCCAGGCTCTGAGCTGCCAGCACAGAGCTCGATGTGGGGCTCGAACTCACAAACTGTGAGCTCATGACCTGAGCTGAAGTAGGATGCTTAACTGACTGAGCCACCCAAGTACCCCAAAATAGTTCAATTTCATGTGTTTCTTTAAAAAAAATTTTTTTAACATTTATTCATTTTTTGAGAGGCAGAGAATGAGCGGAGAAGGGGCAGAGAGAGAAGGAGACACACAATTCAAGGCAGACTCCAGGCTCTGAGCTGTCAGCACAGAGCCCAAATGGAGCTCAAACTCATTGGACCATGAGATCATGACCTGAGCTGAAGTCAGATGCTCAACCGACTGAACCACCCAGGCATCCCTAATTTCATGTGTTTCTTTGGTAGAACTAGATAGATTACATTCTAAAATTGAATGAGGCTATTCCTTCTTAACTTCTGTAGAGACAGAGTAATAAGTTCATTCATCCCTTTATTTCTGTCAGGGAATACACTCATCCTCAAGTATCTTTTTGTTTTATTAAAAAGTAACAAGAGTAACTCAAACATATTAAAGTTATATAGTTTGAACATTTTTAGCTTCAGAGAGAAAGTTACTTATTAGTCATAACCTAAAGTGCCAGTGAATTTTTGTGTTGCCTTTTTTTGGGGGGCAGGGATTACAAAAAAATTCCAAGAAAGGGAAGACATAGAAAAAGCATAACCAAATTATCCCTAGAAAAGCATGAAATTTTGTTTTTCTATTTGTTTACATTCCCAAACTATAAAATATACAAACTTATTCATTCAGTACAAGTATAGCTACTTGATATGATATCTTATAATTTATAGCTATGACTATATCTTTCATATGTTATTGAAGCAAAAGTCCTAATGGAAGAAGCCTCCTTTGGAGCCATCTCTTCAGTTCATGTGAGGCTTACACATCTAGGGAAAATGTTCATTCAGGGTTTTTTGTTTCTTGTTTTTTTTCATGTCAGAAAAGTTTGAAGAAGCAGAAAGAAATTTCTCTTCGGGGGAGATTTCCTTCTGTGAGCCTAAATTTTTTCCGCATAAAAGCTCTCCTGAAGAAGGGTCATTTGCTTTGGAGCACTGTTTATTACCCAAAGAACTTCTGAGAGTATAACATGCTTTCAATTGTGTTGTCACAGAGAATCAATTACATTCCAGCTCAGGAGCAGAAGTTTATCGGTGGAGAGTCTCCTTTCTGACCCATCATACACATATAACTTCTTATCACTTTGTGGACTTGCTAGGGGATGGATGGCATGGCCTTCTAATGTACAAAAGTGAGACCACATTCTGGCTCGTGTGGTAATTTCTCCACTTTTTGATCCAGTTCATTGCCATTTGCTTCAGAGAAAAAGAAGCATCCTTCAAATCAAAATTACAAGCATCCTTGCAGCTCTGGCCATCTTACAACTACTCAGTCCAGGTTACCCTGAAGGACACTGCCTTTATTTGTATGAGGTGGTAACTCTATTCATACTTCAGATTTTAATGTAATTAATAATTCAATTTCTAGGGAAGAAACTTACTCCTCAATCAGATGTACCAGAAGTATTTATACTGTAGTAGGGGAAAAGAGCAGTCTTTCTCATCTTGCTGTGACCATTGGAGCCCAAACTAATTCATACTCAACTGATTGGCTGATTCTCCTTCTTAAATCCAAATAGATTCCATCATTAATGCCTGCAGTCTCTTTGTTTCACCTTGTATGGGCTCTGTCCATCTTCATAACAAAAAGATAACTGGAATTTATTTTTATTTTTAAAAAGGTTTTTATTTTAATTCCAGTTAGTTAACATACAGTGCTATAGTAATTTCAGGTGTACAGTATAGTGATTCAACACCTCCATACATCACCCAGCGCTGCTCATGATGATTGTATTCCTTAATCCCCATCCCCCCACCCAACTCCCCTCTGGTAACCATCAGTTTGTTCTCTATAGTTAAGAGGCTGTTTCTTGATTTGTCTGTCTGTCTTTTTTTTTCTCCCTTTGCTCGTTTCTTAAATTCCATATATCAGCGAAATCATACAGTATTTGTCTTTCTCTGACAGACTTATTTTACTTAGCATTATGCTCTCTAGCTCCATCCATGTTGTTGCAAATGGCAAGATTTGATTATTTTTTATGTCTGAATAATATTCTATTGTGTATCTATACACCATATCTTTTTTAGCTATTCATCAATCCATGGACACTTGGGCTGCTTCTATATCTTGGCAATTGTAAATAATGCTACTATAAACACAGAGGTACACGGATCCTTTTGAATTAGTCTTGTATTTTTTGGGTAAATACCCAGTAGTGTGATTGTGAGATCATAGGGTAGTTCTATTTTTAGCTTTTTGGGGAACCTCCATACTGTTTTCCATAGCGGCTGCCCTGGCTTGCATTCCCACCAACACTGCATGAGTGTTTCTTTTTCTCCACATCTTTTTCAACACCTGTTGTTTTTTGTGTTTTTGATTTTAGCCATTCTGAAAGGAATGATGTGATATCTCATTGTAGTTTTGATTTGCATTTCCCTGATGGTAAGTGATAATGAACATCTTTTCATGTGTCTGTTGGCCATCTGTATGTTTTCTTTGGAGAAATGTCTGTTCATGTCTTCTGTACATTTTTAAATTGGATTATTTGTTTTTTGAGTTTCAAATTTTATAAGTTCTTTCTATATTTTGAGTACTAACCCTTTATGGGATATGTCATTTGCAAATATCTTCTCCCATTCTGTAGTTTGCCTGTTAGTTTTGTTCATTGTTTCCTTCACTATGCAGAAGTTTTTTTGTTTTTTATTGTCTATTTATTTATTTAAATAAATGTATATTTAGTTTTGAGACAGAGCACAAGTGGGGGAGGGGCAGAGGGAGAGAAAGACACAGAATCTGAAGCAGGTTCCAGGCTCTGAGCTGTCAGCACAGAGCCCAACACAGGGCTCGAAGCCATGAAGAGTGAGATCCTGACCTGAACCAAAGTCTGACACCCAACCAAATGAGCCACCTAGGTGCCCCTATTTATTTATTTGGGGGGGTGGGGCAGCAAGTGAGGGAGAGAGAGAGAGAGAGAGAGAGAATCCCAGGCAGGCTCTATACCATCAATACAGAGCTTGATATGGGGCTTGAAGTCACAAATAATGTCATTACCTGAGCCGATGTCTGATGCTCAACCCACCGAGCCACCCAAGTGCCCCAGAAGCTTTTAATTTTGATGTAGCCTCAATAGTTTATTTTTGCTTTTGTTTCCCTTGCCTCAGGAGACATATCAAGAAAAAAAAATGCCATGGCTTACATCAAAGAGGTTACTGCCTGTGTTCTTTTCTAGGATTTTTCATGGTTTCAGGTCTCACATTAAGGTTTTTAATCCATTTTGAATTTATTTTTGTGTATGGTGTAAGAAAGTGGTCCGCTTTCGTTCTTTTGCATGTTGCTGTCCAGTTTTCCCAACACTCTTGTTGAAGAGACTGTCCTACCTGTTGAATGCTGTTTCCTGCTTTGCCGAAGACTAATTGACCATATATAGTCGTGGGTTTATTTCTGGGTTTTCTAAACTGTTCTATTAGTCTATGTGCCTGTTTTTTGTTTTGTTTTGTTTTTTGTGCCAGTACCATACTGTTTTGATCACTACAGCTCTGTAATATGACTTAAAGTCTGGAATTGTGATGCCTCCAGCTTTGCTTTTCCTTTTCAAGATTGCTTTGGCTATTTGGGGTCTTTTGTGGTTTCATACAAATTTTAGGATTGTTTGTTCCAGCTCTGTGAAAAATGCTGTTGGTATATTGACAGGTATTTCATTAAATGTGTAGGTTACTTTGGGTAGTATAGACATTTTAACAATATTTGTTCTTCCAACCCATGAGCATGTAGTATCTTCCATTTCTTTGTATCATCTTGTTTCTTTCATCAGTATTTTACAGTTTTCAGAGTACAGATCTTTCACCTCTTTGGTTAAGTTTATTCCTAGGTATCTTATTATTTTTGGTGCAACTGTAAATAGGATTACTTTCTTAATTTCCCTATCTGCTGCTTCATTGTTGGTGTATAGAAATGCAACAGATTCCTGTATATTGATTTTGTATCCTGTGACTACTGAATTTGTTTATCAGTTCCAGCAGTTTTTTTTGTGGAGTCTTTAGGGTTTTGTATATATAGTATCATGTCATCTGCAAATGGTACAAGTTTTACCTCCTTTTTTTAATGTTTATTTTTGACACAGAGAGCCAGGGTGTGAGTAGGGGAAGGGCAGAGAGAAGGAGACACAGAATCTGAAGCAGGGTCCAGGCTCCAAGCTGTCAGCACAGAGCCCAATGTGGGGCTCAAACCCACGAACCGTAAGATCATGATCTGAGCTGAAGTTGGATGCTCAACTGACTGAGCCACCCAGGTGCCCCTGGATTTCTTCCTCTTTATTCTTTCTATATTTATTAGTGGTTTTTGATATATGGTTAGCATTAGGTTTGTATATTACCTCTTCTGGATATAGCAGTCTATATTAAGTTGATGATTGCTTAAGTTTGAACTCATTCTTTTTTCATCTCCTTACATTTTAGGTATTTTGGATATATTTATTATATTTAATATCCTTTTGTTCTGTGAGTTCCTTGACTGATTTTTTTATAGAAATATTCATTTTTACTGCTTTTGTGTTTCCTACCTTTATACTGACAATTTTGGTCTCTCCTTTCCAGTCAGAGTCCACTTTAATATTTCTTGCAAGGCTGGTTTAGTGGTCATGAACTCCTTTAGTGTTTGTCTGAGAAACTCTCTCTTTCTATTCTTTTTTAAAAAAATTTATTAAATGTTTATTTATTTTTGAGAGAGAGAGACACAGTTCAAGTAGGGGAGGGGTAGAGAGAGAGAGAAAGTGACACAGAATCTGAAGAAGACTCCAGGCTCAGAGCACCATAGAGCCTGACATGGGTCTTGAACCCACAAACTTTGAGATCATGACCTGCGCCAAAGTCAGATGCTCAGCCAACTGAGCCACCCAGGCACCCCTCTCTCCTTCTCTTCTGAATGACAGTCTTGCTGGATAGAGTATTCTTGGCTGCAGGTTTTTCCCATTTAGCACTTTGAATGTATCAAGCTACTCCCTTCTGGCTTGCAAAGCTTCTGTAAAAAATTTCCTGCTAGTCTTATGGGTTTTCCCTTGTAAGTTACTGTTTTCATTTGTCTTACTGCTTTCAATTTTTTTTCTTTATCACTATATTTGTCCGTTTAATTACAACATATCTTGGTGTGGGTCTACTTTTGTGGGTTCTTTTTAAAGTTTATTTATTTTGAGAGAGAGTGTATATGTGAGCCCATGTGCACATTTGGGAGAGGGGTAGAGAGGAGAGAGAATCCAAAGCATGCTCCACACTGAGGGCTCACTGCTGAGTCCAATGCAGGGCTCAGATCCAGGAACCATAAGATCATGGCCTGAACCAAATTCAAGAGTCAGACACCGAACCAACTGAGTCCTTGCTTTTGTTGAGTTTGATGGGCATTCTCTGTGCCTCCTGAATCTGGACATCTGTTTCCTTCCCCAGATTAGGGAAGTTTTCTGCTATTATTTTCTTCAAATAAAATTTCTGCCCCCTTTTCTCTCTCTTCCTTTGGGACTCCTATAATACTAATATATTTGATGGAGTCACTGAGTTCCCTAAGTCTATTCTCATTTTGCATGATTCTTTTTTCTCCCTTTTGTTCAGGGTGATTACTTTCCATTAGGTCACTATAATTCGTTCCTCTGCTTCTTCCATCCTGGTGTTCATTCTATCAAGCATGCCTCTCATTTTGTTTAATGAGCCCCTTTTCTCTGCTGTTATTCCTTACCTCTGTGTTAAGGATATCATGCAAGTCTCCCACTCCTTTTTCAAGTTCAGTGAGTATCTTTATGATCATTGCCTTAAATTCTCTGTCAGGCATGTTACTTACATCCATTTCAGTTAGATTCCAGGCCTTGTCCTGTTCTTTCATTTGGGAAAATTTTCTCTGTCTCCTCATTTTGTCTGTTTCTCTATGTCTGTTTCTGTTAAGAAAGTCAGCTATATTGTTTGTTCTTGAAAGTGGTGACTTTATGAAGAAGAGGTCCCAGAACTTGGCACTTCAGGAGGGTATCCTATGTGTGTTGCTGATGCTCCTGTGTTGTGGGAGTCACTTTTCCTTTCAGTGCAGTTGTCTGCACTGACTCTGCCTGTTTGGGGCTGTGCTTGCTCTGTATAGTGTTAGTGAGACCCAGGCAGGCCAGTTCTGAGGGGGCATGCCCTCTGAGAAACTTGGGAGCAGGTGGCAGACATACCAAAATGTTGCTGTATCACTAGTCCAATCTGAGATCCCTCAAAGCACTGTGAAGCCCTGTGGGGGCCAGATACTAGTGTGGCTGGGGTGAGAGATTGGGCACCATGCACAGCAATGATAGGGCACAGCTGGGTGTGGCTGGAGGCACATAGTGGCAGCTGTGCACCCTCTAGCTGGGAACAGCCCAAATTGTGGCTAGGCATTGTGCACCAGCCAGAGGCAGCTCAGGGCAGCAGCTGTGCACCCTGTGGCTGGGTGGGACTGTGTGCAGTTTTAACAAAACTTGCCCTGAATCCAGGGCCAAAGAAGCATGTTTGGAGTGGGCAAGTGCTCAGGAGAACTCATGGGGTTGGCACACTCTCTAGCAGGTTAGGTAGCAAGTGCCTGTACAGCCCTGCCTCCACAATGGCCCTGTATTTATGCTGAGGGTGAGGGAAGGAAATGGTGCCTGCCAGCTCTCTTGTTTTCCAAGTCCCCCAACATACTATCTGTCTCCCATTTGTTGTCCCACCACCTTCCCCCTGGCATTGTATAAACTGCTGTTTTTATGTTGCCTCTCTGTGCTGCTGTCTCTTTGTCACTCACTCTCCAGCTTGTCCAGTGCTGAATCAACTGATTTTTAAAGCTCTAGGCTCCAAGTCTCATTCTTTATAAAAACTCAAGGAATTCATCCCCTCTGTTTTTAAAAGCCAAACATTATGGGGATTGGTGCAAGGGCCTGTTTCTCTGCCCTCTCTGGGCACACAGCTCCCTCCCTACTGTGGGTAGCTTCCCTCTGCCTTTCTGACCTTTCTAACCTTTCAGATGCAGCTCCTTCTCTATATCTGGTTGTGGCATTAGTTCTGCCAGTCTTGGATGGCTCTCTGGTTTACTGACTTGGATACAGATGATATCTAGATATAAAAGTGTGATGGGGTGATCTCAGGGTCCTCCTACTCCATCTTCTTCTCAGTGATAACTCTTATTTCTAAAACTCAGACTTGGTCTAGTTCTCATAGAGAAAACTCTCACTTTACAGGGATTTAAAAAAAAAATTTTTTTTTAAGTTTATTTACTTATTTTGAGAGAAAAACAGAATGAGAGAGCAGGGGTAAGGGCAGAGAAAGAGGCTGGGGGAGAGGATCCCAAGCAGGTTCTGAGCTATCGGCACAAAGCCAGACTCGGGGCTTGAACTCACGAACAATGAGATTATGACCTGAGACGAAATCAAGAGTTGATGCCTAACTGACTGAGCCACCCAGGTGGCCCTAAAAAAAGTCTTAGTGAGGATTGTAGAATTTGTCACTGAGACAGACTACCCTATAAAACCAAGTCAGAGTTACAAGGTACCACTGATTGTCAAAGATAATGATTAAGCAAACAAGACAGGCATTGTGTTTATGATTTAAAAAAACAATCAGCAGGGGGCGCCCGGGTGGCGTAGTTGGTTAAGCGTCCGACTTTCGCTCCGGTCATGATCTCGCGGTTCGTGGGTTCGAGCCCCGCGTCGGGCTCTGTGCTGACTGCCAGCTCAGAGCCTGGAGACTGTTTCAGTCTGTATCTCCCTCTCTCTCTGACCCTCCCCTGCTCATGCTGTGTCTCTCTCTCTCTCTCCTAGAAATAAATAAAACATTAAAAAAAATAATAAAAATAAAAAAAACAATCAGCATACCTATTTCTACTGTAGTAGTAGGAAGAGGAATCTTAGATTATTCTTAACACAATCAAGATAAACAGATTTCATAAAGCTGGAACACAATGTATTTTTTTTAAAAAAAAGGCACAAGAAGGGGCGCCTGAGTGGCTTAGTCAGTTAAGTGTTGGACTTTTGGGGCGCCTGGGTGGCTTAGTCGGTTAAGCGTCCGACTTTCACTTGGGTCATGATCTCGCGGTTCGTGGGTTCGAGCCCCGCGTCGGGCACTGTGCTGACTGCCAGCTCAGAGCCTGGAGCCTGTTTCAGTCTGTGACTCCCTCTCTCTCTGACCCTCCCCTGTTCACGCTGTCTCTCTCTCTCTCCTAGAAATAAAATATTAAAAAAAAAAAAAAAGTGTTGGACTCTTGATCTCAGCTCAGGTCTTGATCTTAGGGTCCTAGTTCAAGTCCCGCATTGGGCTCCATGCTGGGCATAGAGTCTACTTTAAAAAAAGAAAGAAAGCAAGAAAGCATAAGAAGCTCTACTGGCTTATATAACCAACCACAAATCTTACTGATATATGCAGTCATCTGAACAATTTTTCAAACTATTTGAAACACCTATAAGACAAAGAGCATTTATACCTATGAAAACTCAAATATGTAATTTTATAGCATTAGAAAAAAAATTCTTATCTTTTTAAAAGCAGAATGTTAGTTGATTAGTGACCAATAGCTTTTTATACAGCAATGCTTGGAAATAAATTAACTTTGCAACTTGTTTTTCCTTAAAATTATAAACTTGCTGAACGAGAACTTTTTTTTTTTTTTTGTTTATTTATTTACTTTAAGAGAGACAGAGACAGCGCGAGTTGGGGAGGGGCAGAGAGAGGGAGAGAGGATCCCAAGCAAGCTCTGTGATGATAGTGCAGAGCACAATGTGGAGTTCAAACTCATGGAACTGTGAGATCATGATCTGAGCCAGAACCAAGAGTTGGACGCATAATGGACTGAGCCATCCAGGTGCTCCTAGAATCTTCTTTTAAACTATACAGAACCTATCCATTATCTCTAAAGGAGAAACTTGTATTTCCAGTCTTACTTTTTAAAAAAAAAATTTTTTTTTAATGTTTTATTTATTTCTAGGAGAGAGAGAGAGAGAGACAGCGTGAGCAGGGGAGGGTCAGAGAGAGAGGGAGTCACAGACTGAAACAGGCTCCAGGCTCTGAGCTGGCAGTCAGCACAGGGCCCGACACGGGGCTCAAACCCACGAACCGCGAGACCATGACCTAAGCGAAAGTCGGACACTTAACCGACTAAGCCACCCAGGCGCCCCTCCAGTCTTACTTTTTAACAGGGAAGTCTTCTACATCCCAAGGAAATGGTCTGAGATCTACACAGAAATGAATTTTCAGAGATAATCATCACAACACTAATCATTATGGCTAAACTGTTAATTTTTTAATAATTAAAAAAAATTTTTTTAACATTTATTTATATTTGAGGTAGGGGGAGACAGAGTGTGAGTGGGGAAGGGGCAGAGAAAGAGGGGGACACAGAATCCGAAGGAGGCTCCAGGCTCTGAGCTGTCAGCACACAGCCCAACGCGGGGCTTGAACTCACAAACAATGAGATCATGACCTGAGCCAAAGTCGGATGCCCAAATGACTGAGCCACCCAGGTGCCTGTTTTTAATTTTTTTAAGTTCATTTATTTATTTTGAGAGAGCAAACATGAGCACGAGTGGGGGATGGGTAGAGAGAGATGGGGAGAGAGTGCTCTGGCACTGTCAGTGCAGCAGAGCCCAACTTTGGGTTCAAACTCATGAACCGTAAGATCATAACCTGAGCCAAAATGCAGTGGACCTGCAGCCAACTAAGCCACCTAGATGCCCTGCAGCTATTTTTTTTTAATTTTTAATGTTTTATTTATTTCTGAGAGAGAGACAGCATGAGCAGGGGAGGGTCAGAGAGAGAGGGAGACACAGAACTGGAAACAGGCTCTAGGCTCTGAGCTAGCTGTCAGCACAGGGCCCGACGTGGGGCTTGAACCCATGAACTGTGAGATCATGACCTGAGCGGAAGTTGGACGCTTAACCAACTGAGACACCCAGGCGCCCCAACTAAGCTATTTTTTAAACTGAGATGTCCAAAAATAGAAAACTGCTTAGGTCATTACAGATTATGAAATCTTGTCAACATAATTGGTATGGCATATGCGCATTGTATGATGTTAGGTCAATAGAAAGCAGGACCAAAATCTATACACACTAAAGTATGAGTACACACACATATATAGAAAAAAAACTGGAAGAAAATAAAGCAAAATTTTAATTGTGCTTTCTTTCTTAAATACTTAGATAAACCTTTTATTTTAAAAATAATTTTAATTTACAGGGGCGCCTGGGTGGCTTAGTTGGTAAGCGTCCAACTTTCGCTTAGGTCATGATCTCACGGTTCGTGGGTTCGAGCCCCGCGTCGGGCTCTGTGCTGACTGCCGGCTCAGAGCCTGGAGCCTGTTTCAGTCTGTGACTCCCTCTCTTTCTCTGACCATCCCCTGCGCACGCTGTCTCTCTCTTTCTCTCTCTCCTAGAAATAAATAAAAATAAAAAAATTAAAATAATTTTAATTTACAGAAAAGGTGCAAAATAAGAGAACATTTGTATACGCAGCACCCAGTTTCCCCTTTTGTTGGCATTTTACATTACTATGGCACGTTTGTCACAATTAATGAACCAATACTGATATATCATTATTAACTAAACTCCATACTCTGTCCCTATTTCCTTAGTTTTTCCCTAATGTCCTTTTTCTGTTCAAGTATCCCATCTAGGATACCATATTACATTAGCAGTCATTGTGGTGTCTAAATGAGGTGTGTCTCAATCAGATAGGGGCCCCCAAATGTGGGGTGACAATCAATTGGAAGGCGGTGGCACAGGAGGTAAAATTCACCTGAGGCAGAACAAAGGCCATAGATGTGTATTGCAAGAGGGAGCAGCCAGGGCAGCAAAAGAGAAGTGTCTACAACTAGGCAGTGGGTGGGGGCTGTTTTTAAACGGGAGAGATGAGGAGGTACGGTGATGTTTGAAATTCTCCCTCTTTTGACAACTGTGCCGTTATAAGTAGCCCATTGGTTAGTTAGGGCCTGTGGATTTTTGTTAGTTTGTTGCCTGATGGGCCTGTCTGTATTCAGCCAAGTGGTCACTCTGGGCCCTTTCTGTATCCCATTGCTCAAGCCTGTTTGCCTAAAAACCACCTCTACAGTTATGTCTCCTTAGGCTCTTCTTGGCTCTGACGGTTTCTCAGACTTTCTTTGTTTTTCAAGATCTTGACAGTTTTGACTATTTTGGTGAGGTATAGTCCAGAATGTCCCTTAATTTGGGCTTGCCTGATACTTGAAACTAGGGTCATGGGTTCTTAGGAGGAAGACCACAGACTTAAGGTGCCGCTTTCAACACCTTATCAAGGTTACATGGTTTCAACATGACTTATCACTGCAGTTTACCTGGGTAAGGTAGCATTTGTCAAGCTTTCTCATCACAAAGTTACACCCTGTCCCCTTTTCCAATCTGTACAATTAGGTAATAACTAAGTACAGATGCCTGCTGTACTTCTTTATAATTTTCAGTATTTCTACAATAAACATATATTACCTTAAAAAAAAAAAGGGCCAATAGCCCCCAATTTTAAGTCCTACCTATAATTCAAGTCCCGTCTGAAATGCCACTTAAGTGTTCCCCACCTGTCTACCATGTTCGATGTGGTTTGTCCCATCCTTATATAATACTGTCCCTATGGCACTTTTATTCTTCTGTTTCACCTCTACACTAAAATGTTATTTCCCCTACTTGTTAATACCTCCATCTTATTTCAGAAGGAATTAAAGGAGGGTCTCTTCACCTCCCTGTGTCTGTGCTCCAAGGCCTAGTCAAGGGACAAGGTCATCCACACTTTTTTTTTTTAAGTTTATTTATTTTGGGAGAGACAGAGAGAGTGTGAGTGGGGGAGGGGCAGAGAGAGGGGGAAAATCTCAAGCAGGCTTCACACTGTCAGCACAGAGCCCAGTTTGGGGCTCAAACCCACAAACCACAAGACCATGACCTGAGCTGAAATCAAGAGTTGGACCCTTGATCGACTGAGCCACCCAGGTGTCCCTGGCCATCCACACTCTTAACATCTTTTTGTTTCTGTACTGAGGCTTTCTCAGGAACTTGCTCCAGAATCTTTGAGGGTGCCAAGTATTCCAGCATGATAAACAAGCAAAGAGAGTGCCTTGAAGAGTATAGTTAAACCAGTCTGGTTTTTCTTGCCCATGTGCTTAGGAAGTCATGTGGAAAGCACAATCAGCAGTGCAGAGAGAGAAAGCCACTTCCCTGCTATTGCATTCCTGGGCATGGGTAGAAGAGACATCCCTCAGCCCACTGAGGTTAGTGGAGACGAGAAACTACAAGCAGCACATTTTCTTCATGTAAAAAAAAGAAAAGAAAGAAAACAAACTCTTCCAGTCTTTCATAGATTTTTGTTTCTTTTATTTTTTTAAGTTTATTTGAGTGAGAGAGAGACCCAATGCACTCCTGCAAGGAGGGAGAGGGACAGGAAGAGAGGGGGAGAGAATCTCAAATAGGTTCAACAGCTAGTGAGATGCCTGATGCAGAGCTTGACCAACCAGCAGATCGTGAAAATCGAGAGTCGGGTTCTTAACTGACTGAGCCACCCAGGCACCCTGCTTTTTGTTTCTTTTAGCTTTCAATTTTCTTCTATTTTAGTCCTGACTTGGCAGAGCCAGAGACCACAAGCCTCTAGTTAGCACCCTTACTAAGAGCTTTTGTCAAAATGACATTTTATTTATTTAGGTGCTATCTGAATCTGAGGCAGGATTCTCAGTAATGTAGTAATTTAGAAAAATACAATGAAAAAAACAAAAGAGGATGGGATATATAAATAATATAAATCTAATCCATATTTTTAAAAAAAGATCATGTTTCCATGTTTACATCTTAATAATTTTCCTCTACTTGGGGCACCTGGATGGCTCAGTCGGTTGAGCGTCTGACTTTGGCTCAGGTCATAATCTCACGGTCGTGTATTTGAGCCCCATGTTGGGCTGTATGCTGACAGCTCAGAGCCTGGAGCCTGCTTTGGATTCTGTGCCTCTCTCTCTCTCAAAAATAAACATTAAAAAAAGTTTTAATAATCTTCCTTTTCTTTTTCTATAATTGTAAATATATTTCCATGTCTGTGTATATTTCCGGTGCATATGCTATCAAATTTGATTCTCTCCTATTAATATGTCTCATGTCAATTTGATTCTTGGTCCAGCTAGAAGGACCTATGGTCTGACAGGAATTCTTGCTCACCGACAGTGGAGACAAGGCTGAGAGCACTGAAAGGAAACAGTAGCTTTATCTGTAATGTCCCAGTATTTAAGCTTTAACTAAAGTTGCTTATACTTAAGGCTCTCTTTTCATTCCTGACATTGTTTGTATGAGACTTGTCACAGACTTTGAGTCTGGAGTTCTCTCTTGTCTAGCAAGAGAGTGGACACAGAATTAAGTGCGAGAGAGGCTAATGTCCAGGAGGGGACAAGAGCCCCAAGTAAGGGCCCCTGCTCCATTTTTATTAGGATCAGAAGGCTTACAAATGTGATGGACATTCAGAAAGAGACCATGAAACCTTGAACATTAACTCGTGTGTGAGAGAAAGGGGGTTTCGAAGATATTCGGTGTTAGGGGTTTGGGTCAATGTAGAACAAAATCTGCACTGAGTGGATGGTTGCTTATGACAGGCATGAGGCACTGTGTTGTGTATGTTTATCTTAACTTGCCTAGGGGATAAGACACATAGAGCATGCTTCCTCATGGTAAACAGGGCACCTTTCTTTTGCGAATTAGCTCTGCTCTGGGCAACTTCACCCTATTTACTCACCTGTTCTGGACCTTCTGTCCTGTGAAAGCAGCTTTCTGCTTTTGTACTATGCTGGGGGTGCTTTTGCCCCTATTTAACATAATCTTGGATGCTTTCATCCTAAACCTTGTTAACCCACTGGTGTAAGCACAGGGAATTCCTAAACTTATTCCCCAGAGACTATTTTTAATAGGAGTGTTATTTAAAGAGAAAGGAATGAAAACCCAACAGTTTTACCATAATACTTCAGCTGAACTGTCTTTCACTGATACTTAGCATGTATTAGTCTCACACTCACAACCTTCAAATACTGGGTTGTATTTTCAAGAGAGTCCACCTAACTTTTCCCACCCAAGTGTTTGTGGAAGAAAGTCTGGAGCTGCTTCCAAGCATCTACCTGGGCCATGGCATGAGCCCTAGGCTCCCCTCCCCAGATGACAGGACCGCCCACCAAGGTGTGTAGGGAAGCCTGGCACATGGGGAAGTAAGGAGGCTCAATATAGTGCCCTGTCCCAGGGTAACATATGATCTGGGGCTTCTCCTTACCATGGGCCTGTAAGCGCTTAGAGGCCTCATTAGCATAGAACTCACTCTTCCAGTTGTGGTCATCCTGACCTACCAGGAACAGGAAGGCATTCTCAGCCCTTTCCACAGGAATGAAACTCTTCTGGTCAGGTCCTTCCAAAGGGCTATTCAACACATCCAGAATGTCTACCAAGCCGTCTCTGGTCAGCTTGACTCGACTTGGGTCCAAGCCCACAGGAGGCAAGGTCTCATCCTTGTAGCGTAAGGTTCCCCCAACATTGGCCACAGAGCCATTGATTATGACGGCAGCGGTGATGCCCTTCAGGAACGAGGCCATGGAGAGGCAGAGATCACCTCCTTTGGAACTCCCAAGTAGCCCTACTCCTGGACCCTTTACCTGAGAAAAGGATAGAGAGAGGAGAATGAGTCCATGAACAGTGGAATGTGATCAGTAGTGCCTGGAACTGGAAACCACACAGAACTGAGCTGGATTCTGGGCTCTACCATTTGCCAATGTTACAACTTTGGGGTATTTACTTTTCTTCCTCTCTGTCTTATTTTCCACAGTTTCTCCATCATCATTCTTGGTGACTTCAAAAACCATGTGGAGGATATAGTAAATACTTTGGCTTCTGAATTTCTTGACCTCGAACTTAAACAATAATAAACAATAATCTTTTTCTCTACCCAGCTCCAGCCATCCACTTCCACTGTCGTAACATAAACCAAGTCATCATCAGTGAGTAGATCATCTCTAAAACCTCAGCTTCAGGCTACTCTCTGATTCCATCTTCCCTAATTCCAGGTCAGCCATTCTTGTACCATCCATTTCTACCTCTTGGTGGCCCTAACTACCACTGTAGTTTTAACTACCAGTATGTCTCTTGTGTTCTTACTTGCCACTCATTTACTTTAGATTTCAAGCTTCTTTGTTATTATCACTTCCTTATAAGTACCCTTAACTCTAATACCTCTCTGCCTTTGGTCATACTTGCCTGGAAAAACACTAACCTTGGTCAACCCTCCCTGTATTCACTTCCTCCAGGCCTGTACTTGTGCAAGTGAATGCTGCTGGGAAAAAAATACACATTTATGATGACAGATCTTACTTTCATTTCATAACCACAAATTTCAGATAAGCATCCATATTTCCCAACCATCGTGCCACGTTTCATTTATGTGTGCTTTCCATTTCTCTAAAAGACTGTGTCACACCTCCTACCTCCTTAATCCCCTTAATTTTTAACCTTGTTCCTTTCATTTTCAGCTCTTCATACTGAAATATACAGAAAATAAATAGTCCAGTAGGAACTGCTCCTCATTCTCCCCTGTGAGATCTACTTAGTTCCATGTGAACTAAAGCTTTATACCTTCTCTTCCATTTACAAAGAAGCACCTCTGTGCTTATCAAAGGCCACCTGCTGCTTGTACTTGGGATCTCCTCCACTTTCATTCTCCAGGACTTCACTCCTACAATTAACATCATCTCCCTCTACTCTTTCATAACTTTCTTCTCTACTGGCCCATTACCATCAGCATACTTAATGCTCTAGTACCTCTTATATTTTCACCACAGTCCCTCACCTCACATCCACTCTGCCCTAGTTTTCTACTCTCTTTTACAGCAAAATTTGTGGAGACAAAATTGTCTGTAGTTGTTCTTCTCATCTTCCCTTGTCTACCTAACCCCCTCAGGGTAGTTTGGGTTTGTGCTATTTCACAAGGACTTCTCTTGCCACAGTTACCAAAATCTTTTATTACAAGTGGCCATTTGAGGGGCACCTGGGTAGCTCAGTCAGTTAAGCATCCAACTCTTGATCTCAGCTCAGGTCGTGATCTTAGGGTCCTGAATTTAAGCCCCACATTGGGCTCTATGCTAAGCAGGGGCCTGCTTAAGACTCTCTCTCTCAACAAATGAATAAACTTAAAAAGCAAACAAACAAATGGCCATTTGAGTCACCTGTGAACAGCAGTCTTTTTTCCTTATGAGTTCTCCAATAGCACCCTTAACTGGTTTCAACCATTTACTCCTCATAAAAGAAAAGTACTAGGAATTAAATGATATATTATCATCATCCCAATTTTTTGGAGGAAAAGGAGGCCCCTAGGTCATGGAACTACTTAGTAATTGGTGAAATCAAACTTATATTTAACTTTAACTTTTGTCTATCTACATCTTGTGCTGGTGCCATTATACTCTATCACCTTTTCTAAGAGTTCCACTGCTTCCCATCCACTGTGAGCTCTGAATTGTAAACTAAGTAAGGTTTATCTTCTGATCCTCTGATACTGTGAGCCTATAAAGCCGAAAAACACTTACTAATAACGAGCTTCTTTGGCTGCCCAGTTCTTCCTTTAATACTGTATTCTCAAGAGGGGCCACAAAGAAGAGAGCATTGTTGTAAGCAAACATTTAACCTAGGGACCTCTGGAGACAGTGATTCCCTTCCCCTTTCCCTCTACTTATTGTATCGAACTTAGGGTTCTCAAGTGTGTTTGGACTGATTATGATATACTATAAAATACTGAAATTTAAAATTCCAAACCAACAAAGAACATCTTTAGTAGCAGGATATATGATAGCATATAATTGCAGAGAAACTGTCTACAAGAAGTAACTATGAATGGTAGTGTGTGTTGGGTATTGGGAGTAGCTGTCGTGAATTTGTCAAGTTGTATGAAAACCAAGAGCAGCTATGAGAACACCCAATACACGGATCGCAAAACCTAGAGACATTCCAACCTGAGGGTGATCCAGCAGGTAGTTCACAGCTTCTTCAAAGTACTCCAGGTGGAGGGTCTTTATGCTCTTGGGGAGGTCTTCATAGTTATAATAAGCTAGAGCCATCACAGCAAAACCCTTCCCAGCCAGCAGACAAGCTCGATATTCCAGAAGGCCACCTCCAACTCCAAAAATGTCAACAATTCCAGGGAAAGGCCCAGGTTCTGTGAAGAAACAAAACACAAAACTAAACTATTCTTGAAACTCTTAGCAGTGGTGTCAAAAGCCATGCGTTGTCTACTTGGTGATGTCAAAGTTTTCTATTGACAATCAGAGATGCTAGAAGACTTTGGTCTTCAAAGATCCAGACAATGGCATAGGCTCAATCCACATTTCCCCTATACCCAGGACTTCTAAGCCCCACAGAGTTTTTACAACAAGTACACACTACTTTTCTAACTAAAAATAATTTACAAGCAGACAATGAAAACAGCAAACTGCCCACTGCCCTGCAAAAAGTGACAGTGCCAAATGCCAGAAAGCATGTAGAACAAGTGGAACCCTCATACGTTGATGGTGGAAATGCAAAATAATACAGCCACTGTGGAAAACAGTTGAGCAATTTCTTACAGAGGTAAACATACTTAATCATATGATTTCACAATCTCACTAGTAGGTGCTTACCCAAGAGAAATGAAAATGTGTGTACATATAAAAACTTGTATGCAAGAGTTTGTAGTGACTTTATTCATAATCTCCAAAGACTTGAAACCCAGCTTGGAAACCCCAGTACTTCAAATGCTGAATGAATAAAACTGAAGTATACCCATAGAATGGAGTACTACTAAGAAACAAGAAGAAACTATTGGATATATGGAGCATGAATGAATCTCAAATACATTAAGCTGACTCAGTTTATTGGACATTTTCACCATTTACACAAAAAGTTTATACTTAACATGCAAAATCTGAATGATGATAAGGCAAACACTTTATACCTAACACCTTAAGAAATAACTCAGCACTCAGTATCCAAGCCCCCTGAGCATCTGTGCCACCTCCCTTCCTTCCCACTATCCTGAATTTTATCATTCTCTTAATTTTCTTTACAGTACTACCACTAATACATGCACCTTAAACAATATTTTTTTGTGCCTTTTTTCTTGAGTTTTATCTGAATGGAATGATATGAATGTGTTCTGGGATCTGTTTCACTCAGTACTCTTTTTTGAGATTCATCCATGTTGACTTTTTTTAAGGGAAACAACTTCTTCCTTCCTTCCTTCCTTCCTTCCTTCCTTCCTTCCTCTCCGTCTCTTCCTCCCCCTCTTTTTTCCTTGAAAGAAAGAGAGTACAGGAGGAGGGGGGCGGAGAGAACCCCAAGCAGGCTCCTCACTATCAGCGCAGAGGTGGATGCGAACCCACCAATCCTGAGATCATGACCTGAGCTAAAACCAAAAGTCAGACACTTAACCGACACAATTTTCTTAACCTTCATATACTGTGGGAATCAGAAGCAAACTTGCTATACTGAGAAACTATTTTAAAAATCATTAAAAACTTTGGGGCGCCTGGGTGGCTTAGTCGGTTAAGCGTCCGACTTTCGCTTAGGTCATGATCTCGTGGTTCGTGGGTTCGAGCCCCGCGTCGGGCTCTGTGCTGACTGCCGGCTCAGAGCCTGGAGCCTGTTTCAGTCTGTGACTCCCTCTCTCTCTGACCCTCCCCTGCTCACGCTGTCTCTCTCTCTCTCCTAGAAATAAATAAAACATTAAACAAAATTTTTTTTTAAAAATCATTAAAAACTTGGAGCTGCCTATAAAACGTTTTTGCTTTTACTTACAACTGTCTTTTCCATTTCCTTATGATGTCTTCTAACTGACCTCTCAGTTTTGGAGCAACAGAGCCACCTCCCCAGGAAGGATACACGTTAACGTCCCCACAGGCCCGTGCAATGTCGGGAGCTACCTCCTTACTCTTGGTACACGTACAGGAGACCAGATAAAGGCGTACAGAACAGACTGGTGCACAAGGCACTCACCTGGCGGCAGGAAGAGCGTGGCGCGCACCCGGCCCTCGCGCACCGGCATCCGCCGCACCCCCGGCCGCAGGAAGGCGCGCTCCAGCACCGTCCGGCCCAGGAGGTGCCCGGCCTCCGGCTCGTGACCCTCGAGCACCTCCAGCTCCACGGCGAAGGGCGTCTGCACGTCCCGCTTCACCAGCCGCACCAAGGGCTTCTCGGGCTCCAGGGCCCAGAGCAGCCCCATGGGCTCGAGCCCCGTGAAGCTGCCGCCCAGCGCGGGCGCACGCGCCAGATCCAGGACGCCGCCGGCGTCCGCTTGGTACCGCGCGTGGGACCGGAAGAGCGCGCTTTTCTCCTCGCGCAGGGACGCGCGCAGCGTGACGGGCTGTCCAGGGGCCAGACCTCGCACGGAGATGCGCACCGGCTCGTCCCAGCCGCAGCGGCCCTCAGGTTCCAGGCTCCAGGTCGCTATCCTCCGGGCAGGTGCCCACGAGACCCGGCCACCAGACCATAGCTTTGGAGAGCCTGGCAGCTGACCCCATAGGCGGAGTCCAGAAGCTCGCAGTATAGCCGCAGAGGAGGCCACCATTTTGCCTTCTGATTTTGGACTTCTTTTCAACTGAACACAGTGGAGAAAGTTAGAAACGGGTAGAGACCCTCTAGTGGCAGGTTGCCTCAACTGTATGCTGAGCGCCCAGTGCGGCCAAGCAGCCCGCCAAATTGAGCTTGGAAGGGCCAGACCCCTGCTGATCAGGTCAGTAGCTCACCATTAAAAGAAAGTCAGGGGCGCCTGGGTGGCTTAGTCGGTTAAGCGTCCGACTTCGGCTCTGGTCGTGATTTCACAGTTCGTGGGTTCAAGCTCGCGTCGGGCTCTGTGCTGACACCTAGCTCAGAGCCTGGAGCCTGTTTCAGATTCTGTATTTCCCTCTCTCTCTGACCCTCGCCTATTCACGCTGTCTCTCTCTCACACAAATAAATAAAACATTAAAAGAAAGAGCCAAAGGGGCGCCTGACTGGCTCAGTGGGTTAAGCATCTGACTTCGGATCAGGTCATGATCTCACGACTCGGTGAGTTTGAGTCCCAGGTCCAGCTCTGTACTGACAGCTCAGAGCCTGGAGCCTGCTTCAGATTCTGTCTCTGTCTCTCTGCCCCTCCTTGGCTTGTGCATTCTCTCTCTCTCTCTCAAATATAAATAATAAAGAAAGAGTGAAAATAGATACACATGAACTTGCTCTACCCACTGAAAAACCTGCACTTTTTATGTGGGGTAAGAATTTCCTAGTTCTGCTTCTCAGAAGCTCTTTGGCTTGTGCAGTGTTGGCTGGATAGGGGCTGGCTTTCAATGGCTAAGACAAGTTTTATCAATTTGTTAGCTGATTCACTCCCCTTATTATAGGGCATTTCATTAAAAGTGTGCATCGTGGTATTTTGCTTATATATTTACCTGTATATATGCTTATCTTCTACACTATCCTACATTTTAGGGCCCTGCAGTCTTATTAGCTGTGTGACCTCAACTTCATTCCCTAGAGGTGTAAAAATAGCCAAATGAAATCATAGCGCACTGTCAAGTTGCTGTATTTAGGCAAACGTGATCACTCTCATCCAGGGCATTTCACCTTTTCCCCACTTTTATTTTAAGTCAAGTTTAAAAAAAAATTTTTTTTTAACATTTATTTTTGAGATAAAGAGAGAGAGACAGAACACGAATGGGGGAGGAGGGGCAGAGAGAGAGAGGGAGATACAGAATCCGAAGCAGGCTCCAGGCTTCATGCTGATAGCACAGAGTTCCATATGGGGATCGAACCTACGAACTGCAAGATCATGACCTGAGCGGAAGTCAGACACCACCAACTGAGCCACACAGGCTCCCCACTTTTTCATAAGCTGTGGGTTCTACCCAGTAGTGGATTTTTCATCAAATTAACTTCAAGGCCTTACCAAGGCCTTGTATTTGATTTTACATTCATGATTTTCAAGCCCACAAAACCTGTGTTTGCCACTGCTCACAATAAGACCACCCAAGGACTTTCCCAACCAAACCTTTTTATTTAGTTTCAAATGTTCTTATGTCTTGCCGATCATTAATCATGCAACTCCCTATAGCTTTAACTGCTTCTGCACTGGTCCTGTGGGATATTTCAGTGTATTTTGTGCACAGAAACTAAAGAAAGTAAATAATAATAATAGCTAGTTCTTAATCCTTACAAGAAAATTAAGGCCTGGATAGGTGAAATGATTTGCTAAAGATCAAACAACTTTAAATACTGGGATTTATATCTTTGCAATCAGATTCCAGGGTCTGTGCTCTGAACCATTATGCTTTAAATGTCTTTTTTGTTGTTGTTGTTTGTTTATTTTGAGAAATGGTACACAAGTGCGTGCGAGGGAGGGGCTGAGGGAGAGAGAGAGTATCCCAAGCAGGCTTAGCTAGATCCTGTGGGGCATGATCCCACCACTGTGAGATCATGACCTTAGCTGAAATCAAGGTGGGCCCTTAACCAACTAAGCTACCCAGGTGTCCTGTATTTTGGGTGGTTTTCATTTTCTTCTTTGTCCAGAATTTCTATCAGAAATAACATAGCTTTTATAATTAAACAGTTTTTTAAATTGTTTAATTTGTTTTAAATTGTTTAAATTGTTTAATTTTTAGGGGCGCCTGGGTGGCTTAGTCGGTTAAGCGTCCAACTTTTGCTTAGGTCATGATCTCGCGGTTCGTGGGTTCGAGCCCCGCGTCGGGCTCTGTGCTGACTGCCAGCTCAGAGCCTGGAGCCTGTTTCCGTCTGTGACACCCTCTCTCTCTGACCCTCCCCTGCTCGCGCTGTCTCTCTCTCTCCTAGAAATAAATAAAACATTAAAAAAAAATTATAAATTGTTTAATTTTTAAATCGGCAAATTTAAATATACCAACATAGGGGCGCCTGGGTGGCTTAATCGGTTAAGCGTCCGGCTTTCACTTAGGTCATGATCTCGCGGTTCGTGGGTTCGAGCCCCGTGTCAGGCTCTGTGCTGACTGCCAGCTCAGAGCCTGGAGCCTGTTTCAGTCTGTGACTCCTCTCTCTCTGACCCTCCCCTGCTCACACTGTCTCTCTCTCTCTCTCTCCTAAAAATAAATAAAAATATTTAAAAAAAAAAATAAAATAAATATACCAACATAAAATTTACCATTTTAACCATTTTAAGTGGTCTTCGCACCCAGAGCAGGGCCCAAATCCATGACTGGGAGATCAAGACCCAAGCAGAGAGGTGCTTGGGTCAGATAGTTGAGTGTCTGACTTCAGCTCAGGTCATGATATCATGTCCGTGGGTTCAAGGCCCACATCAGCTCTGTGCTGACAACTCAGAGCCTGGAGTCTACTTTGGATTCTGTGTCTCCCTCTCTTTCTCTGCCCCTCCCCTGCTCATGCTCTGTCTCTCTGTCTCTCAAAAAATAAAATAAAACATTAGAAAAAATTAAAAAACAAAAAGGCCCAAGCAGAGACCAACAGTTGTACATCCAATGGACACAGCAGCCCAGGCACCCCCCCTTTTAACCATTTGTAAGTGTATAGTTAAATACACTCACACTGTTGTGCCACCGCCACCACTCACCACTGTCCATCTCCAGAACTTGTTTTCTTCTCCCCACCCTCCGCCCCCCACCCCCCAGAACACACCCAAGGAGCCCTTCGGGAAAAAGCAAAATTTTTAATGCGAAGCAACTGCCAGGCCCGCAGGGTGGGTGCTGCATTGCACTGCTCGGTGCACAGCTGGTTCGCAGAGTGCCTCTCCAGAACTTTTTTATCACCCAAATTGAAAACCACCATAACCCCTGGAAGCCACTCTTCAACATTCCGTCTCTAGAAATTTGACTGTTCTAGGCACCTCATATAAGTGGAATCATACAGTATTTGTCCTTTTGTGTCTGCTTATTTCAGTGTGTCTTTCAGGTCCATCCACATGTAGCATGAATCCAAATTTCCTTCCTTTTTAAGGCTGAATAATATTCTATTGCATGCATGCAATAGAATATTATTTATCCATTCATCTACTGGTGGATTTGGGGGTTGTTTCCACATTTACTATTGTGAATGCACTGCTTATGAACATGGGTGTATAAATGCCTGTATAAAAGCCCCTGCTTTCAATTCTTTTGGGTATATACCCAGAAGTAGTAGAATTGCTGGATCACATGGTAATTCTGTTTAATTTAAAAAATTTTTGTTAACATTTATTTATTTTTGAGAGACAGAGTGTGAGCAGGGGAGGGCAGAGAGAGAGGGAGACACAGAATCTGAAGCAGGCTACAGGCTCAGAGCTGTCAGCATAGAGGCCAGCACAGGGCTTGAACTCACAAACTGTGAGATCATGACCTGAGTTGAAGTTGGATGCTTAACAGACTGAGCCACCCAGGTGCCCCAATTCTGTTTAATTTTTTAAGTCTTTCAGTCTTTTCATCTCAGAGACCATGTCTTTTCACCCTTTTGTAAGAGTCCCAGGGGGGTGCCTGGGTGGCTTAGTCGGTTAAGCATCCGACTTTCGCTTAGGTCATGATATTGCGGTTCGTGGGTTCGAGCCCTGTGTCGGGCTCTGTGCTGACTGCCAGCTCAGAGCCTGGAGCCTATTTCAGAGTCTGTATCTCCCTTTCTCTCTGACCCTCCCCTGCTCACGCTCTCTCTCTCTCTCTCTAGAAATAAATAAAAACATTAAAAAAAAAAAAAAAGGAGTCCCAGGGTCTGAGCACAGCTCAAGTCTAGGCACTGAAGTGAGTGCTCAGGTTGGTCAGCAAGTGGTGGTAACTACCCGGATAGCATGGCCCCAGATCAGTAAGACAGAATCTTATGCCCAGAAATCTTCTCTACTGTCAGGACAAATTAGTTCTGTAAGGGAACTCCTGAAGACCAGTATTCTGGAGGTCTGGGATTTTACTAGCAGAAATACAGGATCTGAAGAGTCCTTTTGTAAAAATAGTGTCATCAGCTGATAATCTAGCTAGGATTTGGGGAGCAGGGGAGATGGAATTGAACTATGTGAATGAAGGAGACTGAGTGCCAGTGGCGATGATTGGGGAAGGGAACAGGCCCCAAAGACAGACCCATTCTACTTTACTATTTGTTCTGTCAGCCTAGTAATCTAAAGCATGCTGGAGCTGGATGTTCATGTGTTTGCCTTTTCTCAGCAGTCCTTATGAAGCCTAGTAGGGGGGGAAATATTGAGCTGTACTGACTTAGAGGTTTATTTTCAAAGGATGACCAAGAAATCCATTGTGGCATCAATCAATAAATATAGTGCAATTTCCTGAAGTTGTTTACAAAAAGAAATTCAATAAATAGCCAAAGATACCACCCACTGAACCTACAAATTCAGTGACTAGACTCATGGAATTCTAAAGAGGTGGTTGCCTGGTAACCAATATAAACAACTTTGGAACCTAAGAAACTAAGGAAGGTTTAACCTAAGAAACTAAGGAACGTTTTGACGACTATGTTGTAGGAGGCCATTTTGAAGGTACTTTCAAAACACTTCTACTTTACCAGTACCTGAAAAGAGCTTCTATCAGCTGAATGATAGGAGACAGGCTGAAGTAGTTGAAAAGATTTTGGATTAAGTGTCGAAAGGGTCAGTATTACTTCAGGTATCAACCACTACTGTGATCTTAGTCATGTTTCTTCTCTCTGGGCCTCAGTTTTGATATCGGCTAGATATGAGTTGGAACAGAGTCATCTTTCTGGCAGTTTCCTTAGTAATCTCAGGAGTCGGCAGTATATCTGTGTGAGTACATGGCAAGGAATAGGAATTAGAAAGTAGAGGGGAAAAAATGAAGGAGCTTTCTCACGAAAAAGAAGCAGCAGAGAGAGAGGGGTGTGAAACAGACCAGGTTGAGGCTGTGCTCCCTGATCTTGCTCTCCCCAACACAAAGCTTCCTTCATATATCCCAAATACAGCTCTTGGGGCTTTGGCTTCTCTACATTTAATGTGTATGAACACCTGTGAGAGCTGGTAAAAAATGTAGACTTCTAGGCCTCACTTGCAGCCTACTTGCAATTGATTGATTGCACTCAATCAATATTCTGGGGTGTAGCACACAGGATTCCTCATTTTTAAAAAGTTTAATATTTATTTTTGAGACAGAGAGAGACAGAGCAAAAGCAGGGGAGGGAGCAAAAGCAGAGAAAGAGGGAGACACAGAATCCAAAGCAGGCACCTGGCACTGAGCTTTCAGCACAGAGGCTTGAACCCACCAACCGTGAGATTGTGACCTTAACTACAGTCAGATGCTTAACCGACTGAGCCACCCAGGTGCTCCCAGGATTCTACATTTTAACAAGCTCCTCAAATGATCTTGATGCAGAAAGTCCTTAACCATTAACACTGTCGTAGAAGCTGACTGTCCCTCTTGAGCCCTACTTTAGAATCTATGGGTGGTGGGGAGAGTGTGTTACTTTTCAAAAGCTCTCAGAAATACTGTGCTAAGGTTTATTGCTTTTTAGCCTTCTTTGACAGTTTCTGCTGCTTTAATAACAAGGAAAAACCAAGGTATTACTCCTTTTAGCATGAATCATTCAGCCCACTTCAGTTATTTCTGGAGAATAAAGGTACCAGACCAGGGGGTGAAGGCAGGGGAAAATTTGGAACCTCTGAGATATCACTTGTTTTTAATCTGGATTCTTCTATTAGGTTTTACTTGGAGGCATGTGGCCTCGCCCTTCTGGCCCTACTCCTGCCTGTCTAGCCTGGTTCTGAGAGGCACAGAGATCATGTTGCTGTTTACCAGATTATGGGGCCTGGTCTGCAGTTATGCCAGGTTTGACTACGGAATGCCATGGATTCAATTTCTTATGCTCTCAGTACATAGTCACCTGGAGCTGCCACCCTGTTTGGTTTTTGTTTTGTTTTGTTGTAAAGTAGGCTCCATGTCCAACGTGGGCTCGAATTCAGGACCCTGAGATCAAGAGTCGCATGCTCTACTGACTATGCCAGCCAGGCACCCCCTGCTTTTGGTTCTTGAGGGGCTGTTTGTTGGGAGAAGACCTTGCCTCAATGTTGGTCTAGGTAACATTTAAGTTTGGATAATATGGAGCCTCCAAACTCCATTCATAGGTTTTTTTCTTCCCTCTCTATCCACCTTCTCTTTTATTTGCCTATGGCCCTAATATTCCTAACCTATTCCCTAAGTGCCAAATGCACCATCTAACTGTGGGATCCCAGAGATTTGCCTTCTAGCAGTCCAGTCCATACTGTAAATCAGTTAACAATTCCTCGTAGTTATCTAATACTTTGAAGCTTACAAAAAAAACTTTCATACTTGCTCCTTAATTTTGAGCTTCATATCTACACCAAATTAGATATCAAACTTTTTTCAGACTGGCAAACTGAGACAAACTAGAGATATTAAATCACTTCTCCAAGGTAACATGGCTGGGAAATACAGAACCTGGCCTTACACTTGTCTTCTGACCCTATGTCCATGTAGGACAGTCTCTTTTGACCAAACACTTCAACATGTTGTCCTGTCCTCATTCCTTTTCAAAACACATCAGGTGTTATCCCTCTTTTCAACAAGCTGCCTTATTAGATGTCTCCCCACTCTGCCCCACCTCACTCCCCTTATCTGTTTTCCCATTTCTACCCTTTCTGCCCTGCTATGGCCTACCAATTTCTGCTGACCTTGAGCTCTCACTAGTTCCTCCCATCCCCTCAACAGGTTCCTGGTTACGCCTCCAAGCCCTGCATCTGGACCAGGCAGTGTGGAAGGAAGCCTTTACTGGGAAAGGATGACCAGAACCCAATATGAAAAGACCTTTCTTTCCCATCATTTCCATCAATCACACCCCCCACGGCTGGGATGGGGCATGTTCTTTACCCCCTTGAAACCAAGGAACAAGGAGGAATGTGCCTCCATCTCCAATGTACCTCCAGTCTACCACTTTAGCACACATCACTGTGCACACCTCAAGAACCAGTATCTGAAAAAGGCCGCTACAAGACTTACCTTCTCTGATGAGGTGGTGTGGCAGCGAGGGCTTCCCAGCATCCCTTTCAGCAAGTACAACTTTGACCATCTCTACAATGCAGACCACATCATCCAGCCTACCCAGATCAGTAGGGCCCAATCTGAGAAATCCATCGGTTTCAAGTTCTTGGACTCTTCGGGTCCCTCAGCAAGAGTCACCTCCCAGGCTGGAAAAACAGAAAGCTCTCCCATTCTTAAGAAGCACCTGAAGGAATCAAAGCCAGCAAGTGTGGTCCAGGAAAAACCGTCCTCTCTCATCCCTCATTCCTTCAGGGATCCAGACATGCTGGGTCTGTCACTTTCTCCAGCTGTGAACCTGGAAGAGAGGGAAGCCTGGCTTCCACCTCCTGAGAAGGAGGCCAGAGCCTGGGAAGCCATCGTGCTGGAAAAGCTGAACAAGCGCACAGCCCGATGGATCCAGAGCAAGCGTCCCATAAGGTCTGGAGTATCCCCCAACAAGTGGCAGAGCTTTCTGCGCCAGCAGTATGACTGGAGCCACATCCGGGATGAGCTTACTTCCACCAGTGACCTGGAGCTCTTGAAACAGCTAGAGGAAGAAGAAACAGGAGAATTTGAGGATAGAAGTGTTATCCTGCCAACCCAGGAGAAAAAGAAGCCTGAGCTGCTGCTTCCTGTTTACTATAGGTAGACTGCCTGAGGCCTCTAGCACACCTTTGAGAATCCTTGGCTCCCCTTCAAGGACTCCTGAGTTAGTTCACATTCCTCATTTCAGAATGTGCTGTCCCATCAACGTCTTGGGGTTCTCCATTGCCAACCTGTTCTCTAAGATCTCTGTAAAGCGAGGTTTCATAGCCTCAGCACTACTGACATCCCAGTCTGGATAATCCTGTTGTGGGGGTCTGCCTTATACCTTGTAGGATGTTTAGTAACACCCCACTCTCCATTTGTGATAACCAGAGAAGTCTCCAGTCATTGACACATGTCCCCTTAAGGGAAAAGTCACTCTCAGTTGAGAACCACTTCTTTTAAAGGGATTGGTTTTGGGCCTTTCCTAACAGACTTAGCGATTCTGCTGATCCAGTTACAATCCAAGTGCTCCCAGAAATGTATCCATGGGGAGAATAAGAAGGCCTTAAGGCTCTGAGGTTTGGTCCTGCCTCACTTTGAATAAGGAGCCAATGTGTCAGTGCCTCAAAAACAGACTGGCAGTAGGACAGAGAACTAAGCCTGAGGGAAGATTACTATATATTTCTGATTGCTTCCTTCTCATGGATAGCTAGATCGAAAACTGGAGCTAGCATAATGTCCTTGATTCCCAAAAGTGAACTAAAAGTGGGAATCCATTAATGTATCCATTTATTGAATAAATATAAGCTGCATTCCCACTACTTGCCAGGTACTCTGTAAAGTGATGGGAATACAACGTAAACAAAAGATATGGACCCTATAAAGAGCTTATATGTTCACTGGGATGGAAAGACATTAAATAAGCACACACATGATAAAGTGAGATAATGTTGGAATTGGTTCCCTTCCCCAGGTCAATGCAACCTCTAAGGGCACCAATGTTTAAAATAAAAAAACGGTAATGCCAGGAGCATGTCCACTCTTTCAACCTGTCCAGTGGCTACAGGGGTAACTCTATTAGAGGAGGAGGAAGGTGGCTGCTGATAGGTTCCTTCACATGGCACGTTGGGAGCAAAGTGAAGAGTTAAACATAGGTGTTTTCCAGATGCTCATGTGAGTATGAGGTGAGTTTACAAAGGAGCTGTGGATCTGATGGAAAGCAGGAGGTCCATCTCCCACCTTTCCTTCTCTCCCTCTCTCGCTTTCTCCCTCCTGCTAAGATTGCCCAATTACTTGCCTCGAGTGCAGAGAGGTGAAACTATGCCTGGCAACAATAAGACTGCTGAGGATATCAAAGGAAAGAAGAACATCTGCCAGCCCCCGGACCAGAGGTACTTCCGACAGGTGAATCCTCGAGCCGGAAAGTTTGCTTACTCCACAGACAACACCTTTGAACAGGAAATATACTTTGGTAATAGAGCTGGGGCACTGTGCTGGGGGCAGAGGTGGACATGGAGCAGGGAGGTGGAAGATAGAGGATGAAACAGTCATGGGTGTGCATAAGAGGCTCTGGATGACCAAGGTGTTCATGGCAACATCCTCTAGATACCAGCACAGGAGGTTTTTTATGGGGGAATGGGGGGTGGGAGGAGGCAGGCAGATATCTGGTAGGGATGAAACTGTTCTCCCTCTTCCCCTTTCTCTATCCCTTTATCTTACTAAGGAGACTGTGGAGGGTGGGGTCATAAAGTAAACAAATTTGGCTCTAAGAACAACTACCTCTTCTGTCTTCTTTCTTTCCCTTTGAGATAATCCCCCATTGAGGTGCTGTGTTAGAAAAACTTCATGGGATTTGGAGTCTAGTGGAGCCTGGCTTAGCACCCTTCCACTAACCTTCAGCAAATTATGTAATCCCTCTGAGCCTTATATATCTTATTTGTAAAATGATATTAACCGAAATGCACTTCAAGTAAATAACAGACAAGAAAGCATCCATAATGCTTCCTGGCCCATGCTCAATAAATGTCCACTACCTTCCCCTTCCATCTTGCTATCCTTTAGATGCCTGGGCTTCCAGTATACACGATCTAGGTCTGTATGTTCTAAGCTGTTTATTCTTCCTTGCCCCCATCTTGTTCCTAAACTGTCAACTGAAAGTCTCCCTAAAGCACTTAACAGAATTATTCAGATGAAGGTATTTATGACTGAATTAAATACCCCTTTATTAGTACTTAGCTTTTAATAGGGGACAATGCCTATAAGTTAGACAGATTCTGCTTTGGTTTCCAAGCCTCTATGATGCCACCAGCTTGTATTTCCAAGTAACAATCCCCTTCAAGGGATGCCCCCACATCATGGTAGTCACCAGTCCTAAGGGGTTAGAGTAAAGCAAAAGGAAATTGGGCCTGATCCTGGTGACTGAAAACCCAGCAAGACAGGAATGAGGGTGGTAATAATGATTCCTTATTTCTTTATCTGTTCACAGATGACGTCCAGGTCATCCACCAGATTGGTGCGAAGAGAGACCATATTTTACTGGAAAACTTTAATCGGTACAAGAAGCAGCTATCCAAAGTTTTCCCTGAAACCCCGGAAAGGTGGACTTCCCAGCCAGTTCCTGAAGCACGTAAGCAGAAAGTGGATAATAGGAGTGATGAGGGAAGTGTGGCTATTTCTTGAAGGCCTCTGTTTCATAGGCTGGGCATCACCAGTATGTAGCAAAATCACTTCCTGCCAACATAAAATTATAAAACACTAACTGTAACTAGGAAGAATCTTTGTGGAACATCCATTCAGTTGAAATCAGGTCAGATCTACATGTAACCAAGAGATTTAGGGCTGGTAATTACCAATGAGGCAGGCCTCATTTTCTTCCTTTACTTCTAGAAGTACATTGAACCCTTGATCCAGCACTGTCCTGTCCCTTTGGACTACCTCCCATTCCATTCTTTTTTTTTTTTAATTTTTTTTAATGTTTTATTTATTTCTAGGAGAAAGAGAGAGAGAGACAGCGTGAGCAGGGGAGGGTCAGAGAAAGAGGGAGTCACAGACTGAAACAGGCTCCAGGCTCTGAGCTGGCAGTCAGCACAGAGCCCGACGCGGGGCTCGAACCCACGAACCGCGAGATCATGACCTAAGCGAAAGTCGGATGCTTAACCGACTAAGCCACCCAGGCACCCCCCTCCCATTCCATTCTTAACCCACACCTGCCTAGGTACTAGGGTCATCCTCTGTTCTAAATTTCTGTTTCATGAGCATATCATTCTTGGGGTGCCTGGTTGGCTCAGTTGGTAGAGCATGAAAGAGGAGAATCTTTTCCAAAAATTGTTTCTTGTTTATGCTACAGGTTTCTTATAGCTTTTTTTTTTTAAGTTTATTTATTTTGAGAGAGAGAGAATCACAAGCAGGCTCCTCACTGTCAGCACAGAGCCTGACTTAGGGGCTCAAACGGACAAATCATGAGATCATGACCTGAGCTGAAATCAAGAGTCAGATGCTTAACCAACTGAGCCACTCATGCACCCCAAGACAGAATCTTAAGCAGGCTCCATGCTCAGCACAGAGACCAATGTGGGGGGTCAATTCTATGACCCTTGGGTCATAACTTGAGCCAAAATCAAAAGTCACTGAAACCATGCCACCAAAATCAAGCCGAAACCAAGCCACCCAGGAGCCTGGAACATGCGACTCTTGATCTCTGGGTTGTTAGAGTCCCGTGTTGGGTGTAGAGATTACTTAAAAAAAAAAAAAAAAAAAATCATTCTTTATTCTGAGAGAGAGAGAGAGTTAGAGAGAGAGAGAGAAAGGAGATGGCTAGGAAATGAACTTATGAAACAAAAAGTGCTCATCCTCCAAGGGACTGTGCTTCCATGTCCCATGACTCTTCTCTTTGCAGTGTTACTGCTCCGATGGGCCCCCAGTGAACAGAAACTAATGGTAGCAGTGGAGAAAGCACCCCAACAAAGCCTTTGACTGGATCTAGGCAAGTCACCTTCTGGGGCTTCACTAGCTTCATTAAAGCTACTAATCACCCCTACAGCAAGACACTTTTGTAATACCTACTGATTTTTGTGATATTTATTGATACTTAGGGGACTTTGTGAATGCATTTTATAAACCATTAAGTGCTGTACAAACTCAAGGATTTATTATTAGTATACTACCTTCCCAGAAGCCAAATGGATTATATATGTTCTCGCCTCTAAAAAGAGGCAAATCCACAGGGACAGAAAGTTGATCAGGTTGATGGGGGAAGTATGGAATAGGCACAAGGTTTCTGTATATTCACAACTCTGTGAATATACTTTAAAAACACTGAAATGTATACATTTTAAAAGGATGAATTTTATAGGACGTGACTTCTACCTCAAAGGTGTTATTAAAAAAACAACTTCTCCTGCTGCGTTCAGAAGCCCCACCACCTGCCTCACAGGCATTTTCCCCTAGTGTGCTCGATGCCTGTTCTCTTCTCCCTAAAACATAGAATATTTAATGAACAGAAGCTGTAGAATCTTTTCCAAACTTCTTTTTTTAAATAGTATTTGAAATTGGGGGTGCATGGCTGGCTCCATCAGTAGAGCCCACAACTCTTGATTTCAAGGTCATGAGTTTCAAGCCCCACATTGGGGGTGGAGCCTACTTTAAACAGTATTTGAAATTGTTCTGGAAGAAGGCAAGTTGGAATAGTAATATACACACACCTTCTTATAACTATTTTACTCCTTATCTCAGGAAATACTAGGTATGAAAGAGCCTGAAAAAAAAAAAAAAGAAAGAAAATTCCTGGAGTTAGATGTGGGTAGATTATTTTAGTCTCCATTTTGATTGAATTGAAAAACTTAATAATTTCTTTAAAATGACAAAAATTCTCAAGATACAAAGTATACTTACTGCTGTATAGCCTTAATTCCCCCCAAATCATGATATAAAACTCTAGGATGCCCAGAAGATCACTACAGTTCTTATATATTAAGCACAGGTCTTATGGTGCAAAGTCAAAGGCACCATTTCTTTCTGCCAGAAAGCATACTGTGCTTTTTATCCCACAGAAAGCCAAAGGATTGTTTCTTCATGTGCTCCCTTCAGAGGACTTTTTTTTTTTACATTTGTTTTGAGGGGGAGGGAGGATGCAGAGAGAGAGGAAGAGAGAAAATCCAAGCACTATCAGCGAAGAGTCCAGATGCAGGGCTCGATCCCACAAACTGCAAAATCACAACTTGCGCCGAAATCAAGAGTCAGACACCCAACCAAATGAACCACCCAGGCGCCCCATCTTCAAAGAGGACTTTTGACATGGAACATGGCTAGTGGATGGGTTTTAACCTACATAGAACTTACAGGACCAGAAGTAAAATTAATGTTGGCAGTTGTGCATGTTTAGTCCCACGGAGATTAAATACCAGAGATACAAGACTTTCTCACATCCTTTTTAACTCCCTGAGCAGGGGGACAGAGGAGGAAAGGAAATAATCCAGCCACCTCTCACTTCTGGGAGGGATTTCAAGCAGGCCAAAAGGGAAGAAATGGTGCAATGTCATGTGGCAAAGTGTCGACTTCCTGGGAGCTGACCTGTCTGGATGTGATTCTACCACTCTGGCTGCACACCCTATACTGCAAAGGAAGCCAGCCCTCAACAGGGTGATTGAGCTTCCCCAGCATGACCAACCTGCGGCAGAACCATTCGGAGGGGATGCTCTGTATGGGCATCTGAGCTAAACTGCGCTCGAGTCTCACAAGACTCTACATTAGAAGAAAAAATGGCACTGCCTTCCTTGCTCAAAGGAAAGAATGGATTCAGAGCAAATCTAAATGTGTTAGAATGAAATCTGGGAAGAAACACGAACCATTGGTAGTGACAGATTAGAGCATGAGACTGATACGTGATGTAGCAGATTATGAATTTGGTGGCCTGGGAATGTTTTTATCTGTTTTGCCTTCACATAACTGCTGTTCTTAGGGAGAGGCTTTCTGAATTTGACACCAGGGATATCACAAAGTCTAGAAAATCTAACTATATTTATATAATATGCTCTTCTGTTCTCAAATTTCCAGCTGTTATTGGTCAGGATGAGGAAAAACCCAGAGACCTAAAACCTTTCAAACTTAGCAGCTTCTAGCAGCATTCCTCCTCCCAAATCAAAAACATTAAAAAGAAACATAAAACATAAAGCCAGCACCTAGCTGGTTCCAGCGAAGACCATGTGACTTTTGATCTCAGTGTTGTGAGTTTGAGCTCCATGTTGGTTGTAGAGATTATTAAAATAAATAAACTTAAAAAAAAACATAAACTAGGAATGGACAGTTACACTCTAAATTGCAATATATCAGATACTGAGTTTTACAAGAATATCTTATTACATATAAACATATTTATGTTCCTAAAGATTAAATTTATAAAAGGTTTGCATAGATCTCAATTTCCCACCTGCCAACCCCCCACCAGCATGGCTTTATCATGTCTGCTATCAGGACTTTTCCTAACTATGAGACTTGTACTTAGTTTCCTGTATAATCATGGGAAAGTCTGCTCTCAGGAGTTTTGTTTTGTCTTAATGCTAGCTGGGAACACAGGGGCTAGGGCACTGGGCTAGGCTGGCTCACACCGCCCTGCTGCACAGCCTGCAGGCCTGTGAAAGGAGCCCCGCGCTGGCTTGCTCTGCCCACCCCAGCCAACGATCTGCTGCTCCAGATGGGTGAGGAGGATGTGTCCATTAAGACCAGGAGGCAGAAGAAGCAGGAAAAATCCCAGGAGGAGGATGTGACTTGGGAGCTGGGGGTGCTGCAGCGGATGCTGCAGGAATGGAAGACTGCCTGGGCGCTGAGTAAGTGAAGGGGTGGGGGCGGGTCCTGAGATTCCAGTATATATTTTAGGGAGGAGGTGCTTACCTTGGACTAGTGTTTCTCAATCTCTGAGAATCCATTCCTTGTGAAACCTATAAATCTGGTTGCCTCATCAAGTTTACACTAGAGAAGAGCCTTTTACACAATCATAGTTGTATCTATAGGCTCTTTGCATTGGCACGTTTTACTTGAGTAAGTTGTGTGTATTCACTACATCGAGGACTCTTCACAGACAGGGACTGTCTCATGACCTCTGAAGCTTTACGCTCAATAAATGATGCATGAAGGGAATGACAAAATATGCTGCCCAAGCAGTGGAAACGTAGTAATCAAAAGAAACTGTAGTTGGCTGTGGTATAAACAACCCTTTTCCAAAATTTGTATGTGAAGCTGCGATTCTCAATATATCCATTCTGCCTTTGGAGATATGGGAGTAGAAGGCTGAGTGCCTAAGGGTGGAGTAAAGGCCTAGCAAAGACTGTGTAAAGCTACAAGATCGGAGGACTCAGGGCTGCTGGCTTGGAGAACACGAGACTAGTTTAATTAGCATGGGATAAACAGGCAATCCATCACGTGTACTGGATTAGATAAACAAAAAAAGGTTGAAAGAGATTGAGTAAAACCTACTAGTAGGAACTCTGAAATAAAAGCCTGATACTTGCAGAGAAGTTAGCAATAAAATGAGGAAGACCTCAAAAGTCAGAGAGAAGAGCCCTCAAAGGCAGGGAAACATAACGATAAGCACAACCACTAACAGTTGAGCCCCTATTACCTTGCCAGCCATTTTGCTAAATACTTTGTCCAGTTAACTCATTTAATACTCAAAGTAACTCTAGTATCATTCTCATTTTACAAATGAGAAATATTAAGCTCAGAGAAGTTAAGTAACTCATCCAACGTTATACAACTAATAACTCTGATTCCAAACTGGGTATGTTTGACAAAAAAGTACCCTTAATCACTATGTTTTATCACCGCTTTCATTTTCCAGAGGGTAACAATGAAGAGCTATTTAAACAAAGAGAGATAGAATATAAAATGATGGGGATGGAGTTGTGTTTGGGAACTGCCTCAGAGGGTCCATGGATTATCAGAGAAGTAACTTCCCTAAGAACCCTGGGACCCTTTATTCAGCTGAGCTCATGTTTTGCTTGAATCATGCTAGAATGAAGGGACTGCCTAACCCTAACCTAATGGTTTTCTTCTCATTTCCCTCCCTGTGGCATAGTTATTGAGTGGCACCATGAGACAGTAGAGGGCCTGCTGCGGGACTTGGTGGACATACATGATGACATTCGGATCCAAGCCATCATCACATGTGCTACAGCTGCTTTGGAACGGCCCCGGATTGCCACCAGCCAAAGAGACTCAGGTAGGAGCCAGAACTGAAATATTTGAGAATATAAGCAACTCACACAGCCACAGATAATGTTAACTGGTGCAGACCTTCAACGTTATCTGAGATCATTTTACAAATGTGGAAACCAAGGCCCAGAGACTGTCCTGAATACACACACCTTATCAGCAACAGATATGAAATTAAAGTTCCTGACTTACGGTCCAGTGCTTTTTACCTTACATTTCATTACCTTTTATTTGCTCAGCAGCTTCATGGAAGTCCACATTGTTCCACCTTGAGAGATCTCATTTGCAATAGCCTAAAATAATACACACACACATATATATATACACACATATATGTACATACATATACACATGCATATACTATATATATACATATTATACACGCACAAGTATATATATATATACACATATATATATGTACATATATATATATGCTTTCCCCTCCCAACTCTCTTTTAGCACTTCTTTTGACAGCACATCTGAATTCCAAACTGAACTAATCGCCATAAAGCCCTCCCCACGTTCCAAATCTCAATCAGCAGTCCTACAATCCATCTACTTTTTGAGCCAGAGCCCTGGGAGTCCTGGACAAATCCTTACTCTTCCCATAACCAATAAATTCTATTCATTCTGCTTCCCACTTTGTATATTCATTAGTCAACAGAGGAATATAAAAAGAGGTAATTCCCTTCCCCCAACTCACTTCCCAGTCCCAGTCCCACCCCATGACACTCCCCAGGGTCACCAATGTTTTGTTTGGCATTTCACATCTTTCTCTGTGCTTTTCCAAATATATGCCAACATGGATATAGGCTTTTCTATTTATTATAAAAATGAGTGAATTTTATCAGCCATTTCCTAGTTTTTTCTCCTTTAATTTGTGGATATGGTGAATCCTGTTGTTAGACTATAACAGATCATGATATATTACTCTTATTACTCTGCTGGGTTTGATTTGTAAATATTTTGTTTATTTGTTTATTTATTTATTTTGAGAGAGAAGAGAGAGCACAAGCAGAGGAGGGGCAGAGAGAGGAGGAGAGAGAGAATAAACGATGAATTCTGTTGTTAGACTATAACAGATCATGATATATTATTCTTTAATTACTCCACTGGGTTTGATTTGTAAACATTTTGTTTGTTTGTTTGTTTATTTTGAGAGAGATTAGAGAGCACAAGCAGAGGAGGGACAGAGAGAGAAGGAGAAAGAGAATCCCAAGCAGGCTCTGTTTTGTCAGTGTGGACCCTGACTCAGGGCTTAATCCCACACTCCATGAGATCATGACCTGAACTGAAATCAAGAGTCAATCGAAACTTAACTAACTGAGCCACCTAGATGCCCTGATTTGTTAATATTTTAAAATGTTTTACTATATTTGGTAGTTGTTTTTTTTTAACTTCTGTTAAGTTTTAGTTTTTGCTAGCTTTATAAAATGAATTAAGGATGTAGCCACTTTTTCAAATGGTCTTAATCTTTTGGGAAAGAAATGTCAATAGCTTTTTTCCTTAGCTAAGCACTGAAAAAGGAAAAAGGAAAATTTCCCATTCACAATGGCCAGAAGTGTAATCTACTGAAGTGTCAGTTTAACAAAACAGAGGGACCCAAATGATAAAGTGCTATTGAGAGGACATAAAACCAACTGACTTATTTCTCAAATGCCCTCAGATATCACCTTTAATGTGAAGCCTGGGCTGGCACTTTTTCCTCTCTGCGGCTGGTAGCATCCTAATATTATTTTGTCCTAATAGTTATTAGTCTATCATAATTGTCCGTTTACATTTTTGCCTTTCCTACCAGACAAGGAACTCCTTAATGGCAGAGACTAATTTTATTTCTTCAATGTTGTTAGGTTTTTAAAGTTTCATTTCACTTATTTTCTATCTGCCAAGTTCCAGACATGGGCATTTTTGCTACCAATTTTCAAATCTGCTGGAAAACTCTTCATTTCTCTTACCTGATTAACTTCTTTACTTGTCCTTCAATTTTCAGCTATCAACTCCTCTGAAGTCTTCCCTGCTCCATCACCGAGACTTGGTTCATTATTCCCACTATATGCTTCCATGCATATACTTTTTTAAAAAAGCTCTATTCCCATTGTGGGGCTTGAACTCACAATCCCAAGATCAAGAGTCTCATGCGCCCCACACATTTTTTATTGTATACTTATTTCTTTGAGTATTAAATGGATGATGTATTTTCAGTGCCTGGCACACATAAAACCTTCACTATCCAGCAACAGATTATTATAATCTTATTCCCAGATCTTCCACATACATACAAAGAACACTTATGTCTGCTCCCAGAATTATCTCTTCCATGTGATCCCTTTCACATGTCGTAGGTGTCTAGATTTTGATTTGTCTTTGTCTTGTTTCTTCCCCATACATTCCCAAAGAAAATGTTCTTACTCATTATTTCTTGAAATACTTGTTTGAGTTCTACATACTCCCCTAAAGTACATGTGTTTCCATCTAGCCTATTCTTAACAAATGGCAGAGTAGCCCATGGCGGTAATAAAAATGGACAGATTAGAAACCCTAAAACTCCTAGTTACAAGTCCAGCTCTGTTGCTTCTTGGGAAATCAGTTAGCCTATCTGAATTTCAAACTCCTCATCTCTAAAATGAGGTAACTGTGTACGAAAAGTTAACAGACCCTTTCCTCTTCTACTTGGGAATTTGAGTGTTAGTTAAAATGCCTACCTGTTGCCCAGATAACCTGATAAGGATAGGAACTATCTTTATCGGCAACATTGTTTATGACAAAAATAAACTCTGGTTGATAAATTACATTTGGACTGGGAAAAACTGTAAGTGGAAATATAAATACTTTAAAGGGCACCATCCTTTGGGCTTCTATGGATGCTATGACTTAAAACAGGTATACCCTTTGTGGACCCTAGAATTATATCTATGGAGTTGTTCTAAGACATACCAACTCCTGTGGAACATAGGACTTGTCCCCAGAAGGATGTGTGGATTGCTGTACAGACTGCATCACAAACTGGTCAAAAGGAATGCCTGCTGCTACCCTGTTGGCAAACTGTGCTCCTATCCTATATCCTTCTGAAGACTGGTGCTTTGTGTGGCCAATGAGTCTTGTGAGTCTAACTGTTTAACCTAAAAAGACTCCTGAAATAACACACATTTTAGGTGGGCTCTGTAGTTAATACCTGCCATGCCTACTTCCATGAAGTCTAGAAGACTGAATGAGATAATATGAAAACATTTTAATTGGCAAAGTACTACCTAAATATAATTGCTATTATTATTATTATAAATACAAAAAAATATATATGAAAAATAGGTTGATTTCCATCACTAAAACTAATGATGAAGGTCACCATAGTCTGGCTAAAAACCTTCTGTGGCTTGAATCCAACTCTTTAGAGGCCAGATGATAAAGGACTGGGAACTGGCATACCCAGCAGAGAAGTGAACCATAAAACCCTGCCCAGTGCAGGGGCTCAGCTAAACTCGAATTATATTAAGTAGCAGTAAGCATCTGCAACTGAGACTGAGGTCTACCACTATGTGGCTATGGGAAGGAAGCTTTGTTTCAGGGAAAATCAAAAGGGTTAGCATCTCTTACCTGGTTCTCTTTTGATCACAGACAAAGAGACTGTGAAGGCCCCATCTATCAAGGACTTGCCAGAGGTTCTACAGCCCGCCCTGGAAGCTGCTCTTTGTGATAAAAATGCTAATGTGCGGATGGCAGCGGCAGTATGCCACTATGCTGTACAGTCACATAATCCCCTTGCCCGGGACATCATGCAGACTGCCCTTTTAAAGGGTGAGTAACTCCTTGACACTTCTGACCTGGGGATATGGGGTAAAGACAGGACATCTCACCATCAGCTTTTCCTGATCCTCTCTTCTGCAATATCATACTTTGTGATGTCTACTGTATTGGAAGGTTTGGGTTTAGGTGTATCAACATCTAGAGATAGCAGGTCCTAGGGTACTTTTCCAAAACAGGTACACTGCCACCTAGTGGTACCTAAATATTTCAGAGATGCATTTGCCTAGAAACCATGTCCCCTTTCACACAAATTTACTTTTTTAAAGAAGTTTGTGTTTAGGGGCACCTGGGTGGCTCAGTCAGTTAAGCATCTGACTCTTGATTTAGGCTCAGATCACAATCCCAGGGTTGTGGGCTCAAGCCCCGCATTGGACAGCAATGGAGCCTGCTTGGGATTCTCTCTCTCTCTCTCTCTCTCAAAATAAATAAACTTAAGAAAAAAGTTTGTTTGTGTGTGTATGTATGTATGTATGTATGTATGTATGTATGTATGTATATAATCTCAACACCTAGCATAGGGCTCAAACTTAGGACCCTGAGATCGAGAGTCATATGCTCTTTTGACTGAGCCAGCCAAGAGCCTCACCACAGATTTACTTTTTTTTTTATGTTTATTATTTTTGAGAGAGAAAGCACAAGCAGGGGTGGGGGAGAGAGAGGGAGACACAGACTCTGAAGCAAGCTCCAGGCTCTGAGCTGTCAGCACAGAGCCTGACACAGGGCTCGAACTCACAAACCATGAGATCATGACCTGAGTCAAAGCCAGTCCCTTAACTGACTGAGTCACCCAGGTGCCCCCACAGATTTACTTTTAATTGAAAAGATGTAACAATACTAAAGAATGCTTTCTGAGAAAAAAATCATCCCTTGAACACATCATGCTTCCATTTTCTACATTAACTTACAGGCATTGTCCACATAAAGCAAAAAGTTGTCAGGTGATTTGCCCAAGGAGACTGACCACTCTCTGAAAAAGAGTCTGTTGCTTTTCTGGGGGGCTGAGCAGACAAGGATGACTGGCTGACTGGTTTGGCCTTCCGCATATAGACTCTCAATAACTTAATTCTTCGTCTTAAGAAAGCCTCCACTCCAGCCTTCCCAATCTCTAGGGGAACGAACAACTGTATCTCTTACCCAGGGCATAAGATCCTTGTTGCTGTTACCCAACAAGAGCCTTTTAGGATTTTACTTTTCAGGTTAAGGTTGCCAGTCTATATTGAAAACCTTGATGTGATCCATTTAAATATAGGCTTTGACTTCTATATGAAGAGGGGCACAGGGAAGTGAGATACCAAGCAGGCAACAGCCTTGAGTGCCAACCGTGAGGCTGTTAGTTCGCTCTGTGGGGAGAGAAGATCACCACTTTTTACCCCATCTGACAGGTAACAGCGTGGACAGCTGGGCTGCAGCTCAGTGCCTGGCGCTGGAAGGTGCTGCCACATACCCTGTGATTAAGAGGATCCTCCAGCAGCTGTTTAACAAGAAGAATGAGGATACTGAGCACCAGTCTTGTATGCTCCTGAGTCATCTCAGTGGGAAGACAGTAGGTGTCCATTACAGGATCAAAGAAAGAAACCAAGTTGTGGGGAACATTTGAGTCTTTGAGGTCAGTGCATGTAAGGAACTGAAAATGCAGGTGGTTGAGTAACAAGATCTCACACATTGTTAAAGCTGGACTACACGTGTTGGTGAACTGGGGTACAGAGGTGTGTATACAAGAAAAAGCGACATCAGCCACCTGAGAGAAAGATGAGAAAAGTAGGTTGCAGATGGTTTCTGTGTTTGCAAGAAGAGTTGTGATATGTAGAATTTGCTTCTGCTACAAGTTTACAATTGAAAACTGCACAAGACCCACAAGTGTGTTTACTTTCAGTAGAGATGTGAAACTCAAAAAGACTGAGGCATATACAAATCACTTTAGGAGTAAAGATAGTTAAAGAGAAGGCCCCAGTTTTCTGGTCAGGTTACTAGATCTGTATTTTGTTCTCGGATTTATGTTTCCAGAAGTCAGCTGGCTCAGAAAAAAAGTGCCCTGTATCTTGTAAACCACTCTTTCCTTTGGAGGGATGGGCGTTTCATGTACTTGTGACATTAATTATGCTGAATGCCATGTTAGGATAGAACTTCTTCAAGGCTCCAGCATCTCTCAAAGTTATCCTGAGTATCCACGTAAGTTTCCCATTCCTCAGACCCTGATACACACCATGCTTGCTGTGGAGCTGAACAGCCACCAGTGGAAGGACCGGATTGTGGCCTGCCAGGCTCTCTCGCGGATCAGTGGGAATGTCAGTTTGGTAAGCCTTTTTGCGTTTCCAGGACAGAAAGTCTAAGCAAAAGGAGGCTGGGAGCCCTTTCACTTTTTGCTGCTACTTAATATCCCATTCTTACCAAACAGATCTTTGTCTTGTGTGACTGAAGCCACCTACTCCTTAGCATGGTAGCAACCCACAAATTGTAATCCACCCACAAATAAGCAAAAAAATAAATAAAATAAAGTAAAAAGCCAGAATTTATAAAATTTTTATAGTACTTTGACATTGCCTTAACATTAATCTACTAAGTATCAGTCAGTGACACCCACCCCCTCCACCTCCCAAACTGGTCCTTCAGCAGATAGTTTGAGAAGTATGGACTTAAACTACCCAACAACCCAACCATGCTAGTGTCTGTACTGGCTCTGAGTGTTCAGCACATAGAGAAGGTATAAAACATAGTCACTACTGTGGCACCTGGGTGGCTCAGTTGGTTAGGTGTCTAACTTTTGGTTTCAGCTCAGGTCATGATCTCACAGTTGTGAGTTCGAGCTCCGCATTGGGCTCTGTGGGGGTAGAGTGGAGCCTGCTTGGGATTCTCACTCTCTCTGCCCCTCCTCACTTGTTTTTTTTTCTTTAAATAAGACTAGCACACACAAATGATTCAAGAACAAGTGATAAATGCAAGATATGCTCTTAAAACTTTTCAAGAGACATTAGTGTAGGCTGAACCTATTAAAGTTCTGGGAAGGAGTGTGGGACAGATGGACAAGTCTTGGACAGAATGGAAGACGGACTTCCAGGCAAGGGAAACCCTGACCATCATTTGGGCTTTCACCTTCGTTGCCATTATTTTAAAAAATATCTTCAGCTGTCCAAATGGAGATTTCCCCTTCTTCCTATGTGGCACTGTATTATTTCCTTGTAACACTGAGCACCTCCAAAATGGCCCAGAACACTGCTGTTCCCATGAGAAGTGAACACCTTCCACCCTTAAACCCTTGCATTTTAAGCAGAAAGCCCCAAATTTGGCAAAATTCAGTAAAATCACCTGGAGATGTTTTAGTTTTGGTTAATTCTGCCCCAGCTGTCATGTACACTTTCTCTAAAGTCCTGACCAGCAGCACAGGCATGACCTGGGCTTGTTAGAAGGGCAAAATGTCACTTCAGGCTAACTCAGTCAGAATCTCCATTTCAAATCTGACTCATTTGCACATTCATCTCCTTAGCACTTGTCACTCAGGATTGCCAATTCAAAGTAAAAAGACATGCAGAGCAAGCAGGGGACTGGTCAGATAAAGATGAGTGCTTCATGTCAGGTTGCTGGAATGAAGAAAGGCACTATATCAGTCCTTCACTAATTCAGTAAGCAAGCAGTTTCTGACTGCAGCCTACATGCTAGGCTCTATGCCAGCACTGGGGATGCAAAAATATTATGTCTTTTTTTGGTAAATGTTATAAATAGCTACAACAGAGGCAACTATAAAGTATAACAGGGATTCCTATGCTTGCAGAGGGCAGAGGAGAGTTCACAGAGATGCTGTTTGAACTAAATCCTAAAAGATTTAGGTTTCCCAAAATAGAGGTCGCAAGCAGAGAGAATAGTTTGGGCACATTTACATAATCATGAACTACAACTGTAATAACCTTTATGTCTTCTCTTCCTTTTTTTTTTTTTTTCTTTGAGGAGGAGGAGGAGAGAGGCAGAGGTCATGTTGGGGAAAGGAGAATCCCAAGCAGGCTCCACACCTAGCTCAGGGCCTCACAACTGTGAGATCATGACCTGAACCGAAATAAAAATCAAGAGCTGGGTGCTTAACCAACTGAAGGCACCCAGGTACCCCTGTCTCTTTCCTAGTGAATGAAGTACTAATATATAGATATAATAATAAAATATACAGGTCAACTGTCCTGCTTTGTCCAGAACACAGGACTTTTAGAACTAAACCTGGAAGAGGCACAGTGGGATGAGTTGGTCACCCTATTAATGTATCACCATCAAATTTTAAGTCCTTCAAGTACAGATTACATTGACCCCAACATAGTATAGTAGTTTATAGAGCCTAAGCTTAGCAAACCAAGTCTTAGTCTGCATTCTAGCATTCAACAGGTTTACCTTGGGCAAGTAAACGTAAGACTCTATTTTGTCATCTGCAAATGGTAATCTGCCTCACTGGATTGTTTAGGAGGGTGGGTAAAAACACCTGGCACAGTGCCAAGCACAAAATTGACAATAAATGACAGCTATTTTATACCTAAATTATACCTATTTATAGGATATGAAACATAAGTTGATCCAGCTGATGCTGAGTGACTGGAATAAGGAAGTGAGACGTGCAGCTGCCCGAGCTCTGGGGCAAATGAGCCTTGGGAAAGAGCTGCATGACGCAATCAGGTAAGACCTAGTTAACCTGCACGCAGTAACTTTTCTATACTTAAGTGTTCAGGGAACCTGGGATCCAGTCAGCCAGCATCTGTTGAGTTGCTTTGTATGCTCAGCATTGTACTAGGTCCCACTGCAGGATTATCTTAAAAATAAAAAATTACCAGTCCCTATAGACTCTAACAATGTGGCTAAGGAAAGAATCATTGAATGCCCACTAGGTGTTAAGCATTGTTGTGGATGTTTGAGGGTATGACAGAATTCTGATTATACAGGCCAGGCATAATACACAAATGCTTAGAAAGGTCAGGGAAGATAGAAAGACTACACAGGCAGGGATGCCTAGGTGGCTCAGTCAGTTAGGCATCTGACTTCAGCTAAGGTCATGATTCACTGTTCGTGAACTGAAGCCCCACATCGGGCTCTCTGTCAGCACAGTCTGCTTTAGATCCTTTCTCCCCGCCCCCTCTGCCCATCTCCTGCTGCTTCTCAAAAATAACCATTAAAAAAAAGGTACACAACCCCTGCAGTCACTTATGCTCCCCACTGAACAGCAGCTGGCGGGACTTTGGTAGTCAAGATTGCTCAAGGAGCCTGGTGAGGGGGGGTAGTGTGGTGCCGGAAAGGTGCAGGCCTTCACAGAGCAGGCTTTCCTGGAGGGAGGATCCAGACCCCGCCACCGGCCTTCAAGGGCAACAGCATTGGCGGGGGGGGGGCATCCACTTGGATATTTCATTTTCCCACTGAGTGGCCTCTTAAAGTGGTGGAAGGCCTGCAGATACCCTTGCTCATCAGACAGGGGACCCCACAGCAGAGATGCATATCTTGGCCAGGAGGGCTCTCTACCTGGGGTCTGAGTGTCTGACATCCCAGGTAAGTGTTAGGCTCTCAGATTCCCGGCTTGTCGTGGCACAGACCTCAACAGCAACGATTTCCTGGGGGTCAGGGCCCAGGGACAGCAGCCCCAGGTGTCGGCTCTCCTTTTGACAGTCTGGGCCCTGCCCTAGACTAACGACTAAGAGGCTTGGGAGGTAGGATCTGGGCACCTGGTGTTCAGAAACCCTCCATGGATGATTCCAATACCAAGTCAAGGCTGAGAGCCTGGCAGGTTACTGAGAAAAACCGGCAGAAACCTGGTGATAACTTCCCTGTTGGAGATGTCCTTGGGTCTGTGGTTTCTTCCTGGCTGGGATTTGATGGTTTATTAGGTGGGAAACCCTGTCTTTTAAAAAAACTCTCAAGGGGCAGCTGGGTGGCTCAGTCGGTTGACCATCTGAGTCTTGATTTTGGTTCAGATCATGATCCCAGGGTTGTGGGTTCAAGCTCAGTATCGATTCTTTGTTTAAGGTTTTTTCTCTCTGCCCCTCTCCCCTGTCCCTCTCTGAAATAAAACATAATAAACAACAATAAAAAGACTACATAGGCAAAGAGGAGAAGGAAAGACATTTCCAGGCTGGGAGCCAAATGAAGAAATGAGGATGGCATGTGGGAGGGCAGTGGAGAGAACTAGACTGTAACAAGAGGTACATGAAAGTTTCCTTTATTCAGTCATTCAACATAGTTTAGTGCCCAGCATATGCTAGTTAGTAACAGTGGTTCAAGTAAATAAGAAAGTTGAGATCTCTACCCAGTGAAACTTCAACCTCACAGGCATAAGGCTGACTAGGAAAGGGTGGGAATGGATAATGGAGAGCCTGCAGAGGTTGGATTTACCTTGAGGGCATTGGTGGTGGGGATGCCAAAAGTTTAACGAGAGAAAATAAAAGCACTTGTGCCTTACAGAGTCAAGCTGAGTCAAGGAAATTTCCAGGAGCGTGTGGAAGCTCTCTGCCTGATTGGTGGGCTCAAGCTCATGACTGCCAAGCTTCTCCCAAGCTTCCTGAATTGCTTCTCTGATGACTTCATGGTAGTTCGGCAGGCAGCCTGTTGGGCAGCAGGTGCCCTGCAGATCCGTGATAAGATGGTGAGTCAGAGAAACATGTTGCCGTATTACCTGATTAACCTGAAGAGGGCATTACCTGAGCTTCCCTTGTGCTTATTACACTCACCCTTCTGTAGGGACCCAGAATGAAAGATCAGAAACAGGAAGGTCAGGGGGTAGACTGGATACGTCAATCAGTTAGAACCACATTTTGCTCCCAGCCAGCCCAGACTTAACTCTTGAGCACATCCCTGAATCCGGTTTTAGGATCAACTGCAGTGAATGGAGTTATGATCCCTAATTATTAGGGGCAAACCTGACTGGAGGTGTTCTAAAGAAGCCTGTATGATGACAGAACTGTGAGCGGAGGAAAATCAATCTAGATAAGTGATGATTCAGCTAATACACTCTGTGTGCAGACCAGTACTTCAGCCTCCAGCTCATTTGTCACTAGAATTGATAGAAGCCCATTTTTCAGTTATAGCACATTTTATTTTTTGTTTTATTTGAGAAAGCATGCACATGTGAGCAGGGGAGAGGGGCATAGGGAGGGAGGGAAAGAGGGGGAGAGGGGGGGTAGAGGGAGAGAGAATCTCAAGAAGGCTCAACACTTAGTGCAGAACCTGATATGGGGCTCGATCACACAACCCTGGGATCATGACCTGAGCTGAAATCAAGTGTCAGACACTGAACTAACTGAACTACCCAGGTACCTAATTATAGCACATTTTAGAGATAAGAGGGGTCCCTGTGTCTGGTTCATTTTTCCTCTGGTCCTCTCCATTCAACACTGCCCTTTTATTCATCCCAGGTCCTTGAACGCCTTTTGAAACTGGTAGACAGAGATCCTTACTGGAAAATCAAGGCCTTTGCCATTCAAGGTATGACAGGAGTGGCCCCAGCTCTTCAACTTCAAATAGCCTCCCAAATGCTAGTGTGGATCCCTAGAATCTCTCTAGGAAGGGAGTAAAGTGTAGCTGAAGGGATGATTACACCTTCTCAGAAGTTCTTGTCTGTGAAATTGAAGATTATTTTCTTCTTTTTAATTTTCAGTTGAAGATTCCGAGTCTGGGTTTATGTCAAATTTGTTAAGGCAAGGGGCTGACAAGACAGTCCCTGCCAACAGAATTAGGACTAAGTTCTAAGTAGGTATCCACTATAGGACTCTAAAAGTCACATCAGATTCAAGACTGCTACAGACTTAAAACACTGCCCTCAAATTTTCCTGGAGTTCCTTTATAAGGATCTTTGCCCAAGGTAAACCTGTGAAGTAATTGTCTCCTTTCCCCATCATCTTGCCTTGATGAGGCCAGTCTTCCGAATTATCGGCCCCATTGTCTCACCCCTAGAAAAATAATTAGTGTATTCTCACATTGTAATGGGTATGGATGGGATGGATCCTCCCTCCCTATCCCTACAAGAATCCTTTGGAGACAATGTCCTACTCTAACCCATCCCTAAAATTCTAATATTTGTCATCAAGAAAAAGACACCAACAATATACTTAGTTTAAGATTTGCAGTACTTAATTTAGCAGGTAGCTGTCTACATATTATTACTATTTATTAATAAGGCCATTTCTAGATGTTAGGATATAGCCAGCTCCATCTTAAGTGATAGTGGAACATACATACTACCCTCTCATTTCTGCAGCTTTGGGTCAGATTGGCCAAGTGAGTCCCCAGCTGACAGACCACCTGCTCTGGGCCATCCACTATGAAAAGTCACCAGGTGTACGACTAGAAGCTTGCCGTAGCATCCTAGCCCTCAATCTTCAAGGGGACCGGGTCAGGGACACCTTCCTAGATGTGCTGCTCCTAGAGAACCATGAGGCTGTTATAAAGTAAGCTTTAAACCTGATCCCTGCCATGACCTCTTGTACTGCCAACTCTCCTATCCTTGTTAACGGGATGCATCCCTGCCTTTCCAGGCTGCCTAACGGCTGTAACAGCACAGGCTCGCCTGTGCCATTTACCTACCTACCTAAGTGAGTAACAAAAAAATACTGGCCTAAATTAGATAGGCCATGAAGTTCACACACCTGTTCTCCATCCCAGGTGGTTTTAAGTTATTCACTTATTCAGCTAACATTTATCAAGTGCCTACTGTGATGACAGGCTTTAGAGTCAAAAAGACCATGGTCTCAATCCCAGGCTCAGGCATATGCTACCTATGTGAACATGGGTAAGTTAAACTTTCTGAGCCTGTTTTTCCATTATCAAATGTAGATAATAAGTCTGCCTTATGGGTCTGTGGTAATAATTAAAGAGATGACATGTTCAGTATCCACCACTAAGGTGTGTAATAAATGTTACCAATTAGTATCTTCAGATTCATCCTAAAAACTACATCTACATCCCTGTAAGCTAAGCACCCGTTTTGCAGATAAGGCTCAGCAAAATGCAGTGAAGACTGGAATTTAGGATTCCTGTCTGATTCCTACTCCTGTATTTTCCATCCTGATACTTTTTTTTTTAAGGATAAGAAAAATCTAAGAAACACCTCTTATCTTTCAGGGAAATTCAGCAGGCAATGAAGATACTCAACTTAAAAAATGAAGGAAACCAAGAAATGCTTCAGGAGATCAAGAACAGGGTAAAGTGCAAGCTATGTTTTCAAGAGTTCCTCAGACCCTTTTTGCCACCACAGAAATACTTTCTACAACCCCTCAGATACATATTTTCTGAAGATCCAAAACACCTATGCAAGATCAGATTATAAAACCCTATTAGTATAAATAAATAAATAAATAGTCACCCCATTCAGCCTATCAAGCAGCCCTCAAAATCAGGGTGGTTGTTTCTGAAATACTTATATTTCCTTACCTTCTCATTTCCTCCCCACCATCAACTAAACCAGAGTTGTTTTTCATAAGTAGACCTAGAGATGGAATGAGTGGCTAGAGCTAGCCCCATAGATTTTCCTTTTCCCTTTTAACTTCCTAATCTGGGCTTTTACCAAAGAACACTCTAGCTCAACAGGTGGTTCTAATTTTTCAGAGTTGTTAGATGAGATGAAGAAACAGAGGGACAAAGACTTTAAAAATGTAATCATCTTTCTTCATATAATTCACAAAACCAGCTTCACGCCAAGCATTTCTTAGGTTCCTTTCATCATGCTCAAAAAGCTAAAGTAAATTTTTCATTAACAAGTGTAAAACCAACATCAGAAGAGAATACTGTCTGAGGCACTGTACCACCTAACACCAATAGGCACAATATAAGAAGTTACTTTATTAATGCTTTTTGATGATTTGCAGCCTAATACAATTGTTTTTTTCCAACGTCATTTCTTCTGATCTAGATTCAAACACTAAGTCAAAAGGACTTGCTGATACAGAAAATATTCAAGATGGAGAGGGTCATAGGAAAAATGAAGGAGGAAGCAAAACGTGTTTATTGGCAACCCAAGGAGGGGCAAAAACCACTGAAACTCCATACTTTTCTACAAGAAACTTTTCAGGGTAGGTTCCATAGCGGTGAGTACTATCACGTGACTCCTTTAACAAGCCTTTTCTGGGATCTGGATGTTTGGGGAGTTTAGTTTCAGGCCAGTAGGATGAGTCAGGATAAGGCTACTACCTTTCCTTCTTGGCTGCCATCCTTTTAGTCCTTTTTTCTTTTTTCCTGCCTGTCTCCTGGCTTTTATTTATTTGCTATTTTGTCACTTAAAAAAAAAAAAAAGAGGTAGTTCTAACTGAACTGATTTGAAAGTTAGGTCCAACACTGACAGATTAAAAAAACAAGAGTATAAAACCGACCAAAAAAACCTACTATATGTTTGATCTTGTAAGTTTAAATTTTAATAGTAGTTACCTCTGGAGAGTAGAACTGGAGAGAGACCTATCATTTTTATTTTATGAACATCCATGCTTTCCCAACTTAAAAAAAAAAAAAAAAGACCTCAGAAAGTTCTCAACCTTATCTAACTGCACCTATCAGTTATGGTGATAGGCTCCAAAAGTTCCAGACACAACCTAAATGAAGCACAGACATCAAGCTGTACCAAAATATACTTACAAAATCTGTGTGCCCAGGCGTAGCGGCAGCCTCAGATCATTCAGCCAGCTGCCTACCAGCCACCACCCCAAACCCAGGTCTTCTGGTTCCAAGTCCAGTGCTCTCTCTTGTACACCAGGCTCTTTTCCACCAACCATGAAAATATTCACTTGCCAGGTTTGGGGAAGATTCTTCCAACTGCCAGAAAAAAAATGAGAGTGGAAAGTAACTTGAACACCAGCCTCCCTTTATGGCCAGCTTGCTATAAGTTGGTTTACAAAGGCCTATGATAGCACAACTAGGTGACATGCTGTCCCTTGGAGAGCAATGCCAGCCACTGATGCAAGCAAGCACAGAGCAAAAACATAATGCATTCTTAACTTTTCCTATAGGATTGTACTGGTTGGGGTTCAAGTAGCATGATTAAAATGAATTCCCCCCAAAGTTACAGAACTGGCCTCAATCCTACAACCACCCCAAGTTACCTTTCACCTAAGCCATTATAGATTTTCCCTATCTCCCACCCCCCAACCCAATTCCTTCATAATAATCTAGCCTTTAAAAAGAGAAACATTCTTTGGCACTTTAATAACTTTTCTAATATTCATACAAACTCACAGTAACAAACAAGATACTGACCCCAACCCTCCCCCCAAACTGAAGAGAACTCAAATGAAGGATGCAAATTCCAAATAAAAACTTCTAATGTCTCAAGCAGAATGACACAGCAAGTGGTACACGGTACGCTGAAGCCTGAGGGTGATGAAGCTGGTGCTCTGAAATGATCAGGGATCAAAGTTACTTGTGCAGAAATAGCTCCTTTTTTCACCTCCAACTTCTGCTTTTACTTTTGTGCCTAGATGAAGTGGTGATTCCTGGAAAATCATCCGAAATTTGTGACATTAAAGCCGTCATAAAGGTAAATATGAGCAGTTATAAAGGTAAATGGTTATCAAAGTAAGAACAGGAGTCCCCCTGCCAAAAAGATGGTAATGGTGGTTAAAAGAGAATCACCACTGTCTTGCTTCCAGCAATCAACAAAAAACTAGTTCAGGTTAGAGGCATCTTGGTGAGCAGCAGCCCCTTGTCATATAACATGGTTGCTAAGGAAAGCTGGTCCTCCACCGTGTCACAGGGCAGGTCCCCTACTCTCACAAACTCTGGGTAGGAGCGGAGCAAAAGTTCCATGGCATCAGCTTGCTGAGGGTATATCTCCAAGCACTTAGGCTCTTCCAGATGATAAACACGGGAGTTCTCCACTGTGTAATAGAGAAACAAATGGCCTCCCTCACCCACCAGCCGAGCTATCCCATCCTGAAGCATGTGCACTTCTGTTTCTGTTGTCAACTGGGCCCCCACGTTAACAGGTTCTCCAGCCTCCCAGCGAATCGGGAGCCCATAGACACTTAGCGCCCTCTCCCTATCAGTCAGCACCGGGGGCAGAGAGTCGTGGATGAAGTCTTTGGCTCGCTGGTCAGCCACAGCATCTACAGGGGCAAAGTGTCCCAAGCGAGCAACCAAGACTCGCACCTTCTCCATAAAAGCGGTTCTTCGTGGATCCTTGGAATCCGAGTGCTGGGCCCCCATGTAATCCATGAAGTCTCGGGGAAGACCCCTTCGGAACTCCACATTTTCTTCCATCGCAGCCTGCACTGCCAGGGGCAGTACGGCCTCTAGGAAGTCGCCCCAGGTATTGCGCTGGTACGTGGACAAGGTGAGGTGCAGAGAGTGCACTCCATCCTGGCATTCGGCTTGGTGAATGAAGCCCCGAGGAAAGTAGAGCAAATCTCCAGGTTCCAACACAGTCTGCAGCACTGGCTCACCGAGGTCGTCCTGGTTGAAGTTGGGACTGGACGTCAGGGCTAGCTCCTCGGTAGGGACCCGGGGCCGGTACACACGCCAAAGTTTCCTACCTTCCAGCTGCAGCACAAAAGCCTCGATGTCGTCGTAGTGGGGGGCAAAGCCCTGCGAGTTGGGGGGCGTGAGGTAAACGTTGGAGCCTGCCATGCTTCCAAACTGCTCCTGGAGCACAGCCAGAAACTGCCACACCGTGGTCGAGAAAGCCTGCGGGCAGAGGAGGCGCAGGGAGCAGCCGGCCTGGTACAGGGCCCAGGCGGCGGCAGGCAGCGCGCGGCCGGGGGGGTTCAGGGTCTCGCGCCGCCCGTTGACGTAGCGAGCAGCGTCCAGATGCTGCCCGAACTGCACCTCCTCGTGGCGCAGCATGGAGTCCAGGTCTGCGGTGGAGAAGAGCCCCTGATAGTAGGCGTGGTCCTGCCGCCGCACCAGCACCGCCTCCCGCTCCCACAGGCGCCGGTAGAAATGGTCCGGCGGCATGGGCGAGATGAGCCACTCGAAGAGGCGCGCCGCCCGCCGCCGGCTGCTGGGGATGCGGTTCAGCTCAGCCAGGACGCGCTGCAGCGGCGAGTCCCAGGCCAACTCCCCGCCCGCGCTATCCACCTGCGGCCCCGACAGCGTCGCGGGGGTCACAGACGACGGTGCGGCCAAGTGCTGGGCAGGGCACAGCAGGGCCGAGGTTTCCACCACGCGAGCCGGCGCGGCAGGCACCTCCACCAGGCGCGCTGGCGGCGCGGAAGCCGGTACTAGGCGCGCGGGCAGGGCCGGGGCCTCCACCAGGCGGGCCGGCGGAGTCTGCGCCTCCACCAGGCGCGCCGGCGGGGTCTGCGTCTCCACTAGCGCGCGGGGGGTCTGCATGGAGCGGGCCGCGGGCGAGGCCTCCAGCAGCTCTGAAGGCCCCAGGTGGCCGTACGGCTCTCGCCGGGCCGCATCCGAGATGGTCGCTGCCCCACCAGCCAGCGGGTCTCCAGGATCGTCGACCGTCGACTCCACCCTCGAGTCCTCCGAGTCCTCGCTCGGCAGTGTCTGGGCCCTCAGTGCGGCCATGCGGGACGCTACGCTTCTCCTCAGCTGCCTTCGGATCTTCCTGGGCCTCAAGGGCAGGGCCAGGACCGACCCGCTATGTGGCTGCGACTGGCGCCGGCGTCTCAACCGCCCGCGCCTCAACAGCCCGGCGCTAGCCCGGAGCCCGTCCATGGTGTGAGCCCCTTCGGAGCCCGGCCGGGGCTGGCTGGAAAAGGGATCTCGCGGGGAGCGGCTGCGGGGCATTCTGGGAAGGGGGCGCGGCCTCCAGCCGCCACCGGGTTGGCCACGCCTGCCATTCTTCCACCCGGCACCTCCTTCTCGCTGGCTAGTTTCTCTCACCAGAATAGCGGTGTCCCTACCAGATTAGCAATGATTCCACGTTTGCAGGGCAATTTAAAAACCGAACTGCTGGGAACTCTTTAATCTCTGTATATTGGAGTGTTTCTCAGGAAGCCTTTATTCCCGAATAGAGTGTTTCCCCGCAACTTTGCACGGGAAATCGCTAAATCCTCATTTTCAAGGAATGTACTCCGCAAAGATGGAGATTCCTCAAGCAGAGTTCAAACGGGGTGGGGGTGGGGTGCACCGGGTCTTCTTTCTGAGCAGATGACATCATTGATTGACGCCTTAACTTTCCTCCTTCCTTTGGCAAATACAAAATCTCAGTAACAGTGGAGGAGCCTGGCTGGCTCAGTTGGTAGAGCATATGACTTGATCTCAGGGTTATGAGTTCAAGTCCCTCCTTGACCTCACTTCAGAGAGAGAGAGAAAAAAAAGCAAAGATAGACAAAATCCCAGTCATAGCCCTCTGTATGATATAAGAAAGAAATTAAAAAAGAAAGTTATGAGCTTTTATACTTGGATTCTTGATATCTGCCTTTTTCACCCCATCTGGAATTTTGTTTCATTAGCTACCACTTCTCCGGAGTCTTGGATCACATGTTCTCTGAATCTTAAATCGACTTAACAGGCACTGTGCAGTGTGGTAGGCCTGAGGGTGCAATTGTTGAGAACAGCATAGTCACTATTCCATGTAACTAACCACTGTTGCTTTGTGCATAAAGATTATGTGTCTTCATTTGAATCCTTTAAGATAAATTTCCAGGAATTGAATTGCTGGGCCAAAGGGCAAGATAGTTTTTGTTATTGTTAGTAGATTTTACCAAAACTCCCTTCAAAAGCGTGTACCAAATTGCCCTTCTAAAGAGTTTACAGTGTTGTAAGCAATTAGGAGTATATTAGACTACATGGCCTTCAGGGTCTTTTCACTGGTTCTATTTGATCCTCAGTCCCCTGGACTCCAAACACTTGCCAAAGCTTTTAGATTTTACCCTGCCCATGCGTCATATCCACCTTTAAAATTTTCTGTCTGTAATATGGTCTATTACAGTGGCCCTTAATGGGGGTGATTTTGCCTCAACTGGGGTGGGGTAGAATGTATGTAGTGGATAGAGGCCAGAGATGGTGCTATGGGGCGCCTGGGTGGCTTAGTCGGTTAAGCGTCTGACTTTCGCTTGGGTCATGATCTCGCGGTTCGTGGGTTCGAGCCCCACGTCGGGCTCTGTGCTGACTGCCAGCTCAGAGCCTGGAGCCTGTTTCAGTCTGTGACTCCCTCTCTCTCTGACCCCCCTGCTCATGCTGTCCTCTCTCTCCTAGAAATAAATAAAACATTAAAAAAAAAAAAAAGAGGTCATTGGTGGCCTCAACAAGAACAGAGGCCAGAGATGGTGCTAAACATCTACAGTGCAAAGAACACCGCCCTCTCCCCCTGATAATTATCTGACCCAAAAGTCAATAGTGCTGAGACCAAGAAATCCTGGTCTATTACAAGTAGCCTCCCAACTGATCTCTAACTTTGATCTCTCCCTATGTTAATTTATAACACAGGTAGCTACAACATTAATTTTCTCAGGTTGTATGCCTAGACTTGCCATTACCCCACTCAAAACCCATCTGGTATTCCATCAACCAATCTAAGCTCCTTAGCTAGGTACTGAAGTCATGTAATGCTGCACAGTGTTATCATACACAACTCCCCTAAACTCTCCTTCTGTAAGTTAAACTATTTACTGTTCCTTGCCTGTGTTCTCCATACCTGTATTCATGCTGTTTCCCCTAAATGCTGTCCTCCAAACATCTTTTGCAAAAACCCTTATTAAAGCCCATTTCATATCCTGTCTCCTCCCCAAAGTTTCTCCCATCTCTCTAAGAGAACTTTGACCTTTCACATGAACTTAGCACCTTGTACCTTTTATTGGTATATAATGTACTTGTCATATTCCTTTCTAAATTTCCTAAACAGTAAACTCTTTCAAGGATGGTGAGATTTCAAGGAAAGGTCTTCCTTATGCTTTTTGCTTTTGCTTTTAGCAAACTGCCTTTCACACAGGAGGTACACAGGAAATGTTTGTGGGAAGTAGACCAATCAGAATTCCTGGTCACTCATCAGTATCTGTGGCATTATTAGCTCAATCAGGTTATTCTCTCAGGTCTCAGGAATCTCATCTGTAAACTGGGAATAATAATTGAACTTACTTCTTCATTGAGTTGTAAAGATAAATAATGCATACAAGGCACTTAGCACAGAGTCTGCTACAGAACTAAACACTTAAAAAATGATGGTTAAAATAATAATGTATTATTATGGAGCAAAGCCGTATAACATGGCTTATGTGCTCTTGGCCTGGTCTGGAGGAACTTGGAGTAGGGTGAGACAGGAAGTCCTAAAACTGGACAAAGTGACAGCTGAGATGGGGAGATTAAGATTATTTTTGCATATGTTCTGTGGAAGTGTAAGTAAATCAACAGGGACCATATCAGACAAGGCCATTGTGGGAGGAACTGCTCTGCAGTTACTAGACCAAGGGTCCAAGTGTGAGCTGAGGTAGGGGGCAGGGGGGCAGGATTATCTGAAACCAAATTATATCCTCCCAAATCCTGTGTCTAGTTTAGGGCTGCAGTGTACAGAAAAAGGGACAGCAGGAAGGGCATCCTTCTTATTTGACACACAACCTGTGTGTGCTGGCAAAGCCAGATATCAGATCCCTGGGGAAATGTTGAAGAAGGCAGCTTTAGTTTGTCACTGGGAGCTTTCATTGCCTTTTCAAAGGGAGTGGTTTTCAATAGACTAGGGATACATCCTGCAGTGAACTAGGGGAATGAGCTGTGCTTCTGGGCTCACAAAGCTTGGGAAGAAATTCAGCTAGCGGAGAGCTGTAAATTTATCTTTTCCACATCCTGTACAAACATCTCCTCCTCCCAGTCTTTCCTGTGACCTCATCCTTTTCTTTTTCGACATTTTGTGATTTCCCAAAGAATGTTGTTGCTATCTGTCTTCTAGTTTCCCTTGTGACTGAGAGACATCTTTTCGAGCCTGACTTATTTTAAATTTCATTGCTTTTCCTATGGTGCTACTTAGTTCTCACTATAAAAGCAGATATTAATAACTGTCTTCAGAAATACAATTGAATGACATGGAATAATGTTCTTAATGTATCATTGGGTGGGAACAGAAGCAGACACAATAAGTATCGCAATAGGTTCCCACGTAGGGGGAAATTTATGTATGTGTGATGTGTATGTGTATACCTACCTATCCATACATGCATCCATAGTTAAAAAGCAAAAATTGAGTGAATTTGTAGATCTAGTTGGCTTTATTCAACAAATTTATGAATTGGGAAGGATCCCACCCAGCAAATAGAAAGGAGCTCCAAGTTGTACAAAATGGCAGGCTTTTTATAGGCAAAAAGAAAGTGGGACAAAGAAGTTAAAAGAATAGATTATTTCAGGGGTGCCTGGGTGGCTCTGTCAGGTAAGCGTCCAACTTCGGCTCAGGTCATGATCTCATGGTCTGTGGGTTCGAACTCCGCATCAGGCTCTGTGCTGGCAGCTAGCTCAGAGCCTGGAGCCTGCCTAGGATTCTGAGTCTCCCTCTCTCTCTGACCCTCCCCTGCTCACTCTGTCTCTCTCTCTCTCTCAGAAATAAATAAAACATTTAAAAAAAAAAAGATTATTTCAGTGGAGGTTACCTTCGCATAGGGGAAGGCAAAGGGTCTTATGCAGATTACCCTAATGGTACAGATCTGGAAATTCCAGACTGGTTTAAAATTCCACTGTTGGGAGAGGTTGGAAGTGCAATTAGGTTTAGGTGTTGAGCCTTGGTGGGGTTTAGCGAAAGTGACTTCACTGGGGCCTGTTTTTTCTTTCAAAGAAAACATAATAGTAAAGAAAGTTTTGGAGTCTTTGCACCACAGTATTTAACAGTGATTATCTTTGGGGGCACCTGAGTAGCTCAGTCAGTTGAGTGTCCAACTTTAGCTCAGGTTACGATCTCATGGTCCATGAGTTTGAGTCCCACATCAGGCTCTGTGCTGACAGCTCAGAGCCTAGAGCCTGCTTTGGATTCTGTGTCTCCCTCTCTTTCTTTCTTTTCTTTCTTTCTTTTCTTTCTTTCTTTCTTTCTTTCTTTCTTTCTTTCTTTCTTTCTTTCTTTCTTTCTTTCTTTCTCTCTCTCTCTCTCTCTCTTTCTTTCTTTTTTAATTTTTTAAATGTTTTATTTCTGAGAGAGACAGCATGAGCAGGGGAGGGTCAGAGAGAGAGTGAGACACAGAATTGGAAACAGGCTCCAGGCTCTGAGCTGGCTGTCAGCACAGAGCCCAACGCGGGGCGAACTGTGAGATCATGACCTGAACCGAAGTGGGCCACTTAACTGACTGAGCCGCCCAGGCGCCCCTGTGTCTCCCTCTCTTTCTGCCCCTCCCCCGATCATTCTCTGTCTCTGTCTCTCTCAAAAAAGTTATTTTAAAAAACTGATTATCTTTGTATGGTGGGATTCAGGTGATTTTTATCTTCTTCTTCTTTGGTTGTTTGTATGTTCTGGGTTTTCTACATAAAACATATATTGTTACTGAATCCCAAGTTCAGCTGCCAGTCACTCAAAAGGCTGATACTCAAGAGACAATAGACAAGTTTTGACTGGAAAGGAATATGAGCTTTATTCAGGAGTCTAGTATCTAGGGAGAAGGAAGACTCTTGCCCAAAGGAGAACTCCCAGGTTTCTGCCTGGCCCAAGGTTGTTGTTTTTTCCATGCATGAGAGAGAGAGAGAGAGAGAACCAGCAGATGCCCCCTGTAGACTCAGTGTTGCCAGCCTCAGAGTTATCTTGGTACTCCGAGGTTGTACAAAAAGTTCCGGTTCCTTGGTACCCAAGGGTTGTTCAAGAGTACTCTGTTCATTTTGCAAAGAAGGACAAGGTCTACATATGTGCAGAGAGGTCAGTAAAGTATTTGTGTGACTTTAAAAATGAAAAACATGTTGCTAAGAGATATCTGAGCTAATCAGAAAGCTAAGGGGGCTTCAAACAGACTTGCTGGCTTCTGTGGTCTGGGAATGTTGTGATCCTCTCTTCCACAAGACCAGTGACCGGCAAATTTCAAAGAAAGCAAATTGGTTCTGTTACAGATGAAGGGCCTTAAGTCAGCAAGCAAGGAGTATATTAACTTGAAGCTAGTTAACCCTTATGCTCAGCTAGAGTGCTGTTACAATATCATTGTGCAATTAAAAATACAGTGTTTTTTAAGCAACAAACTTTACTTTTCCAAACTCGTCTCATTTTTTGTGATCTCCAATCATTGTCTTGCTCTTCTGGGTTTTTTTTAAATCAATAGCATTCTCTTTTATAAAAGAGAGAGGCCCCTGGGTGGCTCAGTTGGTCACGAGTCCAATTCTTGATTTTTGCTCAGGTCATGATCTCCAAGTTCATGAGTTGAAGCCTCTTTTTGGGCTCTGCACGGACAGTGCAGAGCCTGCTTGGGATCCTCTCTGTCCCTCCCTCTCTGCCTCTCCCCCTACTCTCTCTCTGTGTGTATGTAGGTGTCTCTTTCTCTCTCAAAAATAAATAAATTTAAAAAATAAAAAAATGAAAGGAACTTGACATTCAGATTATAGAAGTTAATGATTGCTTATCAGAGAAGTTGCTATAGAAAACAAGGTAAATTAGGGCACCTGGGTAGCTCAGTTGGTTTAGTGGGTGACTCTTGATTTTGATTCAGGTCATGATCTCACCGTTTATGAGTTTGGGCCCCACATCAGGCTCTGTGCTGATGGCATGGAGCCTGCTTGGGATTCTGTCTCCTGTACCCTCTCCCTCTCTCTCTCTCTCTGCCTCTTCTCCACTCGAGTGTTTGCTCTCTCTCTCTCTCTCTCTCAAACTAAATAAACAAAAATAAATAAAATTCAAATACACTGGGAGGATGTATTAGTTAGGGCTGTCATAGCAAAGTACTACAGACTTGATGGTTTAAACAAAGAAATTTATTTTCTCATAGTTCTGGAGACTGGAAGTCAGAGGTTAGTGTATTGGCAGAGCTGGTTTCCATGACCTTGCTCCTTGTCTTGTGAAAGGCACCTAGTGTTGTAAAGGACACCAGTCATATTAGATTAGGGTCAACTTTAATGACCTCCTTTTAATTTAATTACCCCTTTAAAGACTATCTCCAAATATCATAGCCTGAGGTACTGGAGGTTCAGACTTTAACATATGGATTTTGTTGAGAGGGGCATACAATTCAGACCATAATGATATAAGTTGTCTGGGGTTGAGGACCCAGAGGGGGTCCTGCAGGATCATCCAAGAGGATCCTTGGCTTCAAGCCTGATAGAAATCAAACTCAAGCCAGCAGGAAGTGAGATCAGAGTATATTGAAGACATAGATAGAGTGCTGATGCAGACAGAGCATCTGGGAGACTCCAAAAGGAATGAAGAATGAGTCTTGACTTTGCTCCTGGTCTGGGGTTTTGGGATGATGGTCCAGTGTACGTGTCCTCTCAGGCATCCAAGAACTGGTCAAAACAAGGACGGGTGCTCAGGTGTCCTCCATAAGTCACTTATGTCCCTGGAGCCAGGAGTCTGGGTGTCAGGAGTCAGTGGTCTTGGAAAACCTACATGACCACCCCACCCGGTCACTCCTTACATATTATCTATTGTGCTGCAAGACTCCCAAGAACTCATTAACTCCTTGACCTTTATAAGGAGGGCATACATTATTTGTACCATAATCCCTGATGCAGAATGGGAGTACAGGTCCTAGCAAGATAGAAGCAGAAAAAGGAGTAAAAAAACAGCTTTTTGGGGGCACCTGGGTGGCTCAGTCAGTTAAGTATCTGACTTCAGCTCAAGTCATGGTCTCATGATTTGTGAGTTCATGCCCCAAAATTGGGCTCTGTGCTGACAGCTCAGAGCCTGGAGCCTGATTAGATTCTGTGTCCCCCTCGCTCTCTGCCCCTCTCCCATTTGCGCTCTTACTCTCTTTCTCTCATTCTCTCTCTCTCCCAAAAACAAATAAACATTAACATAATTTTTTATTTTTTTAATTTTTAAAAAAATTTTCCTTTTTTAAAATTATTTTTTTAATGTTTTTTAAAAAAATTTATTTCTGAAAGAGAGAGATAGAGTGAGCAGGGGAGGGTCAGAGAGAGAGGGAGATGCAGAATCTGAAACAGGCTCCAGTCTCTGAGCTGGCTGTCAGCACAGAGCCCAATGAAGGGCTCGAACCCACGAACCGTGAGATCATGTCCTGAGCCAAAGTCAGATGCTTAACTGACTGAGCCACCCAGGCAACCCTAGCTTCTGACTCTTGATTTTGCCTCAGGTCATAATCTCACAGTTGTGGGATCAAGCACCACATTGGGCTCTACACTGGATGTGGAGCCTACTTGGGATTCATTCTCTCTCCCTTTGTCCCTCCCCTGCTTACACTCTCTTGCTCTCTCACTTTCTCAAAAATAAAATCTTAAAGATAATTTTTTTAATAACATAAAAACTTAAAAAATTATTTAGGGGCATTCACTTTTGAATGCCTCCTCTTCTGTAAAGAGAGCTTTCATGCTATTCATACTTTCTGATCTTATACTCTAATAAACTTTTGCCTGTTGCTCATTTTAAAAAAGTCTTTTTTTAAAAAGCTTATTTGAGGGGAGAGAGGGGCAGAGTGAGGGAGAGACAGAATCCCAGGCAGGCTCTGAGCCACCAGCACAGAGCCCAATTTGAGGTTTAAACTCACAAACTGTGGATCATGACTTGAGCTGAGATCAAGACTGATCCACCCACGCATCCCCCAACTTAAAAAATCTTTAAAAAAAATAAATGTTTTCATTTTAAGTTTAACTAGATGCAAAGGGTCTAATTTTTAACATTACATATTCCAGCATTTACATGTTGATATACTTTTTTGTCTGTTTTTTAAAGTTTATTTGTTATCTGAGTAGGGAAGGGGCAGAGAGAGAGAGGGAGAGAGAGAATTCCAAGCAGGCTTCCCACTGACAGGTCACAGCACTGACACAGGGCTTAATCTCACAAACCATGAGATCATGACCTGACCTGAAATAGAGAGTCAAACTCTTAACCAATGGAGCCACCCAGGTGCCCCTGTTTACTCATTTTAAAATTCCTTATTATTTTTTATTCTTTAAGTAAGCTCTAGGCCTTAAAGCTTGAACGCATCACCCCAACATCAAGAGTTGAATGTTCCACCAAACTGGGCCAGCCAGGTGCCCCTTCATTTGTGTGTGTGTGTGTGTGTGTGTGTGTGTGTGTGTGTGTTTTCAGATTTGACATGAATGAAATCATATGGCATTTGTGTTTCTCAATCTGACTTATTTCACTTAGCATAGTAGCCTTCAGGTCCTGTCATGTTGTTGAAAAATGGCATGATACCATCCTTTTTTTTTTTTTTTTTACAAATAGTTTATTGTCAAATTAGTTTCCACATAGCACCCAGTGCTCATCCCCACAAGTGTCCTCCTCCATGCCCATCCCTCCTCCCCCCCCCACATCCATCAGTCCTCAGTTTTTGTCAGCATTCAAGAGTCTCTCATGGTTTGCCTCTCTCCCTTTCCCCCACCATTTCCCCCCTTCTTCTCCCCCTTGGTCCTCTGTTAAGTTCCTCCTAATCCTCCTATACGTGCACACATATGATATTTGTCCTTCTCTGCCTGACTTATTTCGCTCAGCATAACACCCTCAAGGTCCATCCATGTTGCTACACATGGCCAGATTTCATTGTTTCTCATTGCCATGTAGTATTCCATGGTATAGATAAACCACATCTTCTTGATCCATTCATCTGTTGATGGACACTTAGGCTCTTTCCATGTTTTAGCTATTGTGGAGAGTGCTGCTATGAACATTGGGGTACATGTGCTCCTATGCATCAGCATTTCTGTATCCCTTGGGTAAATTCCTAGCAGTGCTATTGCTGGGTCATAGGGGAGTTCTATTGTTAGTTTCCTGAGGAACCTCCACACTGTTTTCCAGAGGGGCTGTACCAGTTTACATTCCCACCAACAGTGTAGGAGGGTGCCCGTTTCTCCACATCCTCGCCAGCATCTAGAGTTCTCTGATTTGCTCATTTTAGCCACTCTGACTGGCGTGAGGTGGTGATACCATCCTTTTAATGGCTGTAATATTCACATGTCTGTGTTTCTCACATCTTCCTTATCCATTTGTCTATCGATGTACACTTAGGCTGCTTCCATATCTTGGCTATTGTAAATAATGTTGCAGTACACATGAGGATGCATCTATCTTTTCAAATTAGTGTTTTTGTTTTCTTTAGGTAAATACCCAGTAGTGGAATTATTGGATCATGTGGTATTTATATTTTCAACTTTTTGAGGATACTCCATACTATTTCCTACAGTGGCTATACCAGTTTATATTCCTACCAACAGTGCATGAGGGTTCTTTTTTTCTCCACCAAAGATCTTTCTTTATTATTCCATGGACTAATACAGAAAATTGATATTAGACTATTTAGATTTCTGAGGATGCTTTAACCTAGGTACAGGCTCAACACTGACCATCACTATATTGGTTTCTGGGTTGAAATAGAACAGTACTGTGTTCCCAGGGACAATTTACCTTGAGTGAACATACCTCTTCGGCACGCCTCAGGAGCGGGTCTCTATTCATGGCTACAAGAGTGACCCATTGCTGCTGCTGCTGTTTCTGCATGATAGTAAAGACAGAAAATGCAGGCTAACCCCAAATGTCACCACACAGATACCCAAGTCTTCTTGGGCAGGAAATTCAGGCATATTCACCACATTAGGCTTCTGACTGGGGACAAGGGAAGACAGATCTTGAATTCATAGTATCTGTTTTCTTATTCATTATAATAGTTAATAGAGCTATTCTGATAAACCGTGGCTGAAGAGGCTTCCTCTTTGGGTCTACCTTTTACATGAGACCATATGTTTGGCATATGCACTAATGTGTTAATAACATTTCTCTGCAGGCTGTGAGGCCCCGCACACCAAATCCCTGGTTACAGAGTCCAGTCCTGGGCCTAAACACAAGAAGCAGAGGTCAACCATCACCTGTGAAAGATCTACGCACTGCCCGGGAAAGAAGGATTACGATGGGACCATTTAGATCTTACCCAACCTAGATCTCTAGCTGGGTAAATACTCAGAAATTTTTTCCAGGGTCCTTTCACTGGAAGGAAAGGTGATCATTTCTAGGATGTTCCCTTCTCTTGTTCCAAGGCAGACAGCAGTGGATCTCATCACACTATGGTTCTTTAACTGATGTTGTATAGTCTCCTTGTCATTATATATGTATATATATATAGAGAGAAAAATCTATTTAACAGCAGTCCTGGTTTTTTAACGTGCACCATTTACACAAAAAATTGACATCACATAGATGATTGAGCATATTTTCCCATACCACAGAGAGGTTACATACTAATTATAGGTCAGAGCTCCAAATTTTACTAGAGTAGAAATATTGAAAGACCCATCATCTCTCACAAGCCATATAAAGAGCCCTCTGAAACCCAAACTAGAATACCATTTGCCTAGGAAAGAGGTGGCTTACATGATTTTTTTTTTTTTTTTTTTTTAATCTACAAGTCTAGTCTTGTTCTAGAGTAGGTTCCTTACAAGAGTGTTACAAGAAAATCAGGGTGGCTGGCTGGCTCAGTCGGAAGAGCATATGACTCTAGATCTCGGGGTCGAGAGTCGAGCCTCACGTTGGACATAGAGATTACTTTATAAAATAAATTAAAATTTAAACAACAACAACAGAAGACTGTTATAAGAAAACCAAGCTGGCATGATCATTTTCCCCTCGCACCACATGGGTGGGCATGAACACTTTTAGATCCCTTGGAAACATTGCTGCGGTTTCACAACGCTGATGAACAATTCTCGTGAACCTCAGCGTACCTTATGGCTTTAAGGCTTTAGGCATGATGAAAGAGTTGCAAACCGTGTATGTATCGTTAGATGGGATTCTGTAAGAGCACACTGACGCAGGCAGGCCAGGTCAAGGACCCAGAGGGAGTCCTGCAGGACCAACCAAGAGGGTCTGTGGCTTCATGCAGGATAGAAATCAAACTTGAAGTGAGATCAGAGTTTATTGAAAATATAGAGAGTAGACACAGATGGAGCATTAGGGAGACTCAAGAATGGAAAAGGAGCGTGGGTCTCATCTTTATTTGGGGGTCTGGAGTTTTTATAGAGGACTGTGGTCTGGTGTATGTGTCCTCTCAGGCATCCAGGAACCACTCAAAGCAAGGATGAGTGCTGAGGTGTCCTCCATAAGTCACTTATGTCCCTGGAGCCAGGAGTCTGGGTGTTAGGAGTCAGTGGTGTCTGGAGTCAATGGTGTTGGAAAACCTATATTGACCACCCCACCTGGTTACTCCTTAGATATCATCTATTGTGCTGCAAGACTTCAAAGAACTCACTAACTTCTTGATCTTTAAAGGAGGGCATACATTATTTGTACCATAAGCCCTGATGCAGGGTGGGAATGCAGGTGCTAGCAAGAATAGAAGCAGGAAAAAGAGCAAAGAAAAAAAACAGCTTCCCCCGCTTCAATTTCCCTGTCTCAACACAATGCCAAAAAAAAAAAAAAAAAAAAAAAAATCGCCATGGAAGAGGAGAGACCCAGAATTTAAAGTACTGTGACTCCAGCTTTCTTTCCTAAATATTGATTCCTATTTATAACTTAAAAAGCTATGCGACATTTAGAGATGAAAATATAAGGAATGTGAATCTCTCCCTTTTTCTTCCCCTAATCACATCCTCTCTTCCAGTGGCACTGTTATCACCAGAAATATAAAAAGCAATAATTTCCACCATGAATGCCTCAGCTATGGGACACGAGGAAAAAAGGACTTTGGGGGAATATCAGTTAACCACAGAAGAAAATCTTTCCCTTCCCTGACTTATGTAACCCACATTTTAATTCATTTATTTACACATTCCCTCCAAGTGAAATACTGATTCAAAAAACATCATCACATGTATCAAGGCTATTTCCACTTCTATCAAACCTGAGGATTCTGGGATCTGGCTACCATGAGGCATTTGAGACAATAAATAATTCTGTACAAGTACTTTCTCAGCCCCTCTATCTTTTGACTCTGTCATTTCATAGTGAAAGGACTTTATTGTGCACTCTGCATTGCTGGCCTGAACAAGAGGGCCAAATGAATGCTTCAGTCAGTCAGCAAGGCCAGACAGAGGGTCTATTAGGAGATCTGTACTGTGGGAGATGCAGCAGCTGGAGAAGAAATGGCCCTTATGCTCAAGGAGTTTACAAGGGGTTTTATAAGACATACTTACAAGAATCTTTCAAAGACAATATGCTTAATCTAGTAGGAAATATGTGGCACCCAGCAGATGTGCTGTAGGAGTCAGGGTGGGGGTGGGAGGTGCTGGCGTAGTCATGGAGACACAGGAACTTGTTTGGATCTCAGTGCACAGGACTTGGATAGACAGAGAGGAGGGAAAATCCTCTAGGTGAGGGCAAGGACCAGAGAAAAGGCTGGAGGAAGGGATGAGCTTGCTTTTGCTTATCTGTTCATATTAACAAAATATTACACTGACAAAATACTCCAAGAGTATCTTAAACCCTTTATAAAGAGCCTTGACTGTCCTTCCCAACTGAGACACCTTTAGGACATTCTCTTCTCGTTGTCTCCTTTTTGTTCCTCTTTTCCTCTTCCTTTCTTCTGCCACAGATCTTCATTATCTCCACTGGTTGATTAAACAAGTGGCAGCTCCCTATTCTACACTAAAAGGAAATTTCTGTTTGGCCCCAGCATGTGGGAGAAATGTGGTGCCAACCTTCTCTTGGTTGAGATCTGGAGAAAACTTCCATTTTTGCACGAAGATTCAGGTCTTTATCAGTTTACACATACCAGCTAAGTTAGTATCCATTAGTGAATTACCATCAATAGCAATCTTCTTGGCCAGACCAACAGCAAAGTGGGGCTGTGAGTCTAAAGGAAAGCATTGGTGTTAGAATTTACTCCCTCTCCTTCACAATCTCCCCCTGGTATCACTTAATCCTCCCACTCTACCATCATTTCTTTAAAAAAAAAATTTTTTTTTTTACCATTTATTTATTTTGAGGCAGAGAGAGAGTATGCACATGCATGCAGGGGGAGGGGACAGAGAAGAAAGAGAATCCCAAACAGGCTCCATACAGCCAGTGCAGAGCCCAAAGTGGGGCTCAAACGCATGAACCGTGAGAACCTGAGCTGAAATCAAGAGTTAGATGCTTAACCAACTCAGCCACTCAGGCACCACCCCCATCATATCTTGATGATCTATATTGTCAGCAAATATTAATTAAATAAATGTATTATTGGAGCGCCTGGGTGGCTCAGTGAGTTAAGTGTTCAACTCTTGATCTCCGTTCAGGTCATGATCTCACAGTTCATGGGATGGAGCCCTGTGTCAGGCTCTGTGCTGACAGTGCGGAACCTGCTTGGGATTCTCTCTCTCTCTCTCTCTCTCTTCTCCTCCCTCTTTTCCTCTCTCAAAATAAATAAATAAAACATTTTAAAAATGCATGTATTTATTTACTAACCATGGATATACCAGGAAGCATAAGACTGTTTCTCTAACTTTGAGGAGTTTATCATCCAGTTGGATAAAATAGGCTTGTCTGTTTGGAGGCAGCATTAGACCCTCTCAGGGGTCAAGAATGAGCTGGATACTTGAACATTTTCGAGACTCCAGCTGTATTTTAAAAAATAAAGTGCCCAAACTGAATTTTAAAAAGTGATGGCAGATTTTTTTTCAACTTCAATTTTATTTTTTTAATTTTAATTTTTTTCCAAATAGTTTATTGGCAGATTTTTTAATGTATACACTTAAATTGCTGCTTTTAACACAAATATTACAATGACTAATTTTTGAAATAATGTCAAAAATCTAAATTGACAACAATATTTATAACAGCACCATTCATAATAGCCAAAAAGTGCAACCAGTTCAAATGCCCGTCAACTGATGGATGGATAAATACAATTTGCTCTATTTGTACAATAAAATATTATTTGTCGGTAAGAAGAAATGAAGTACTGACACAGGGTACACCGTGGCTGAACCTTGGAAATGTTCTACAAAGTGAAAGAAGCCAATTTCAAAAGACCACATATTGTATGATTTATATGAAATTTCCAGAGAGACAAATTTATAGAGACAGCAAGTAGATTAGTAGTTGCCTAGGACTGACAAAGGTGGGAATGGGGAGGAGGAGGAGAATAGGAATTGACTCCTAATGGGGTTTCTTTCAGGGGAGATAAATATGTTCTAAAATTAGATTGTGATGATGGTTGCATAACCTTGTGAATATACCAAAAAAGTTGCATTGTATGCTTTAAGCGAGTGCATTGTATAGTATACAATTATATCTCAATAAAGCTGTCTTTAAAAAGTCTAAATTGCAGGATGCCTGGGTGGTTAAGCTTCCGATTCTTGGTTTTGGCTCAGGTTATGATCTCGCTGTTCATGAGTTCTAGCCCCCTATCTGGCTCTGTGCTGACAGTGCGGAGCCTGCTTGGGATTCTCTCTCCCTCCCTCTCTCTCTGTGCCCCCTCACCCCTCCAGCTCATTCTTTCTCTCTCAATCTCACTCTCTCTCAAAAATAAACACTATTTTTTTATATACACATAAAATAGTGTTTATTTTTGAGAGAGAGACAGAGAGACAGAGCATAAGCAGGGAAGGGGCCGAGAGAGAGGGAGACACAGAACCCCAAACAGGCTCCAGGCTCTGGGCTATCAGCACAGAGCCCTATGTGGGGCTTGAAGTCACAAATTGTGAGATCATGACCTGAGCCAAAGTTGGATGCTTAACTGACTGAGCCACCCAGGCGCCCCAAAATAAATAAATAAACTTTAAAAAAAAGTCTCAATTGAAAGCCTTTTATGATTACCAAAGGCCCCCCAGTGTAGGATGCTGAGCCGTGTGGCACAATGGACAGAACACCAATGTGGAAGTCAAATGCATCTGAGTCTAAATCGTTTGCTACTTACCACTTGTGTGACCTTAGGTGAATTATTTAAATTCTCTGCTATTTCTTTTGTTTACTGTAAAATGAGGACAACAGCTCCTCTAATGGGCCTGTTTTTTAAATAACATTTATTTTAAAAATATATACTAAGCAGTTATTATGTTCTAGACACTGTTCCAGGTTCTGGGGATACAGCAGGTGACCAGGACAGTCAGGGATCTCTATATTACATCTTACAAAAAATTGAGATTTTTACATACATGAAACCTCTCTCATGTTAAATATTGGCATCTAATTAAAAAATACTAAAAATACCATTAGCTAACACTGTGCCAAATACATCTATGAGCCAAATTCTGCCCTTGGGCTGATAGTTTATGACTCCTGATGTAGCCTTTTCACATGGTGAGTTTCTAGAATATTGACTACTTGGCTGAACCCTGGCACCCTCAGCCTATTCCCGTATGCTGCCCGGCACCAACCAAAGAAACATTTCTCAAAATTCAGGGAAACCATCCTATCAAGTAATTGAGCCAGGCAGTGGCCTGGATCCCTTCTCTATAAAATGCTACAGCCTTGCTCACCAACCCAATGAGGTCCCATTCGTTTTGCATGCTTGGGCTGAGCTGGTACATTCTCTACGATGGATTTGGAAGAGATTGTGCTTTGCATGCCTTTCAAGATCATCCATCTGTCCTCTTAGGGCCTCTGTAGGAGCCAGTTTAGGACACAGTCTTACATGTTGGACACTTTCGTTTTCTTTTACCTGGTGATATCTATCATCTCAACTGTTTTGGCCAAACACGTAAGTATGCAGCACCGGTATAGGCAGCTCTTTCCTGAAACTCAACAATAGATTAATATCTATTTTAATTCTCTAATGTATTCATGATCTCAGAAAAGAAAAAACAAGTTTTAAATTTATCTTGTAGCTCTTCAATTTACAATCAAACAACTTCACGTTGCTCATCTATCCATCTCCAGAGCACCTGAGTTTAAACTCTGGGAAGTGGGAGCCTAGTCAGAGGATTCAGGGAATTAGTGCCTTCATTGGCACTATCCCATCAACAGCAAGCTGTTGTTTGGGGTACTTCACCCCATTGGGTCATGGAATTCCCTAACACTCCTAAGTTGAAACTCTCACAGACAAAAGCTACGTGGAACACAGCTGCCTTCCAAAAGTCTTTGCAAAGACAATGTGATGTGGTAGAAAAATGGTAGACTCAAGTTCAAGTTTCCTTCTGCTACTAATAAGTACAGGACCCTGTGAAGACTGTCATTCTGAGTTTTACTTTGATCATTTGTAAAACGGAATAATAATTATCTCGTGGGTTGATTACAGTGGCTCTCAATCTGGTTGCTTATTAAAATTGCTTTTTTAAAATGTCACAGCATGTGCCACACCTCCAAAATTAAGTCAAATCTCTGAAGATTTAACGCAGACACCAGGAGATTTTAAAAGCTTCACAACCCTTTCTAATATGCAATGAGGATTGAAAATAACTGGAGAGAATTTAATAATGTTACTTGTGTAAAGCAGGTAGGTATTCAGCAGTTCCTAGCTATTCCCCAATTTAAGTTTCAAACCAGCAATTGAGGTACTTTTGGTGTGTGTTCTAAGACTGCACCACTAGGTGTCAGTTTGACCATGCATGTCGGTTCTTAGGAGCTTCTGGTTATCTGTTGTCTGGATAACAACTAAGTACCATTACCAAAATTATTTATTGAGTGCCTGCCTTATGCCAATCACAGTGCTAATGACTCCTAAAACATGTGATTTCCAATCCTGTATCAAGTAGGCAAGGTAGTTGTCCTAATCATGAGGAAGCCAAGTGTCAGAAAGATTCTATTACTTGTACAGGATACACAGTAAGTAGCAGAACTGAGATTCAAGCTTCATTAATCCATTTTCTCATTCAAAACCACTGAACACTTACTATACACAATGTACTTTATTTATCTGCTGTTGTTGATCCAAAGGTGAATAAAGCATAGTTTTCATCCTCTGGAAGTCCATTTTTACCCTTCATTCCTAAGTACATTTAGGAAGAAAAGATGGGCATCTTCTTTTACAGTTGTTATTAGCCTTGGGGTAGCTGTATCTTCTGAAGAACTCAAATGATGTTTTCCTAAGAGGATGGAATGACCGTTAGGTAGTTTCCTGGGATGGCTATTCCACTGTACCCAGCCATTACAATAAAATTAAAAAAATTTGAGAGCCTGTTAGATACCTAAAAGGCTAGAGACCCTGTTTTAACACTGTTGTATTTACTTAATTTATATCCTCGCTGAAAAACTTTCAGCATAGAGTATGTATCTAATTTTTGATCAATGAATATTGCTGAATAAATAAATGAATGCCCAGTACTCTGCTAAACACTGCAAAAAGAGCCATAAGGGAAACGTTTAAAGAAGTCTGCATCTTATTCTGGTGAGCAAATCTGAATATTTCTTTCCAAAGGTGGTACCATATTCTAAGAAGCCCCAACTGATTCATTCCTGTGGCAGGAAAGTCTCAGATCTTGCAGAAGTTTCTAAATGTGTCAGGGACTACAGGACTGTTTTTACTGCTAGATTTAATCAGGGGATCCAGAGTCTGATGGCTGCTTTGGGGTTTGTTTCATGTCACAAGGATACCAGCTGTGCTCGTCTCTAACCAAGCCTTTTGACAATTAGGATCATAGGGATTACCAGGCTGGGTCAAACCCATAGGCCGTTCAGTAGTCTCTTACTTTGGAGAAGACGTTATTTAAGTAGTGAAATGTAGACCTGATTATGAATCAGAATCACTTAGGAGAGCTTCGCAAAAATAAAATACAGATCTCTGGGCCCTACTCTACCCTAGCGAAATGAAGTCCCAGGAACTAAGAGAAGAAACTGGGATTTTATTTTATTTTTTAAATTTATTTTTAGAGAGACAGAGAGAGTACAAGTGGGGAGGAGGGCAGACAGGAAGAGAGAGAGAAAAGGAGAAAGAGAATCCCTAGTAGGCTCCACATGGTCAGTGCACAGAGCCCAACTCAGGGCTCAAACTCATGAAAACGTGAGAACACGACCTAAGCTGAAGTCGGACGCTTAAGTGACTAAGTCATCCAGGCGCCCCAGAACCTGGGATTCTGATACAGAATCAGGGTTGAAAAATGGCTGGTTCACTCATATATGTCTCTGCAATTCATATATTTTCTATATGATTATATTCCCTCCCTGGATAAGAATTTCATGCATTTATCACTTACAATGTGAAGTAATATTCCTTTTTATCAGCACTAAGCTTATCTCTATTGGAATTTTGTAAATGACATTGAAATCCTAGGATTTGGGGATTTCAGAGATGAGTCCATGTTCATCTTACCATGCTTTTTGTGGTACTGTAGATTTGGCTCAACTTTCCCCCTAAAGCATGCCTACTAGTCACATGACCATTCTTGCAATGTTTGTTTGTTTACAAGCAGCTCTGGCTTTATCAAGTGATCCATTCTGCATCAGCTAGACAACCTTTGCCCACTTTGTGCAATAGCAGAAAAATAATATGTTCCTGTGATAATTGTGACCTGGGATGGCTGCTGCTTAGGTCATTCAGGACAGGCAAGCACTTGTTGCAGATTTGTGTTAAAGTATTTTTTTAAATTTTTAAATTATTTTTTAATAGTTTATTGTCAAGTTGGTTTCTATATAACACTAAGTGCTCATCCCCACAAGTGCCCTCTTCCATACACATCACCCCCTTTCCCCTCGCCCCCATCTGCCCTATGTTTGGACGTATAGGAGGATTAGGAGGAACTGAATGGAGGACCATGGGGGAGAAGAAGGGAAAAATAGTGGGGGAGAGGGAGGGAGGCAAACCATGAGAGACTCTTGAATGCTGAGAACAAACTGAGGAGGTTAAAGTCTTGCTATGAGTCTAGTCTGCCTGCTAGTTTTGGAGAGACCGGGAAGGGGAATATACTTTCACTTAATTGTTCAAAGACTAACATATCCCTTCAGAATGGCAATCTGAATGGTTTGCGGAAAGAAACCAGAGAAGGGAATGGGGTGGGAGTATTTATAGGGAAGTGTACAAGGGGTTGAATAGAGAAGAGTATCAGGTTCACACACCTGCCTACTAAAAGGAGAAGGTCTGATTTAACTGCTTCCTTTAAAACAAAAATGCTGAGTGATTGCTGATGGAGAGCCACAATTGGGGTGGAGGACCATGAGGGAGTCTCCAACTGTTCCTTGATGAGTCCAAGTTTCTAAGTAGCTTTATGTACATAAAAAAAAAAAGAGAGAGAGAGAGAAAGAGAGGAGAAAGTGGGCTTGGGAAGGATACTAAGAGGAAGAAGTGTTGTCCGATCATAGCCTGTATACCCCTCTAGGTAAGTTAGACCTGGCCTGGATCTGTCTGCACAGAAAATTTATTAGAGCTTGGTTGGAAATTTCTAATACTCCAGAGATGAGATTTCTGGCTGGATTCCTTATGGACCTCAACAATGACCCTGTTCTCAGCTAAGGTTATTAGAAAATAGATCACTATTTTCAATAGGGATGAAACTGGGACTAGTCCACCCAAGGTGAAAATTCTGCAGCCTCTGATTCCAATACAGATGCTCCAAGATGCTCTGGCTTCCATATGATCAACACCCAAAATAATAATAACTACTCCTGGCAATTCTTTTCATCTAGAGATTTCAAAGCATCTCACAAACACCTGCCCATCCCCTAGGTAGCTGATTAAGCCACATCTCTGACATTCACCTTTCACTTACAGTCCTCCCATAAATTGATGACTAAGCTGAAAATAGAGTGTGGGCCTCCTGACTCAAGGTCTCACCCTCAATACCTACTCCTCTTGGCTACCCAGTCTTGAGTAGTTTGTGGTACTCCTACAGGGCGTAGTTCTTTGTAGGGGGCCTATGTATCAGATCTTCCTGCTTCTTTGCTGTCATTACCTCCTACTGACTGCATTTCTGGTTCCTTAGTCTCCTGGCAACTGGACTGTGCCTTGGTCACATCTGGGATGCAGGAACTGTTGAAGATCTACAGGGATTCTTCATGTCTTAGCATCCTTTATCCCAGTTTGCACCTCCTTCCACAGACTCGGGGCCAACATAGTATTGTGTCCTAGGCTCATTTTTCCTCCTTCCCTATCTCTATTCTCACCTCCCTTCAGCAACAGGAAGTCACAGGCCCAGAGGAAGGAATGGGAGGGAAAAGTCTTTTTTTTTCTCTCTCAAATTGCCCTCTTGTTCCCATGGAGGGACTGAGGCCATGAATACTGGCCTCGATGGGAAGAGGAAGGGATTAGCAGGATGAGTTTTTGCTTCTATCACTCATCCTGAGGGAGTTAGCTGCTTCTTCCTTCCTTCCTTCCTTCCTTCCTTCCTTCCTTCCTTCCTTCCTTCTTCTTTTCTTTCTTTCTTTCTTCCTTGGAAGAGGGATGACTCAGTGCAGACCCGTAAAGGGAAATCCGTCTCAGAGTCTGAGGGCCACCATTGGCTCTGTATTTTAATATCCAGACCAGAATGGTTTCACTGACTCAGAGGAAATTGAACTCCCCCTGTCCCCAGTGTTGGCAACTCTAAACAGAACTTCCCCAAAGGAGTATGTCTGTCTGGGAGAGTCTAACAAAGACAGGCAGTGGGATTCCAAATTCAGAATACAGGGTGGGCCCTACACACTGGTGGAGGGCTTTATTTAGTCACACTCCACTACTATGCTTTTACCTACTAATTACTATAACCACTAGTGATCATTATATGATAATTAGCACATGCCTTTTTTATAACTCCCAGAGCACCACCCCAAAATAAATGATGGGTAGGGTGGCAAGATTGCTCCTAGAGACAACTCCTGACTCATTCATTCGCTAAATATTTAGTGAACTACTGTGGGCCAGGCCCTGTGCTGGGCAGCTATGAGCAGCGTGGATGTGGTTCTTGGTATCACAATGCCGACACACTACAGGAGGGACAGGCACTAAGTAAGTTTACGTGTGGGATGTGTGTATCCAATGTGGAAGTGTTGTGTGTATAAGAAGGGCACCCAACTCAATGGTGACTGGAAAGGGGATGTCAGAAGCTTCCCCTGTAGTTATAACGTAGGAGGTGAGACCTATAGGATGAGTAGAAGCTAATCATGGAATCCAACTTGGGGTAGACCTACACTGTTTAATTTCCCCAGAACATAACGTTAACACCAAGGCTGCCTCTTCATATTAACCCTACAAAGTATCTTCCAGGCTATGCCAAATACAGTGCCTCCAAGTCTGCTTCTTCTGTACAGTGGGACATTTCCTTGGAAAAGTGTGTAAGTGTGAAATTCTACACAAAAAGTGGAAGATGTTATTATTGTATCCCACTAAAGAGAGTGTTTCAGGGAGGAAAATGGCACCAGGGAAATAGGTGCAGACATCAGGTTCTTCTATTTCCACACCCAAGCCCAATCTCTGTGCTCTTGCAAGGGTCTGGTCTGTGACAGGAAATAAGTTTGTCTGTCTCTGCTTTAGCAACAACATCCTTCTTATCAGCTGCTGCACTGAGAAGACACCGATGTCCTCTTGCAGGAAACTAACAGGAAAAGAAAGAAAGCCTACCACTAAATACACTTCCTGAGAGCAAAATGAAATGGCTGCTGCTCTGGCTGCCTGTAGGAAAGGGCTGAATAAATAAATACAACCATCCCTATTGTGTAGTCAGACTTCCTGGGGGCAAGTCCTCATCTCCCCACCCCTTCTTTCCCTTCTAAAATTGGCCATCCTGCAGAGGAGCAGACAGGTTTTCTCCAGCTTCTGAAAGCTATTGAAACTTAAAAGTCTCTTTTTCAAACACATAGGAAATACAGAGTTAGAAGGAGAGAAGACAAGAGTCATAGGAAGAGGAACTTGATATTGCTACATACCTCTCTAACCTCACAGAACTTTTCTAGCAACTTCTGCTTTGAACCTTTCTGTGCATAAGTCTGGTAATGTCTGGGGACAAGTCAGGAGAAGGGCCCCGGGCTAGTGCATCTCAGAAAACCCATGGGGCTGTTTAAATCACAGCTGCGCAGGTGACCTGATTTGGAGGCAGAAGTGTAAACTGTCATCATCTGTGAGTATTTACTGAGTCTAACGGTGTAGCATCATAGCAGAAACTGCTTGAGTAGGTGACTCTGCATCAAGAAACAGTTCTAGGGGCTCCTGGCTGGCTTAGTTGGTGGAGCACGCAACTCTCAGTCTTGGGGTTCCAAGATCCAGCCCCATGTTGGGTGTGGAGATTACTTAATAAAATCTTAAAAAAAAAAAAAAAGAAAAAAGAAACAATTCCAGTCTAAAGGATCCTAAGGTATTTCCTGGTGAGGTGCTTTTTTCTTCCACATGGAACACAGACAGAAGGAGAGAACATGTACAGAAATGGGGCAGGGGAAGAGGGGACTGGGGGGAGAAAAAGAGATTGGGGATAGATACCTCTGGCCTGAAAAGATGAGATCAGATGAGCACTTGGACCTTTGTCTTTCTATAGTGTTTTTGGTGTAAAGATTATTTATACTTTAGAAGAACCCTCCTCATTTTTCTCATATAATCATGAGTGAACCCTGAGAAATGACTCAGAGCCAAAATAATGGAGTTTCCTTGATTATACTTCCTCATTTTCTCTGGCCATAGGCCACCCCTCCATATCCTCCTTCCTTATAAGGAACCAGCCTCAACCCAGTCACTCCAACTTCTTAGTGATCTTTGTTTCATTGTTGCAAACTAGACTCTCTTCATCCCACTTTCACTTTTAAATATTTAAATTTATTTTTATATTTTAAAGTTTATTTATTTTTGAGAGAGAGAGAGAAGAGAGAGAGAGAGAGGGCTATAGAGAATCCCAAGCAGGCTCTGTGCCATCAGCCCAGAGGCCAGCACAGAGACCAATGCATAGCTTAAACTCACAAACTGTGAGATCGTGACCTGAGCTGGAATCAAGAGCTAGTCACTTAACCAACTGAGCCACCCAGGTGCCCCTTTCTTTATTTTTTTTTTTAATTAAAACAATTTTTTGGCAAAGGAAACAATCAATAAAACTAATAGGCAACCAACAGAATGGGAAAAGATAGTTGCAAAGGACATATCAGATAAAGGGTTAATATCCAAAATCTATAAGGAACTCACCAAACTCCACACCTGAAAAACAAACAATCCAGTGAAGAAATGGGCAGAAGATATGAACAGACACTTCTCCAAAGAGGATATCCAGATGGCCAACAGACACATGAAATGATGCTCAGCATCCCTCCTCATCAGGGAAATGCAGATCAAAACCACACTGAGATACCACCTCACACTGATCAGAGTGGCTAAAATGAACAAATCAGGAGACTATAGGTGCTGGTAAGGATGTGGAGAAATGGGCACCCTCCTACACTGTTGGTGGGAATGTAAACTGGTTGCAGCCCCTCTGGAAAACAGTGTGGAGGTTCCTCAACAAATTAACAATAGAACTCCCCTATGACCCAGCAATAGCACTGCTAGGAATTTACCCAAGGGATACAGGAATGCTGATGCATAGAGGCACATGTCCCCCAATGTTCATAGCAGCACTCTCAACAATAGCCAAAACATGGAAAGAGCCTAAGTGTCTAACAACTGACAAATGGATCAAGAAGATGTGGTTTATCTCTACAATGGAATACTACATGGCAATGAGAAAGAATGAAATCTGGCCATGTGTAGCAACATGGATGGAACTTGAGGGTGTTATGCTGAGTGAAATAAGTCATGCAGAGAAGGACAGATACCATATGTTTGCACATATAGGTGGATTAGGAGGAACTTAATGGAGGACCATGGGGGAGAAGAAGGGGAAAATAGTTGGGGAGAGGGAGGGAGGGGAGTGATGGGCATGGAGGAGGGCACTTGGGATGAGCACTGGGTGTTATATGGAAACCAACTTGACAATAAACTATTAAAATTTTATTTTAAAATTTATTCAAGTGATTGCTACACCCAATGTGGGGCTCAAACTCATGAGCCGGAGATGAAGAGCTGCATACTCTTCTGACTGAGACAGCCAGGTGCCATTCGTCCTCCCACTTTCTATTGCAAAATTGCTATTCTTTTAGTCTCTTGGTTCTTACTACTCCCAATCCAGGTATGGAAACTTCCTCTTGAGTGTCCTTACTCTATCCACAGAGCCTGTATGGGAATTACCCTTTCTCTTATCCTCAGTTAAGGACTGACTTAGCAGACTGACTACACGGTGACCAGCTATTTTTTGAAAGGAACAAAGGCCACACAACCAAGTGCCCTCTCATTCTGGGCACATTCCCCCCTCTCTGGAACTTCCATGGATCCAGGCTTTATACAGATTTCTGTATAAAGGAGGTGATGCCATAATTAGCCCACCTTGCTGGTTTTGAGCATATTTCTTAGCCTAGGGCAGGCAGGAAATGTGGCTGGAGTTTAGCTTTGTCGGTCATATTTTATTAACCCCAAATCTGCCATTATGGTTTGGCAAGTATACAGTACACAGAGATAAATGAGACAAAATATTTGAAAATAAGACCATCCTGGAAAGTTACCATAATCATAGCATATCCAGTAGTTTGGAGAGGAAAACAGATATCACATACTCATAAAAGTTAATAATAAACGATGGCTACTGTACACATACCATGTATTCAGTACTGCCTGAGTTATGTAGATTATCTCATTTATTTCTCATAAAGGTTTTGCTCTAATAGCTAGAAGGGAGAGAAAAATCATTATATACTCAACAATAGCATTAATAATAACAGTTATTACATAAGCCAGTTATGTAATATATGTCAGGGCGTGAATTGAACATTTTCTCTTATTTAATCCTTTTTTTAAGTTTACTTATTTATCTTGAGAGAGAAAGAGAAAGCGCAGGAGGGACAAAAAGAGAGAGCGCAGAGCCCAATGTGGGGCCTAAACTCATGAATCCCAAGATCATGACCTGAGCCAAAAGGAGGAGTCAGATAGATGCTCAACTGAGCCACCCAGGTGCCTGTCTCTCATTTAATCTTTATTATTTATTTATTTTTGAGAGAGAGAGTGTGTGTGTGCACATTCAGGGGAGGGGCAGAGAGAGAGGGAGACACAGACTCTGAAGCAGGCTCTAGGCTCTGAGCTGTCAGTGCAGAGTCTGATGTGGCTGTGGAACCCATGAATCATGAGATCATGACCTGAGCAGAAGCTGGAGGCTCAATCTGACTGAGCCACCCAGGAGGCCCTCTCATTTAATCTTTAAGTGAAACCTGCAAGGAGGTATTATTATTATTTCCTAAGAAATAATAATTCTTGGTGTCCATATTCTTGTGTAATCCTCTCTCCTTCAGTGTGGGAAGGACCTAATGTCTTGCTTCTTGGTAGTAGAATGTGACAAAAGTGATGGGTATCAGTTCTGTGATTAGATTACAAGTGACTGACTTCTGTCTGGCCAACAGTCTCTCTCTTGCTGGCCTGCCCTCTTGCTTGATTGCTCTGATGATGTAAGCCACCATATTTTGAGATGCTTTGTGGAGAGAACCTCATGGCAAGGCACTGAGGGAGGTTTCATTCACTAGCTCATGAGGATCTAAGACCTTAGTCTAAAGCCTGTGAGCTACTGAGTTCTGTCAACAATGATGTGAATGAGCTGAGAGCAGACCCATCCCAACTGGGCCTTGAGATGACTGCAGCCTCGTGAGACCCAGAGCTAGTGGACTCAGCTAAGCTCCATCAGGATTTCTGACCCTCAGAAATGGAGATAATAAATATTGTTTTAAGTTACTAAGTTTGGGGGTAATTTATAACTTGGGATGGTAATACATCCCATTTTGTAGATGAAGAAACTGAAGCTTGGGGACATGAGTCAACTTTCCCAAAGACACACAGCTAGTAAATGGCAGAGTCAGGATTTGAACACATTTAGATTCAAGAGTCTGAGTTCAAGTCTACTTTCTTATGTGATTGCAGTGATTGGAAAATTGGAGTTCTAGAAGGCATTCTACTCTGTGAAATCCTTGGAGTGCAGCCATGTTTCCAGGAAACTCTTTGTGTGTAAAACAGAGATGGACAAAAGTTTAAATGGTTCTTGGTGCTTTGAGCAGCCCACTCCCTGCTGCGGAAGAATGGCTGGTCCACCCATAGATCTAGTGATAGTAACCAGGGGCTCTATTCAACAGCATAAGGGCAGAGCTAAGAGCTGCAGCCCATCAATTTTACAAGCACTCAAGCTATCTTATCTATAAAATGCAAGGTGGGTAAAGGGATAGCACACATTCTTCTTGAGGATGAAAATACATGCATTACATAATGAGGCGATCTGGTGTGCTATTTAAAGATCATATGAGCCTCAGCATTAGAAAGCAAATGGTTCTACCTAAGAGAACACCATTTTTCATTTAAAAACATTTTTTTAGCTTCTTCCCATCCATGGGAGACAGCCTTGAACCTTGAAACCACAGTGCTTTGTTCCAGCAGGGAAAGCAGAGTGGCACTTCTCTGTGTTGGAATCTTCTCTGTTTGAGATGGTGAAAACCTCTTCCAGACGGTTTCCCTTTCTTCATCCGAGCTTTGTGCAAGTGGTCACCTTTATAAAATGACGATGTATTTGTTGGCTGGCTGTGTGAATCTTGTCAGCTTTGCCCTGATGCCAGAGCAGCAGGCTCTGAGCTCAGGGAGGATTTCCAGGTGGCAGTAGAGCAAAGATCCCATAGGGTAAAGTTCTGGCATGGTTCTTTCAATCAGCGACAGAGGCTACACTGTGTTGCTATAATTGAGCAACCTAGTATAAAGTCCATACCCAGGGAGATGGGGGTAGGACTCTAAGCTGGCTCAGAACTCTGTGGCCTCTTGACTCTGTCTAGCTTCCCTTACTCTCTTTGCTGGCCTTCCCCCACCCTCCCACCCCCATCCCAACCCCTCCTCTCTAATCCCTTCATCCAGTCAGTCTCCGTCTTCAGGGATCCCTGACTCAGGGAACTACCACTTATCAGATATCTTGGCTTGCTTCCAACTGCTAGAAACAGGCAGCTCTGGCTCTTGTCTACTATCAGAATGATTTTCTTCTCCACCAGTTGTTTGTCTCCCTAATCCATTTGGAATTGTGTATAGAATCCAGAGTTAGGAGGGAATCCAAAAATAAATAAACAAAAAAGGAGTTCTTCCCTAGTGAGATTGCCCCCACCCCAGACTAAAATAGAAATGAAAGGAAACCTGGATTCTGCTCCCTTGAAAAGAGAGCAGAAAGTAGCATCAGCATTCACTGAAGCCCAAGGCAAACTATGCTGCTCCTTAGACATCAGGACATCACTGCAAGTCCTTCATTTTCTACTTAATCAGGATTTATAAAGGCTATTTTTTGCCTTTAATATACCTGCTATCCTGGTCTTGCTCAAGTGCCTCTGAACAGATAGCATCTGTACCACCTCCACAGCCAGCCACACAACACAAAGCTGCAGACGCCCTGACTCCAGTGCTCTTGCTTTCTAAGATGGGGTCTTAACAGCGGCGAAGACATAACACAGGAAAGAAAGGGAGGCTGGATGAAGTAATTATGTGATAAGGTTCATGAAAAATAAAAATGTGGGGTACAAGCAATAAACTTCCTAGTACTGCATGGACTTTAAGAACACGATAAATAGCCTTCTGCTGGATCAAAGAATGTTCCTTAAAGATTTTTTCTTTTCTTACTGGGCTGAACATATTTATTTTACTTTTTTTTCTTAATTGATTTTCACAAGGAACAGGAGTGGTAAAAGTGTATATATGCATGTATGAGTGGAAACATTTATGAATACTTTGTTTTCATGGACTAGAATGAATAGCTGACCTTTGTGGCAGTATTCCTTGTTTTGTGATAGTAATTTCGTTGAGTTCCTGGACTTAGATGGCAAGTCCTCTTAGTGAGGCTGGCCTAATTCTATGTTCTCTATGGCACCAAATCACTATGGCTGTACAAGAGCCATTATTACCCCACGTACTATAATAATGCCCGTGCCCTCCTCTGACGTTATTGTTTCCTATCTGCCAGGACATTAATTGCCTTCGAACTTGCTCTAAAATTGGTGGGTAGGACACACAGCCAAGAAGAGAGAAGAAAGCTGCTGGTAATATATTAAAAGGCTGTGTAAAGGATATACTGATACGTCCTTCTCATTAGGGAATCTTCATATTTGCATGTTACTTCATTTGTTATGGATGTTAGCTCAGGCTTGCCTTATGTCTTGGCTCCCATCTTATCATGGTCAATGTCTGATCTTTCCTTCAACTGAATGATTCAGACATCTCTGAAGTTATTTTGACTTTTCCACTTTCCTTTTACAGGCTTTTTATGAGTCATTGAATTGAAGGGGAGGTTATTTCCAAATTGGAAGGTGAGGATGAGGGAAGGGGGAGGAAAGTTCCGGAAAACAACTAGGAAAAGACACCTTATTGTTATAGTTACTGGAGGAATAATTTCCGCTTAGTTTGGTGATATGTAGTTTATTCAAAGTTGACTAAAAATATAACCAAAAAAAGAGACAATTTTTTTTTACTAGATAACAAACAGTAGTTTTAGACTATCTGTAGCTTGCTCTGCAAAGGACAGGGAGGTGAATAGAAGAGATATGGGACAAAGAGTTAGCAGGAAGAAGAAAGGGGTAAAGCACGCAATTTCTAAAGTCCAGATTCCCAGTCTCACAGAAGTTCCCAACCATAAGGTAATGCTTGTGAGGGATGTCTCCTTGACCTGCCCCAATCCATCTCTGGTTTGTTTCATGGTCCATGGGTTTGTGCATTATAGGTAGAGTTGTTAGAAAGGTATATTTAAATCTGACTTAGAAATTTAAAGAGTAATCAGGCCAACATTTTGTTATTTAGGAGCAGGAAAAGTGGGTGGAAATGAAAAAGAAAAGCAAAATCTAAGGATGGATACATTTCTAGGAGCACAAGAGTTTTTATAGCAACACCAGATTTCTCAAAAATGCATAACTGTGCCTTGTACGCAAATGAATAAAAAATGCAATCATTTATTCTCCTGCATTGTGCCAATGTGAGAAAAGAACTGCGATTCATTCAATGGTCCTAATTTAGACTGCTAGGAAAAGACAAGCTTTCCAAATATCTGACACACATCTAGTAGGGCTATTTATGAAGTGCCGAACATAAAAATCAAGTTGGGAGAAGGTGGGGGTGGGGTGGGTGGGGGGAATGTATTTCTCATTTCCAGAGCATCACAAGGGTAAATGTGGCTGGTTTCGTCCAAACTTGCTGATGGCTGCTTGGTCACTTGGCAGGAGCCAGCCAGGGGTGAGTCTGGAGAACTCTTAAAATGCCACTTGAGTTTATTAGCAACGTTATAATTGCAACCAAAGTGGTTTGATTTCTGCTAAATAAATGGTTGTCCTTTGCACTTTAGCATGGAGACTTCTGGAAAGAACTTCAAGGAAATTGGGTGCGTTGAGACTTCAAGAAGAGGACATTTTTATCTGTATAAGTGCTTTTCTCCCAAAGAGTTGGAAAACACTCCTTAAACACACCTTTGATGTTGGTATTTTGTAAGTACTACCCTATAAACTATCAGTGATAAACTTCTAATAGGGAGAGAACTGAAGAAAGGATGAGTTTACAGAATGAACTCTACAACAAAGAGTTAACCCTTACCCGGTAACTCGGTGGCGAGCACGACTCCTTCCTTGCTTACTACTGCGCAACCAAACTGTGCCCAAGCTTGAACCAACCCTGGAGCTACATCCCTTGCCAGTTGGCTTAACAGACATTTTCGGTAGCCTATCATAACTTCGAACTGCCCTACCATCGACCAATTACAACTAAAGCTTGGTCCAGGCGCTCTGGGTCCGGGCGGGGGCTAATACTGGGTCCAGGAAAAGGGGCGGTGAGGAAGCTATGACAGACGGGTAAGGGAAACCAATCAGAGTAGAGAACCGCCGCCCCAATATCCAATGGGGAGGTAGGAACTATGAAACGGGGTGGGCCTGTTGTCATGGGGGAGGTGGTGGCGCTTGGTGGCTACTGGCGGCCGAGGTAGAGGCAGTGGCGCTGGAGTTGGTTGGGGGCAGCGGCAGGTGAGTGCCGGTAGCGGGGGTCTGAGGTCTGGGGGCCGTCGCGGGGCGGAAACTCCAGCTCCGAGCTTCGGAGGCGGAGGCCGGAGGAAGGGGGCCTGGACTGTGGGCCGGGTCGGGCCGGAGCCAGGGCGGCGGCGGCGGCGGCGGCTGCGGCGAGTTCGCTCTGACTGGGCTGGTGGGAGAATGGCCCGGTTCCCGGCGGCGGAGTTCGCATTGGCAAGATAGGCTGGGGCCAGACTCAAGCGGTTCATGCCGGGAGGTCCCTTGGGACGTCCTGCTGCTTGAGCACTGACCTGCGGCCGGTGTGTGAGGGGTAAGTTCTCTGAGGAGACTGGAGGGGACGGGGTCCCAGAGAGGGGGGATGACCTGGGGTGACCGGCAGCGACCTGGTCCGAGGACCGGGTAACTCGGAATACACTCTCAGGACAGCTTGGGTGCGAGGGAAGAGAGCACAGGAACCCGGGAAACCCAGGAGCGGCCCAAGCGGAGAGAGTTGGGGGGCCGGGAAACTGGGAGTGGCCCGGGTCCGAGGGAGGAGAGAGACCGAGGACGGCGGGGGTCCGGGATGACTGTGAGCGGCTTGGGTCTGAGCGAGGGGGCGTCGAGGAAAGGCAGAGGGGGTGGTGGTGGGGACTCTCCTGAGAAAGGCGGCTGTCCGAGGGTGGAGGACTCCGGGGGAGTCTAGGAGAAGCGGGTCTTAGGAGGGTGGGACCTGTGGAGACCTTGAACAGCTGGGGAGGAACGGGAGCTCCCTCCCCCCACCGCTGGTCAGGGATGGGAGACCCAAGACTGGACTGGGAGCTCCTGGGTCTGAGAATCCACCGGGGAACAAGGGTCCTCAAGGAGTAGTTCGGATTTGAGACTGGGGTGAGGTGGTCTACCCGGGAGTGGAAGTTCTCTCAGTTGGAGAGGAGTCAAGCAAAATGACACAGGGTGGGCGGGGAGAAATAATTTCCTTGTAGGAAGCGCGAAGTACATAGGGCGTAGATAGGACGCAGTAGGAGGGTGCGAGAAAGTTGCTCTGAAAGAGAATGGTGGTCTTGTGGAAACTGGCCATAACTGCAGATATGAGAAATTAACGGTGTGGTCATAGTAGATTCTAAGGACTTAAGACGTAGAAGAAACTTCGGCTTCATAATACTAAGATGGAAGAGAAGAGCATCCTAAAAGCAGGGTTAAGTGACTTGCATTCTAGTGGTTTAGAAAAAAAGTTTTGTTTTAGGATAACACCAATAATATTAGAAAATGAGGACATTGACAGGATGGGGAATTTGAAAGGAAGAAGGGGAGGTGAGGAGTAACTGAAACTAAGGGAATAGGACTGGGGACTTGATCGGAAAGAGTGGAGTCATGAAAGGATAGATATACCCTGGGCAATTTTAAATAAATTCCACCACTTAGCTTGGACAATTTAATCTCTCTGTGCAAGTTTCCTAATCTGTACAATAGTGATAATAATAGTCTCTATTTCATAGATTTGTTTTTTCACATAAGTTAATATTTGTATAACTTTTAGAATAGTGGCTGGCACCGAGTAAACAGTGGGTACTTACTGACTGGATTGTTAAATAGAGGTTAAAGACCAGAATTTTTTTAATGCTGTGATTGTCGAACTTTATGCTTGCGCCAGAATCACCTGGAGGGCTTGGTAAAATACAGACTGCTGGCCAGAGTTTCTGATTCTGATTCAGTACATCTGGGGTGGGTCCTGAGCATTTGCATTTATCTCAGGTGATGCTTATGTTGGTCAGAGGATTCCCACTTTAAAAACCACTTGCTTCAGTGAAAACAGTAATAATGTTTAAACTATCTGTCTACGAGACAAGTAGAGGCAGATTGGAGAAATGATCCAAATATAAGGGATATCCTCTATTAAGCTGTGTCTTTCTCAAATTGTGGATCATGGTTTATTAATAATTTATAAAGTCAGTTTAGTGGGTTACCGCCAGCATTGAAAATAAAATGAAATAGAACAGAATTGACTAGCATTGCATTTGGTGAAGAAAAATTTTGTTTTGGTAAATTTTTCTCTTGTGTGTACTAGGTCACAATGTAAAATCTATTACTTATAGTCGAAAGAGTTTGAAAAACCGTTTTTGAGCCATGCAGTGCAGCAAAAGTAGCCCCTTCAGTAGGGATTTCTAGGGACTGAATTTATTATTTTTCTTTTCCTTGTAATTCTGTCTCAGGTTGTTGTATATTATGTTAAATTTCTTTAGCTTCTGATTTGGTTTCTCCTGTGTTTGCCTGATCACATATTGCGTTGTGCCTCTTTTTAGATATTGAGAGTCTTTGGCATGAGGACTTAAGGAAATTTGAGTCAGAGAAATGGAATTGAGTGGTGTTTCACTTGTGCCCTCTTGTTTACCCTTTCTTTTTATACCACCGTATGGTAAAGCGTTGTCTGTAAAAAACCTAAGTATACACAGACATATTGGCAGTAAACAACTAATGCTGAAATGGATTGGTTTGAGAACAGTTCATGTATAGAAAACAAGTAAAAGCCAAATAAGACACATTTCAAAGAAGAAAAGCAAAGTAGTGTTTCTTAAGAGGGTGAAAGTAATTTCAGGCTTCTCATGGCCTTACACTATTGAAACATATAAACTAAAACATACAAAAGCCTTTTTAAAGTTTATGTTGAGAGAGAGGGAGTGAGAGCGCATGAGCAAGAGTGCACCCGTGAACATGGGAGGGGGAGAGAGAGAATCCCAAGCAGACTCCCTGCTGTCATTGTGGAGCCCTATGGGACCTTGGGATTGATCATGACCTGAGCTTAACCAACTGAGCCATTCAGGAGCCCCCTAATATGAAAGCATTTTTAAGGGAATCAGATATACTTGTGTATTTTAGATTTCTAGGTTTTTGAAGAGAGAAGAAAGTGATAATCTACAGTAAAATGCACCTGGGATAGAGGCTTAACTACAAAGCAAATAGTTTATTAAGCAGGAGCTTTTGTTTTGATGATTTTCACCCTTGAGAATCAACTGGATGTGGCATATGTAAATTTTTTTTTAAATGTTTGTTTATTTCTAGTAGACAGAGAGACAGCGTGAGCAGGGGAGGGTCAGAGAGAGAGGGAGTCACAGACTGAAACAGGCTCCAGGCTCTGAGCTGGCAGTCAGCACAGAGCCTGACGCGGGGCTCGAACCCACGAACTGTGAGATCATGACCTAAGCGAAAGTTGGACGCTTAACCAACTAAGCCACCCGGGCACCCCAATGGCATATGTAAATTTAACTTGTTTGAGGGACCTAAATGCAATCTCCAATACCTTTTTAAAGCTATATTAAGAATATGTGTATTCTTGGTTTGCTTTTTCTTCTGTAAAAACCTAGATGGTTTATATTTAGGAAGAGATGATTTAAATGATTTTTAGTGGATACAGGAGAGAGAAAGTAGTATAGAAAACTGAGAGATTCTTGCAGCGCTCTTTAAAATCTTTAGGGGATTTATGTAGCCCTTTCATTAATGTTTTATGAAATTGTGAAGAAACTTCTTGGTGTAGCTTTGCAGTTGGATCTTTACATAATTTTTTCTCTCTCAAAAATGATCTCAGATTTTTATATTTCATTAAAATTTCTATTTTTGTTTAGAAGACTACAAAACATATAATCATTATACATTTGAATTGAAAATAATAAGCGATCTTTTCACAAAAGAAATTTACTGACTTTTGTAACAAAGGTTCCAAGGATGAAAGCTTCTGAATTCCTTGCATTGCATTAAATGGAGTATCCCTACCACCAAAATGGTTGTTCTTTAAGTCATTGTGCAGTTGGTGGGCACATTTGTATAGATCATTCAATCTTTACTAATTGATGGAGGAATGTAAAATCTTAATAATTGAGGATGGGAAAAATATAAAAGCTCACTCTTCATAATTGTGAACATTGACCGGTTTGATTGCTTGCTTTTTAATAAATGGACTTTATTCAGTTGACTTCTTATTCATCCATAATCTAATCACACTTACCTATGAATAGCTCTGATTGCTCAATTCATTTTATAGTGAGATTTATTAATCTGTAGATGAATAAATGGTGGTTTTTAAATCCCAAAGAAACTGTGTGTTCCTGACTACAATTTAGTGAGACTTAATTTCACATATCAAAGAAAATTCAAGTAAATGATTTAGAAAAGAAGTTCAGTTAACACTAGTTAATTAAGTTTATTTTTTATTTCAGTATCATTTAATCCTCTTTTAGAAATAGCTTCTGATCTGCTCTTTGTTTCTAGCCTTTAACTACCCATACAATAAACCCAAATGGGAATGTTGGTGCCTGAAAATTTAGTAGTGTAAAGGTGCAGAAACTTATGTCTGGTTTTCAGCTTGCTGAGAGAAGTACTTTTATCAGAAAAGACCTCTTGGGAAAAGATCCCTTTTTATCGCGAAAAAAAATAAACAAAAACAACAACCCTTAAAGGGATCCCTTTAAGATCCCTTAAAAAAAAAAGTTGTTTATTTTTTTAAAAGGTTATTATTTTTTTGAGAGAGAGTCCGTGGGGGAGGGGCAGAGAGAGCCAGGAAGACAAATCCCAAGCAGTCTCTACACTATCAGTGCAGAGTCCGATGTGGGGCTCTAACGAACTGTGAGATGATGACCTGAGCTGAAACCAAGAGTCGGACACTTAACCCACTGAGCCACCCAGGCTTGTTTGTTTAGTAGAGTACTTGAAAACCTGCATTTTATTTTGAGCTTGCCAAAACATATCTATTATGTTTGAAAGATTGTGATTTCCACAGAATGGCTTTTGAATTCTCAGTTTCTGAACTCTGATACATGTTTCCTTGATAGGGCTAGGGAGAAAGGAAACAATTGTACTCCTTAAATATTAAATAAATTTGCTATCTAATTTTTTTTTATCTTGACAAATTCTTTATTTGCCAAGAAAATTTGTTTCAGTAATACAACCTATTGGAATTTTCATTATTAAAGTGAGAAATACTATATAAAGCTTTAGGAGGTTTGTTCAGATCTGAGACACTGGTTCTGATAAATAGGATGTCCTTATAATACTGCTTGTATATTTTTGAGAATATAAAATACAGACTTGGAAATCTTGGCGCAAAAGGAGGATTGAAACTCGGGGAGAATGAGGAGAACACTGATAAGTGTTTGAGGAGGAGTCTGGAGGCTCTGTAGGAAGTATGTCTAGAGTAGTGAGCCCCTCTTGGCAGTTTTCCTAGAGTGACATATGTAAAGAAGGATGATCCTATTTGCAGCATTCTCCCATGGACATATTTCTTGCACTGTGCAGTTTCCACTGCTTGCTATAACTCTTCCTTTGTTATCTTCCACTCAGGAAAGCAGGTCAGAATGCAAGTGAATAGACTGAGAATTGCTAGTCCTAGAGGATGGGAGCCTGGGCAGTACCATGTGGATTTGAAGGCTGGACACTTGTCTCTGCTTCTGCAGCTCTTGGGAATAGGTCCCTACAGTCGTAACTAGGGCAGATCATACCACTTGTCCTTTCCTGTGGAGTCTGGGATTAAGCAGTAGGAAGAGACCCCCAGTCATCCTAAGTAGATTAACCAGGAAGCTAGTGTGTTAATAATTAGTGTTCGGTGACTTCCCCTTCTCTCACCACCAAATCTTTATTTCTCCTCACTTGCATGCTGATGCCTTACATTCTTCTAATCAGGATCAAAGTCTTAAGTTCTCTGATTAGATAGCAAAAATCTTAATTTTGGTAACTTGTTATATTAAGGTGCATATAGTTAACTAGGAAAATGATTATTACCGGATTTTCTTCAAGTTATTTAGGGAGCAAAAGGGATCAGAAGCTGTCGAACACTATTTGGCTCCTGAATAAAGGGAAGGTCAGCATCCATCAAAGGGATGCTTTAGTCCTGGTCAATTGTGTACAAGTACACCTTAGGTGCTCTGTAGTGGTGTCACGTTGTGCTGCTTTGCATGGTTTATGAAGGTTTATTTAAATATTTTTAGTATAACCAACTTTGTTATAAGAAATTTTTGCTCCTAGTATTCTTTAGTCAATATAATTTTTTTTCCCAAAGAATCTTACAGAACCATAGAATACCCTAATGATGACAGAAGGATATTGTGACTACCATATTATGAAATTGAAGAAGGCATTATGTTCTGAGGAAGCATGGTGGAATGGACACTATTCAGGTTTTAGAATTGTATGATCATGTTTTTGAATCCTGGCTCTATCATTTACTAATTTGGCATTTTATTGAATGTCCCTTAGCCTCAGTTTTGTCATCCATAAAATGGAGCTTATAATGGCCTCTTTACCAGCCTAGTGATGAGAATTAAATGCAAATCATTTTGTGTAGTGCCTTGCCAATAGTGGGCACTGAACACATGGTGATGTTAATTATTAATAATTATAACAGTACTAGGCCTATTGTTGACTTCTCTGTTTAGAAGGGCTAGTATTCCATATTGTGTGAGTATAAACAATTTAGCAGTTAGGAAAATGAGAATTTACTTTAAAAATTTGCACGTACTTTAGGGGTGCCTGGATGACTCAGTTGAGCGTCCAGCTTCGGCTCAGGTCATGATCTCATGGCTCATGAAGTCGAGTCCCGCATCGGGCTCTGTGCTGACAGTTCAGAGCCTGGAGCCTGCTTCTGATTCTGTGTCTCCCTCCTCTCTCTCTCCCCATCCCCTGCTCATGCTGTGTCTCTTTCTGCCTCAAAAGTAAATAAACATTAAAAATTTAAGAAAAAATTTATGTGTACTTTAAGCATTTTCTGCTTTTTGTTTTTGTGGTTAGTTTGGTAGATTAGACTAAAACATGGGGCAAATGAGGCTCATATTTTATTAGGTGGTCACAGGCATATTACCTGATCCTCTTCCAAATCTGTATTATTGTATGAGTTTTTGTATGTTTTTGTTAATAGTGCGCACCACTAACCCTACTTTGAGAAAAAACAGTTGAATGTTATAGATTTAATGGTTCTAAATTAGTTTAAAATGCCGTTTAGAAGGAATTAGTTATCCCTACAGTTAATACATTCTTCTTTACTCTTAAGTAGAGGTAGACTTTCTTTCATAAGTTAAGTCTTGTAGCTTCCTTTGTTAAGGATTTGGTTAAAGGTGAAAGAAAAATCTTTCTGCATTTGTAAAAAGCTGTAAAAAGCTATATTATTTCTTAAATTGCCTCTGATGACAGCAGGTGTGTAGTTTCTATAACATTCATGGGGTAATGGATTTTTCCTTAAGTAGTGTATGTAATTTTTTTAAATTTTATTTAAAAATTTTAAAAAGTGTTCATTTTTGAGAGACAGCGTGAGTAGGGGAGGAGCAGAGAGAGAGAGGGAGACACGGAATCCCAAGCAGACTCGAGGCTCTGAGCTGTCAGCACAGAGCCCAATGCAGAGCTCAAACCCTCTAACTGTGAGATCATGACCTGAGCCAAAGTCACTTAACCAACTGAGCCACCAAGGCACTCCAGTTGTTTTTCTTTTAATGTTTTATTTATTTCTGAGAGAGAGACAGCATGAGCAGGGGAGGGTCAGAGAGAGAGGGAGATACAGAATCTGAAACAGGCTCCAGGCTCTGAGCTAGCTGTCAGCACAGAGCCCGACACGGGGCTTGAACCCATGAACTGTGAGTGAGATCATGACCTGAGCTGAAGTCGGATGCTTAACCGACTGAGCCACCCAGGCGCCCCTCTAGTTGTCTTAGTTTTAGTCCCATCTGTGGAATAACTTGAATCTTTCTTTTAATTCAGCTGTATTTTTTGCCCTTAAGTCACAGTAAATTCTTAATTACTTAAACCCAGGTTGTCAGTGTTATAACTAATCCCTAAGTTCTTTTGGGTTATGAAGTATAGTTATGGAACCTATTAGATACATTTTTCATTAGACTTGACTTCCATTTTATTTAAGCTAGTATTTAAGTATTGAATCTCCCTGGCAATGAATATCATTATTAGTAGTTCTCAATTTGTTACTCGTAACTCTTTGAGTTGGAGTGGATGTTTTCTACAGTTCATCCATTTGCTCATCAAATATTATCTGTAGACAAAAGTAATAAGTTCCAAAAATATGCGTATACTTAAAACATACATATACTTAGAAGTTAATACTTTCATACATATATACATATTACATGTATTATTTTTATTATCTATCATATATATAAATGTTGAGATGAATTAAATTTTTTATTTTGAAGGCTAGACTGAATTCATAGTAGTTTTGGTTGACTATCTGCTCTGTCCATGGATGTTGAATATGTTCAGCTGTTATCATAGAGGGATCAGTTACTATTTTGACTTTTAAAAGGTTCATCCTTAAAAGCTCTGAGCCTACTTTTTCTACCTTTTACTTACCCAAATGTGCCATTTCAGAAACACTAGTATACTTGTTACCTCTAACATGGCATATACATTCTTTTTTTTCTTTTTTTTTGTACAGCTATATTCAGACATAATTGACTACAATGAAATTGCAAATGTTTATACAGTTTGATGAGTTTTTACCTATTTATCCACAACAATCAAGATAAGGCACATATGGGGCACCTGGGTGGCTCATTTGGTTTAGTGCCTGACTTTTGGTTTCTGCTCATGTCATACTCTCATGGCTCATGGGTTTGAGCCCTGCATCAGGCCCTCTGCTGAGTACGGAGCCTGCTTGGGATTCTCTCTCTCCCTCTCTCTTACTACTCCTCCCTAACTTGTGCGCTCACTCGCTCTTTCTCAAAATAAATTTTTTTAAAAAAGGATAAGTAATGTACTTAACCACTCTGAGAGTTTCCTTGTGCATCTTTGTAGTCTTTCCTTTTCCTTTTTGAGAGACAGAGCATGAGTAGGGGAGAGAGAGGAAGACACAGAATCCCAAGCAGGCTCCAGGCTCTGAGCTGTCAGTACAAAGCCCAGTGCAGAGCTCAAACCCTCTGTGAGATCACGACCTGAGCCAAAGTCACACACTTAACCAACTGAGCCACCAAGGCACTCCAGTTGTTTTTCTTTTAATGTTTTATTTATTTATTTATTTATTTATTTATTTATTTATTTATTTATTTATTTATTTATTTCTGAGAGAGGGAGATACAGAATCTGAAACAGGCTCCAGGCTCTGAGCTAGCTGTCAGCACAGAGCCCAACGCGGGGCTTCTATGCTGGACCTTTAATGGCAATCAGGGTCATGTTACTTAAAGGAAGAATAGTTTCTATTAGAACCCTTCTTTTTTCCTCCTCACTCTCTCCCTGTCTTTCCCCTTTTTGACTCAGCTACCCTAGTACCTTTTTATTTAAAGAAGACACTTCTTTTGGATTAAACACAGACTTTTTCCAAGGGATGATCAAATACTAAGGCCTTATTCTTTATGGAAAGCCAAGGAAATGTTCTATAATGATTAAAAACATAGAGAAAAATTACAAAGATTTTAATTAACCTAGGTCAATTCACAATCAAGAATTAATATCATTAATATCAGAGTTTTCTATCTAATCCTAGTTGAAGGTGAGAAATAGGCTGCTATTTTCCTTTTCATTTAAAATATAGTAAAAATATAGTTCTTTTACAACTTGTGCGATTTACTTAGCATTTTGAGATAAACTGATTCTTTTTTTGAGTGAGAGAGTGAGCGATCAGGCAGTGGGGGGTGGGGGGGCGGGGAGAGAGTGAGGGAGAGAGAATCCTAACCAGGCTCTGCACTGTCAGCACAGTGCCTGACGCAGGTGCTCGAACCCAGGAACCTCCAGATCATGACCGGAGCTGAAACCAAGAGTCAGATGCTTAACCAACTGAGCCACCCAGATACCCTGAAATAAACTGATTCTTTGCTTAAAGAACATCTAACTCTAAATGGAGCTCTTTTTTCCTGTGTTTTAATATGCATTATTTTTTTTTTTCTCTCTGGAGATCCTACAAGGAAAGGGAAAGTATACATCTTTTACATGGTATTTGAATTTTATGTGTCTCCTCTCTGTTTATAGAGTTCTGAGGGCAGTACTTTGCCAAGTAAGAACTAATTTCCTGCAAAGTCAGGTTGCTGGCTTGACTTCTTACTGTGCCTTTCTCATCTTTTTCATTGCTTTATAAACAAGTTGAGCTTATTCCTGTGGAAAATAACTAAATCACCTAATTATTTTCCCTAGCTCAAATTAAACATGATTGTTATATCTTTGCATCATATTGAATTCTGTAACTTTTTCTTGTTATAGATTTGTTAACATACCTTGGAGGACTTTGACTTCATTTGATAAGTTGGCTGTTTATATCTGAAATAATACTAATGGTGTGCTCCTTTAGTGAATGTTTTTATTCTTTTGGTCTTTTCCCCCACCTCTAGTAGACCTAAATAGTGTAGAATATCACTTGTGCAAGAAAGCCCAGACACTTGTGAAATACAATCAAAGTCTCTATGATATTGACCCTTCATTATTTTTAAAATGATACCAACATTTATTATCTCTGCTTTTTCCTTATGAAGATTTTTACTATATACATAATTTTGCAACTTGCTTATTCTATTCTCTAGAATAGAATTCTATTCTATTCTATTCTATTATTCTATATAGAGAGAGAGTGTGTGCTTGAGTGGGGGAAAGAGAGAGAGAGAGAGAGAGAGAATGAATCTTAAGCAGACTCTGTATTCATAATAGAGCTTGATGCAGGGCTTGATCCCATTACCCTGGGATCATGACCTGAGCCGAAATCAAGAGTCAGATGCTAAACTGACTGAGCCATCCTAGGACTGACAGGTGCCCTTGGACCCTGCTTTTTAGAACATGCATTTTAATATCATTATAATTATTTGAAAAAGTTTAAAACTGCTGAAGAAAATTCCATTAAAGGATATATCATCATTTATACAACCATCTTCCATAGTTTTCACGTTCAGTTGCTTATTAATTGCCAATTACTATAAACAAATCTGGGGCACCTGAGTGGCTCAGTCACTTAGGTGTCTGACTTTGCCTCAGGTCATGATCTCATGGTGCGTGAGTTTAAGCCCCACGTCGGGCTTTGTGCTAACAGCTTAGAGCCTGGAGCCTGCTTCAGATTCTGTGTCTTCTTCTCTCTCTCTCTCTGCCCCCTCTTCCCTACACGTGCTCCATCTCTCTCTCTCTCTCTCTCTCTCTCTCAAAAATAAACATTAAAAAAAATCTTACAAACAAATCTTCATTTATATTGCTAAACACATATCTTTGTCCACATTTCTATATTGTTAAGATAGATTCCCATAAGTAGAATTTTCAAGTTCAAGTATACATTTCTAAAGATTCTCAAGGGAGTGAAACATTGCATAATTTCTTTCTAGAAAGGTTGTACAAATTTACATTCCCATTAGCAGTGTATGAGCTTGAGATATATATCTTTGCCAGCAGTGTTATCATTTAAAAATATTTGCTAATTTGATAGGGAGAAAATAGTAACCAGTTTCTGAAATGTGTATTTTATCACTAGTGGAATATTTTAAATATGATCGTTAACATGTAAGTATTTCCTTTAGGTGAAGTTATGTTTCTGTTCTTTGTCTTCCACCCCCCCCCCCTTTTTGAGTGGTCTCTAATTCTTTTTTTGATGTTTATTTATATTTGAGAAAAAGTACGTGTGCACTCACAAGCAGGGGAGGGGAATAGAGAGAGAGAGAGATTGAATCCCAAGCAGGCACCATGCTGTCAGCACAGCTGGAATCTGTGAACCGTAAGATCATGACCTGAGCCAAAATCAAGAGCTCAGTGAGCCACCCAGGCCTCCCATGTGGTCTCTAATTTTTATGTGGAATCTAGGGATGGATAATATTCAAAGCTGTCATTTAATTTACGTAAATGGTCAGCAAAAACTGGTTTAATGCCCTTTTCACTTTTGTTTTGCTCTCCTTCCCTGCAACTGCTTTCTGATTTTGTCTGTTCCTGAATTTCCTATAAATGGAATAATACTATATGTATTCTTTTTATCTGGCATCTTTTGCTTAACATACTTTTGAGATTAATTTTGTTTTTTTACGTTATTTTTTTATTAAGGAATTGGAAAGTTACAGCAATAGTATATAAAATGCATTTTATATACAATGCCATTAAGCAATGGCTAAACCATGTTTTAAATATTCAGTTTACCTCAGGTACAAGTTATATCTCCCTAAGACACTGTTTCCATCAAAGTAGACATTTTAAGTAGGTCATCTTTTTATATATGGATAATTTCTGGAGGGAGCACTTAGGATGAGCACGTACCAAGAATGCAAAAGAAAAAATTTATGTGTATATACATTTAAGAGTTTCACTTAATAAAAGGAGTATCACTTAATAAAACCGTGGGGTTTATTTGCCTCTTAAAAGCACCAATTTAAAAATTTTCCAAAAGTTTATATTGCACAAAACCTCAAGTGAGTTACTAAACAAAAAATAAGGTTATTTTCAGAATAAAAATTATCTTCAATGAGGGATAAAAATGCATTTTAAAATGAGAGAATTTGAAGAAAATAAAGCCTCCTCATTGAATAATAAATTCATATCATTATTTTAAACAACAAATTAACTTCCTAGGTCGCACAGTATTTCATTTTATGAATACCGCACTTTGTTTTTCCATTCTTCTGTTGATAGACATTTGTGTTATTTCCAGTTTTGCTTTCTTTGAATAAGGATGCTATAAACATTCTTGTACAAGTCTTTTTGGGAACATATGTTTCATTTCTCTTGGTTGAATACTAAGATGGAAATTGTTAGACCATAGGGTGCATGTCTGTTTAACTTTACAATAAATTGTTGGGGGCGCCTGGGTGGTAATTCTTGGTTTCAGCTCAGGTCATGATCTCATGGTTGAGGAGTTTGAATCCCACATCGGGCTCTGGGCTAAGAGCGGGGAATCTCTTGGGATCTTTCTCCCTCTCTCTGCCCCTCCCCCCCCTCTCTCAAAATAAATAAACTTAAAAAAAAGAATTTGCCAAATGGTTATCTACTATTAGTGTATGAGATCCAGTTGCTGCCAATCTTTGCCACCACCTGGGTTGTTATTTGATCTTTTTAGCCATTCTAGTGGGAAAAAAGTGATGTCTTAGAATGGTTTTAATTTGCATTTTCCAGATGACTAAAGATGTTGAATACTTTTTTTTGGTTAAAATCTTTACAAAGCAAAATTGCAGATTAATAGTAAATATCTTAATAAGAGCTTCAGGATGTTTTATTACTATATATGGATCTAGACTGCTTAATCTGATTTGTCTGGTCAGAGCTTTATTTGTAATTAAAAGTAAAATGAAGGGGCGCCTGGGTGGCTCAGTCAGTTAAGTGTCCAACTTTGGCTTAGGTCATGATCTCACGGTTTGTGGGTTCGAGCCCCTCATCAGGCTCTGTGCAGACAGACAACTCAGAGCCTGGAGCCTGTTTTGGGTTTGTGTCTCCTCTTTCTGCCCTCTCCTGCTCTCACTCTGTCTCTTTCAAAAATAAATAAACATTTAAAAAAATGAAATGAAAAGGATTTATTTCAAGTATTGATCTTTCAGAAGTTATATATCATAGTGATAATTCATATAGATTTCTTGGAGTTAAGAAAAATTGGCTATTGATTAATATTTGTGAGAATTTTGACTGATAGTAAATGATTCAAAAAGAAGACTTGAGGCTGTGTTTTGTGGAGCTTATTTTGAATTTGGTACAGTGAATCGTTGATTCAGGAACATTAAAATTGCATAATCTGGCTAGGAAACTAGCCTGTATTTGAGCCACAGGTGAGAACTGATAGTCAAGTAATGGGATCAGGTAGTAATAATACTAGCAGCAGCTAATGCTGTATTCTAGACATTGTTCTAAGTGCTTTCTTTACATGCACTAATTTAGTTCTTGCAATAACTCCTATGAGGGTAGGTATTATTATCCTTATTTTCCTGTTGAGGAATCAGAGGTACAGATGTTAAGCAGTTTGCTCAAAATCATAGAGCAAATGGTAGACTCAGACATAGATAATCTGGCTTCAGAGGCAATATTCTTTCCCTTCAGTGCTTAAAGTGATTAAATGCAGTCAATGTTGAGTTCTTTATAGGGCAATATCCTTGTGTGGTAGTGGTGGTCATTGTTTAAGTTGGGATTTCTTTTCTTTTTTATCTTTATTTATTTTGAGAGAGAGAATGAGAATATCCCAAGCAGGGATTCTCAGCAGCGAGCCCCACATGGGTCTTGATCTCATAAATCATGAGATCGTGACCTGAGCCAAAACCAAGAGTCGGACACTTAAATGACTGAGCCACCCAGGCACCCCAAATTGGGATTTCTAAGTTTGCAAATAGATTCTATACAAGTCTCTCTCACTCTCAATACTCTGGTCATGTATCCCAGGGTAGGGGTGATTTATGGAAGGAAAGTTTTATCTGAATTAACAGATGGTGAGCAACTCTAGTAACCTGAGATTGAGGGCTTTCCTAGAGAAGATGTCATTTCTGTTTGTACTTTCATTGAGCCTTGGAATTGGAGCGACTACTTTCAGACAGTCTTCAGCAGTGTTTGCTTAACTGGTCTTTGTGAAAATCTCTAAACGTAAATGTTTAACATCTTCTGGAAACAAACTGAGTGAGATATGAGGTTGATGGAATTTGTGACTGAAAAATGTTGGGCCTAATAACGGTACTCCCTAAACACTGATATTCCCATAGATATTTATGATGTGCTGACCCAAGCATCAGTTTATAAAGTTCTGTACTTCCTGGGGCACCTGGGTGGCTTAATTGGTTAAGTGTCCAATTTCATTCAGCTCAGGTTATGATCTCACGGTTTTGTGAGTTCAAGTCCTGGGTCTGGCTCTGTGCTGACAGCTTGAAGCCTGGAGACAGTTTCAGATCTGTGTCTCTCCCTTTCTTTCTGTCCCTCCCCCCCCCCCCCCAGTAAATAAAAACATTAACAAAAAAATTAAAATTCTTTTCTTCCTGAATCTCTTGCATATTGGATTTAGATAAAATTAATTTTTTAGGGTAGGGCTAGATTTTTTAAAAAGTTTATGTATTTTGAGGGGGTGGGGAGGGCAGAGAGAGGGGAAGAGAGAGAGAGGATACCAAGCAGGCCCTGCCAGCACAGAGCCCAATGTGGGGCTCAAACCCATTAACTGTGAGATCTTGACATGAACCAAAATCAAGAGTCAGATGCTTAACCAACTGAACCTCCCAGGCACCCCTAGATTTTTTTAAAGATTTTATTTTTAAGTAATCTCTACATCCAGTGTGGGACCTCAGCTCACAACTCCAAAATCAAGAGTTGCACGCTCCACTGACTGAGCCAGCCAGGTGCCCTGTAGATTTTTTGGTCAATTTCTTTGAAAGAAAGTTTAAGGAAGGAAATGAAAGTATGTATTGGCTTTTTATGTTGCCACATCTTTCATGTCTTTTCCTCACTTCTGATTTGACATTGTTGATATCATGGGTAACTTAAAGAAATTGGGGTAGATGGGAAGTATTTTGTGTCTATTGAATGAAAGGATGTAAATTATTCAATAAAGAATTCATGAGATAGGGGTTTAATTCCTGTGTGGCCACGCTGTGATTTGCCTAAATGTTTTAACCTCTCTGGGTCTTTGTTTTTCTTTATGAAGTGATGATATTGGACTTAATAATCTTTAAAGTTTTTTTTAATGCTGAAGTATTCAAATTATTCTGAAATAATAGTGAATAATACATGAATATAATTAATTTTTTTAAATATAGAAAAATAAGTAGTGCCAGTGCTATTTATAGAGTAGCATCCATTTGCCACTCATCTTCATTAAGGATCGTAAGTCATAAATTTCTGTTTACACATGGGCCTTTTTTAATGCTCTCTTTACCTATCTCAGAGCTGGTATTACACTCTTTATTTACTGTAGCTTTGTAATAAATTTAAGTATCTGGTATGGTGAGTCAGCCTCATACCTCTAGGTTGTTATTCTTTAAAATTATCTTTATTATTCTTCTAAATCTCTCTTAACCATTAAAATTCTGTGATTTTTGGTATACTGCTTAGGCTCTCTGGGTATTTGGTAATCAGTACATTCTTATTTAATGAATACAGTGAACAACAGACAGTTACTGTCTAAAGGTTTATGAATAACAGTGTTGCAACTTAATATCAGTAAAAATATGACTTTTGAGAATATTACTAAAAAAACTTGCCATTTTCTTTTTAGAAGTATTTAATTAAATTAGTTTCAAATATAGGCTGGGTGTAATATTAAGTCTCTTGAGTGGTCATCCTCACCTATCCCCTGCCTGCCACCTCTTTCCATATACCTTTTGGATTAAAGTTTTGGAAAGAGTAAGATTTTTGAAAAATTGTTGTTTAAAATGTTTTGTTTTTAATTTTTTTTCTAATGATACTTTTATTTTATCTATGTTTTTAATAGTTTATTTTCAAGTTGGTTTCCGTATAACACCCAGTGCTCATCCCCACAAGTGACCTCCTCCATGCCCATCACCCCCCTTCCCCTTTCCCCCACCCCCATCAGCCCTCAGTTTGTTCTCAGCATTCAAGAGTCTCTCATGGTTTGCCTCCCTCCCTCTACCCCACTATCTCCCCCCTTCTTCTCCCCCATTGTCCTCCATTAAGTTCCTCCTAATCCTCCTATACGTGCAAACATATGGTATCTGTCCTTCTCTGCCTGACTTATTTCACTCAGCATAACACTCTCAAGTTCCATCCATGTTGCTACACATGGCCAGATTTCATTCTTTCTCATTGCCATGTAGTATTCCATTGTAGAGATAAACCACATCTTCTTGATCCATTTGTCCGTTGATGAACATTTAGGCTCTTTCCATGTTTTGGCTATTGTTGAGAGTGCTGCTATGAACATTGGGTACATGTGCCCCTATGCATCAGCATTCCTGTATCCCTTGGGTAAATTCCTAGCAGTGCTATTGCTGGGTCATCGGGGAGTTCCATTGTTAATTTTTTGAGGAACCCCCACACTGTTTTCCAGAGGGGCTGCACCAGTTTACATTCTCACCAACAATGTAGGAGGTGTGTTTTTAACTTAAAAATGTTTTTATTTATTTTTGAGAGAGACAGAGAGCACATGAATGGGGCGGGTGGGTGAAGGCAGAGAGACAGGGAGACACAGAATCCAAAGCAGGTTCCAGACTCTGAGCTCTCAGCATAGCACCCAACGCAGAGCTTGAACTGGTGAACCATGAGATCATGATCTGAGCTGGTCAGACGCTTAACTGACTGAGCCACCCAGGTGCCCTGAAAAATTGTTGTTTAGACTGTTAGTTTACAACTACCTTAAAAGTCATGATAAATTCTATGTGAAATTGATGAAACATGCTTTTAATGAGCATGAGCACTTTTTACTTTATTTTTTTTTAAATGTTTTTTATTTATTTCTAGGAGAGAGAGAGAGAGAGAGAGCGTGAGCAGGGGAGGGTCAGAGAGAGAGGGAGATACAGACTCTGAAATAGGCTCCAGGCTCTGAGCTGGCAGTCAGCACAGAGCCCGACGCGGGGCACGAACCCATGAACCGTGAGATCATGACCTAAGCAAAAGTCGGACGCTTAACCGACTAAGCCTCCCAGGCGCCCCGAGCACTTTTTACTTTAAAACTAGTTGTGTATATGAGCTCCATCATTTGAAATTTAGACCTGGAAAGGACCTTAGTTTTCATTTATTTGAAAATACTTTATATTGGAGCATCTGGGTGGGCTTGGTAGGTTGTGTGTCAGACTTCAGCTCAAGTCATGATCTCATGGTTCGTGAGTTTGAGCCCTTTATTCCCCGCAGTGCTGTCGGCATGGAGCCTGCTTAGGATCCTCTGTCCCCTCTTTCTTGGTACTCCCCCCACTTGTGCTCTGTCTCTCAAAAATAAATAAACTTTGGGGCACCTGGGTGGCTCAGTTGGTTAAGCATCCAATTCTTGGGTTTGGCTCAGGTGATGATCTCATGGTTTGTGAGTTTGAGCCCTGCATTGGGTGCTCTGCTGTCAGTATGGAGCCTGCTTTGGATCCTCTGTCTCCCTCTCTCTCTGCCCTCCCCTGCTTGTACTTTCTCCCTCTTTCAAAAATAAATTAACATTAAATTAAACCTTTAAAAAGAAAAGAAAGTACCGTATATTTTCATTTTATAGTGGGTAAAGTTGAATTCTGTAGCACACTCACTAAAAATTTTGTTTTCTGTTCCATAACTAATATCACTGAACATTTCGTTGGGATTCTGCAGTTTCTCTATGCTGTAGCTGTTTTTTTTTTAAAAAAATTTTATGTTTATTTATTTTTGACAGAGAGACAGAGCACAAGCAGAGGAGGCAGAGAGACACAGAATCTTTTTTTATTTTTAATTTCTATCCTTTTTATTTATTATTGAGAGACAGAGCATGAACATGGGAGGGGCAGAGAGATGGGGAGACACAGAATCTGAAGGAGGCTCCAGGCTCTGAGCTGTCAGCACAGAGCCCGATGCTGGGCTTGAACTCACAAACTGCGAGACCATGACCTGAGCCAAAGTCAGACGCTTAACTGACTGAGCCACCCAGGCGCCCCTATGCTGTAGCTGTTTTGATCTTTATAACCTCCTCTTCCTTTGTGTCTTTCACTTTTTGCCCTTTCTGTCTTTTTATTAAGGCTGTTTGCTCTGCTTTGAATGCTTTTTTTCCCTTTTATCCTTCTAAGCCATAATAGAACTATCTTATATGAGGGCTTTCTTATTTATCATTTTTTCTACATTTTATCTCTTTCTCTTTTGATCCCATAATATTTTGTAGCAATATTATATGGCGTATTATTTGCTTTGCATTTATAGTTAAATGTACATTTTTCTCCCTAAGTAGATTATGCACATACTGGGTACAGAATCCTTGTCACTTTGACTTATTCTTTGTCACTCCCACAGTTGCCTATCACACACAGTTCCTTGCATGTGGTGGTCTTCAGTGGTAATGGGATTGAATTAATTTAATCATCTCTGCCCTCACAAAGCTTATAGTGTAGTGGAAGGGGATGTACAATAAAGAGATAAGTACACAGGAAAATTGCCATTTTAGTATATCCAGTGAAAATAATAGTATGCTGTGGTGGGAGAATAACAGGGGAACTAGTTTTGATCTTGTTGGCAAAGGCCACCCTTAGGGTTGACATTTGAATTGATATGAAGAATTAAAAGAGCCTCCATGCACAGAACTGGAGGTATTTTGTGCATGTGAGAAGACTAAAGCGGGAAAGAGCTTGAATTTTTGAGAAACTGAAGTAAGGCTAGAACTTCTTGAGTGTGAGGAAAAGTAGCTTTTAAGATGTGGCTCGATGGGTATAAAGAAGTCAGATCATGAAGTGCCTTAGGTTGCTGTAGGGGATTTGGATTTTGTTCTAAAGGTAATGGGATGGCATTGAGGGGCGTTAAGCAGAGGATAAGATAAATATGATCTACATTTTGAAAACATAAATGACTATTATCTGGTAATTGGATTGTAGGGAGGCAAGAAAGCAAGCAGGAAGAGCAATTTAGAAGGGTGTTGGAAGTATAGATAGAAGTGGATGGATTCAAGATACATTTTAGCTGTAGAGTTTTCAAGATTTACTGATGGATTAGATATGAAGGAGAAAAATAAATCAAAGGAATCAAAGCTTATTCCCAAATTTCTGGCTTGGTGTTTATTGAGATACAGGTGGACTGGGAAAAGAACATTGAAAACATTTTTTTATTTATATTTGAGAGAGAGAGAGGCAAGAGCATGAGCAGGCGAGGGTCAGAGAGATGACGGAGACAGAATATGAAGCAGGCTCCAGGCTTCAAGCTGCAAGCTGTCCGCACAGACCCTGACACGGGGCTCAAACCCACGAGCAGTGAGATCATGACCTGAGCCCAAGTTGGGCGCTTAACTGACTGAGCCACCCAGGGACCCCAAACATTTTTTTTTAAGAGGATGACAATCATTGTTTTGGATCTGTGAATTTCCAAGTGGCATCTAAAATGATAATGTTGTGATATGAGTGGCTAGAGCTTTAGGAGAAGTGCTGGTGGAAATTGTCATTATATAGATGGATTGAGAGGCATGAGGAAAAGGTAAGATCAGCTCTCTGGTACTAAGCTTACAGTAACTCCAAATATGCCTTCTGATGAAAGGGGAGAAGGGAGTGTATATGGAGAGAAACTAGGATTTGTCATGTCATGGAAGCCGAGAGAGGAACAGTGCCAATTTGATATATCAGAATGGAAATTATTGATGATCTTGTGTTGGTTATCTCTGTATGTCTCTCCAGATCTGTTTTTGCCCTTTTCTTTCCTGCTTTGTGCTTCAGAAGGCTGACCTCCATGGTTTGTATCACCCAGGCTTCTTTGCCTTTTGGCTTCATGGTGTGTTCTGCCAGTGGAGGTATAATTGACAGGAGATTGGACAGTGGAAGGAAAAGAGAGATTAGAGTTTTTCTTCCCTTTCATCTTCCCTATGTGGCTGCCATTTAGGCAAAAGCTGCATACTTCCACCTATAGCTGTTTAGCTACAGAGTACCTTTTCCACTGCCATAGCTTTTTCTGGTTCCAGTAATTTTAGGTTACAGAGAGGTGAGAACTTGTACCTCTTCTACCTTCTAGGTGTTTAGAGAAGGTAATAGCTTCTTAATTGCTCTCTAAATAGTCTCTCCATTAAGCTCTCTTCATTTATTCCTTTAGGTGTGCTACTTGTTTAAGAGACAGTTTCAATGAACTTGTGAAGGTAGACCAGTTTGGAGCAGATTGAATAGTGAATGGAAGGTTGGGAATTAGAGACTGTGAGAGCTGATACTTTTTTGAGAAGTGTAACTATAAATGGTAACTGAGAAATGGGGGAAGAGGTGGGGCATAGCTGCATAAGGAATGATGGGATACTCTAAAAAAAACTCTAACTATGGGAGGTAATGGTACATGTTTACATGATAATGAGAATGATCTTATAGAGGAGGAACAATTGATAGCAGTTATAAAAGGAAGCAAATCTTTAAGTGAAAGATATTACAAAGAGCAAACTTCAGTGGCCATTTACTAGTAATCAGAGATACTTACTCATTTTAAGGTAGTGGAAAAGAAGATGACTGGTTCAGTTTGAGGGGGGGATGTTATAGATTTGGTTGTGGAGAAATAGGGAGCTTTCATCTGATGGGTTCTATTTTCTTAATAAAAGTATTGTAAACTAAGGAGCAGGAGAAATGGAGAGGAGGGGTGAAATGTTTAAGGATTGAGGAAAAGTTATAAAACAGCCACTAACAGGGAGCTTTTAGAGTAATATTGCTGTGGATGAAGTTGTTAATTGTAAATTTATGACAGTAATCAGTCTAAGTGTATATGTGATTTTCTTCACTATTTAGCTGCTCTGTTGTGGTCATGGAGAGGGTTAACTGGAGTTTTGGTAGGAGAGTGTGAAGGAGAGTGACATGGGAAACATTAAATTGAGTGCAAGTAGTAATTGAACTGTGAAATCTGTACTGGATAAAAACAAGTGAAGCCAGGAGAATGATAGGGAGATAGTGGAAGGGTTTCATAAGTAGGTGGTCTCATTAAGAATTAAGATTTTTTGGGGTGCACCTGGGTGGCTCACTTTGAGGGTCTTTTTTTTTCTTTTAAAGTTGGTTTGCTTATTTATTTATTTAGAGAGCACAAGTGGGGGAAGAGCAGAGAGAGAGGAAGAGAAAGAATTGCAAGCAGGCCCTGAGTTCTCAGCGCAGAGCTCGATGTGGGGCTTGAACTCACAAACCATGAGATCATGACCTGAGTCAAAATCAGGAGTTGGATGCTTAACCAACTGAGCCACCCAGGTACCTAAAGAACGATATCTGAGAGACAGTTGAACAAATGAGTTGGAAAGATAAAATCTTTTATTATGTCTTCTTTCTTATTTATGTCCCAAATAATCAGAATTTATATAGACTTAGCCATTGAAATCTTCCATTCTAATAGTTAAACTTACTTTCTAGGCAAATGGATTTATTTATTTATTTATTTTTTTAATATTTTTTATTTATTTCTAGGAGAGAGAGAGACAGCGTGAGCAGGGGAGGGTCAGAGAGAGAGGGAGACACAGAATCTGAAGCAGGCTCCAGGCTCTGAGGTGGCAGTCAGCACAGAGCCCGACGCGGGGCTCGAACCACGAACCGCGAGATCATGACCTAAGCGAAAGTCGGACGCTTAACCGACTAAGCCACCCAGGCGCCCCTCTAGGCAAATGGATTTAAACACACACACACACACACACACACACACTTTTTGACCTGTAGAGCTTATGAGTATGATACAAATGTGACATTTTAAAGCCTATTTAAAAAATCTTTGTCTATTTGATAAATGTGAATATTTATCAAATCAACTTCCTTTGCTAACTGCTTTGTATATATAGCACACAGTAAAATAATTTCCTCTGATAAATATCTGGATCTGTTTGGGATCTTTCTATGAAATTTGTGACATAAGATCTAAACTTATTTTTCCTTAAAATGATTAAAAAGCTCTTATTCAGGGGTGCCTGGGTGGCTCAGTTGGTTAGGTGTCTGACTCTTGATTATGGCTCAGGTCACAATCTCACAGTTTGTGAGTTTGAGCCCCACATCGGGCTCTGTGCTGGTGACACAGAGCCTACTTGGGATATTCTCTCTCTGCCCCTCTCCAACTTGTGCTCCCTTGTGCGCTCGCTCTCTCTCAAAATAAATAAAAACTTAAAAAAATAAAAAAAACAAAAAACCTCTTATTCATTGTTGGTAAAGTCTTTTTAGTTTTTATTTTTATTTATTTTTTAAATTTATATCCAAGTCAGTTAGCATATAGTGCAACAATGATTTCAGGAGTACATTCCTTAATGCCCCTTACCCATTTAGCCCATCCCCTCTCCTACAACCTCTCCAGTAACCCTCTGTTCTTCATATTTATGAGTCTTTTAGGTTTTGTCCCCCTCCCTGTTTTTATATTATTTTTGCTTCCTTTCTCTTAATTTCATCTGTTTTGTAGCTTAAAGTCCTCATATGAGTGAAGTTATATGATACTTGTCTTTCTCTGACTAATTTTACTTAGCATAATACCCTCTAGTTCCTTCCACGTAGTTGCACTTGGCAAGATTTCATTCTTTTTGATTGCCGAGTAATACTCCATTGTATATGTATACCATGTCTTCTGTATCCATTCATCCATTGATGGACATCTGGGCTCTTTCCATACTATAGCTGTTGTTGATAGTGCTGCTGTAAACATTGGGGTGCATGTGCCCCTTCAAAACAGCATACCTGTATCCCTTGGATAAATACCTAGTAGTGCAATTGCTGGGTCGTAGAGTAATTGTATTTTTAATTTTTTGAGGAACCTCCATATAAAAAATTTTTCGAGTGGTTGCACCAGTTTGCATTCCCACCAGCAGTGCAAAAGAGATCTTTTTTCTCCATATCCTCACCAACATCTTTTGTTTCCTTAGTTGTTAATGTTAGCTATTATGACAGGTGTGAGGTGGTATCTTATTGTGGTTTTGATTTGTATTTTCCTGATGATGAGTGATATTGAGCATTTTTTCATCTGTCAGTTGGCCATCGGGATGTGGATGAAGTGTCTTTTCATGTCTTTTGCCCATTTCTTCACTGGATTATTTGTTTTTTGGGGTTGAATTTCATAAGTTCTTTATAGATTTTGGATACTTACTAACCCTTTATTTGATATGTCATTTGCAAATATCTTCTCCCATTCCTTCAGTTGTCTTTTAGTTTTGTTGATTGTTTCCTTCACTGTGCAGAAGCTTTTTATATTGGTGAGGTCTCAATAGTTCATTTTTGTTTTCCTTGCCTCCGGAGCCGTGTTAAGAAGTTGCTGTGGGTGAAGTCAAAGAGGTTTTTGCCTGTTTTCTCCTCAAGGATTTTGATGTCTTCCTATCTTGCATTCAGGTGTTTCATACATTTTGAATTTATTTTTTTGTATGGTGTAATAAAGTTGTCCAGGTTCATTTTTCTGCATGTCGCTATCCAGTTTTCCCAACACCACTTGCTGAAGTGACTGTCTTTATTCCGTTGGATATTCTTTCCTGCTTTGTCAAACATTAGTTGGCCATACATTTGTGGGTCCATTTCTGGTTTCTCTATTCTGATCCATTGATCTAAGTGGTTGGTTTTTTATAATTTTTTTAAACATTTATTTATTATTGAGAGAGACAGAGCATGAGCAGGGGCGGGGTAGAGAGGGAGGGAGACACAGAATCTGAAGCAGGCTCCAGGCTCTGAGCTGTCGGCACTGAGCCTGATGCAGGGCTTGAACCCATGAGCGGTGAGATCATGACCTGAGCCGAAGTCAGACATTCAACTGACTGAGCCACCCAGGCACCCCTCTAAGTGTCTATTTTTGTGCCAGGTACAGTCTTTTTAGAAAACAGTTTGGCAGGTACTCGTATACAATTAAACATGCACTTACTATAGTGATCTAGTATTTCTACTCCTAGTACTCAGAAACTTATAGTCAAGCAGAAATTTCTGTACTAATGCCCCAGACCGGAAACAAATTCAGATGTACTTTGACTGTGAATCGATAAACTCTGGTACCTCCATACTGTGGAATACTATTTGATAGTGTATGCAGCAGCATAGGTGGATATCAAATGTGTTATGCTAAATGAAAGAAACCAGACTCAAAACGCCATATACTGTATGATTCTTTTTTTATGATATTTTGAAATTAGTGAAGCTAAAGGGACATAAAACTGACTAGTGGTTGTCAGGGAGTGGGGCATGAGGGAATTTTTTTTGGGGGGTAGTCTACATTACCTATATCTGTTCTATATCTTGGTTGTTGGTGGTGGTGGTTACATGATTGTATATATTTTTCAAAGTCAGAAGTATACACTTAAAAGTGAATTTCAGGGAGCTCTTGGGTGGCTTAATTGGTTACGTTTCTGACTTGGGCTCAGGTCATGATCTCACATTTGGTGAGTTCTAGTCTCATGTCGGGCTGTGTGCTGACAGCCTGGAGCCTGCTTCAGATTCTGTGTTTCCCTCTCTCTCTGCCCCTCTCTGACTCATGTGCTGTTTCTCTCTCTCTCAAAAATAAACATTAAAAAAAAAGTGAATTTTAGGGTACCTGGGTGGCTTTGTCGGTTGTATTCAACTCTTGATTTTAGTTCAGGTCATGATCTCATGGTTTGAGAGATCAAGCCCCACGTTGAACTCCTTGCTGACAGTGTGGAGCCTGCGTGGGATTCTCGCTCTCCTTCTTTCTCTGACCCTCTGTGCATGCATGTGTGCTTTCTCTCCCTCAAATATATAAACACTAAAAAATATTAAAGTATTTCAGAAAACTTGTCTCAAGAAAATGTTTTACATTCTACTTATGTGACTTTTTTTTGGGAGGAGGGAGTGGTAGACAGGCATCATGAGCATTTGTAAAGTTCTTTGAAGCTCTAGAAAACATGAAAATTCGGAATTTGTCTATGTGTAGCAAACATTCCCGTCAGATGTTTTAAAGAGTGTTATAATGTTAGAATTAGTAGGGAAAAAGAACCTGCAGCCTAAGGTAGGTTAGCCAAAGTCACGCGATTAGTGACAGAGGTAGGTCTAGAATTTAAGTAATGATTACTAATTTGATGTTTGTTTTGCTAAAACACACTTTTTGTTATGAGTTATTCCTTCTAGAGACTATTTTTAATTCCTTTTCGGAGCCTTACAATTGTGTCATCCTAAAACTGGAAACCACTCCCTTCCTAGTGGTAGGAAAGTCCTGTGTCTAGTTGATAATAGGACTGTGTCTGGTTGATAATAGGAAGGCTAAATTTGAGAGATCCTGCATCACTTAAAGTTGGCTTAGACATAATCAACAAGTTTAGTTATAAAGATACTTTTCTTTATTGTGGGAAACTGGATGCTTAGTTTTGGAGTTGTCAAAGACTATCAGTTAGAGATAGGTTTTTGTAACTTTATTGCATTAAAAAAAAACTTTTCAGATTATCATGATTATTGAGTGGTAGGTTTTTTTTTTTCTGGTTATCTTAAGTAATGAGGATTTATCTTATAAATACCCAGGGATATGAGGAATCACCAGAAAGTCTTAATTAGTTACACATTCAGGAAATGGAGAATGGAATATCCAGAATATAACAGCAGATTTAGTTGTCTTCTACGCTTTTTTTAATTGGAAGTGTAATTTTATATTTTCTTTAAGTTTTTCTTGATGTATAGTTAACATACAATGTTATATTAATTTCAGGTGCACAGGGACGCCTGGGGGGCTCAATCGGTTAAGTGTCCAACTTTGGCTCAGGTCATGATCTGGTGGTTCGTGTGTTTAAACCCCGCATTGGGCTCTGTGCTGACAGCCACCTCAGAGCCTGGAGCCTGTTTCAGATTCTGTATCTCCCTCTCTCTCTCTGACCCTCCCCTGCTCATGCTGTCTCTCTCTCAGAAATAAATAAAACATTAACAATTTTTTTTTAAGAAATCTAAAAAAAATAATTTCAGGTGCACAATATAGTTACTAGACAATTCTATGCCATGTTGTCACCATACAGTGTTACTATATTATTAACTATATTCCCAATGCTGTACTTTGCATCTCTGTGACTTATTTATTTTATAATTGGGGAAGTTTGTACCCTTTACCTATTCTGACTATCTCCTGTTCTCTCCCCTCTGGCAACCACTAATTTTTTAAAAACATTTTTTTATAGTTTATTTACTTTTGAGACAGACAGAGCATGAGTGGGGGAGGGACAGAGAGAGAGAGGGAGACACAGAATCCAAAACAGGCTCTGAGCTGTCAGCACAGAGCCTGATGCGGGGCTCAGACCCACGAACCGTGAGATCTGACTTGAGCTGAAGTCGGATGCTTAACCAACTGAGCCACCCAGGCGCCTCTGGCAACCACTAATTTATTTTCTGTGTTTATAAGTCTGTTTCTATTTTCTTTTGCTTTTTAGATTCTACATATAAGTGAAATTGTGTGGTATTGATCTTTTAATGTCTTATTTCCTTAGCATAATACCCTCTAGGTCTGTCCATATTGCTGCAAGTGGCAAGACCTCATTCTTTTTTATGGCTGAGTAATATTCCTTTCTCTCTCTGTGTGTGTGTGTGTGTGTGTGTGTGTGTGTGTGTGTGTGTGTATGTGTGTGTGTGTGTGTAACACATCTGCTTTATCCATTCATGTATTGATGGACACTGAGGTTGCTTCCATGTCTTAGCTATTGTAAATGATGCTGTAGTGAACAAAGATGCATATATCTTTTTGAATAGTGTTGTTTTCTTTTGGTAAATACCCAGTAGTGGAATTAACTGATCATATGGTATTTCTATTTTTAATTTTTTGAGGGACCTCCGTACTGCTTAAAATAGTGGTTGCACCAATTTACATTTCTACCAAGACTGCATGCAGGTTCTTTTTTCTCCACATCCTCACCAACACTTGTTACTTCTTTTCTTTTGGATAGTAGTTATTCTGACTGGTGTGAGGTGATAGCTCATTGTGGTTTTGCTTTGCATTTCTCTGAGGATTAGTAATATTGAGCATCTTTTCATGTGTCTCTTGGCCATCTTTATATCTTCTTTGGAAAAATGCCTACTTAGGCCCTCTGCCTATTAAAAGATTTTTTTAAACGTTTATTTTTGAGAGAGAGCGTGAGCACATGCACATAAGTGGGGGAGTGGCAGAGAGAGACAGAGATACAGAATCCAAAGCAGACTCCAGGTTCTGAGCTGTCAGCACAGAGCCCGATAGGGGGCTTGAACCCACCAGCTGTGAGATCATGACCTGAGCTGAAGTTGGACACTTAACTGACTGAGTCACCCAGGCACTCCAGGCCGTCAGCCCATTTAAATCAGGTTATTATTATTATTAATATTGTTATTATTATTATTTTGGTGTTATATACAGTCTTTATATATTTTGAATATTAATCTCTTTGCAAATATTATTGAGACTCAGCTGTCCTTCTGTGTTCACCTCCCTCCTTGTATAGAAGTCTTATGCTTGCCTCTGGACCCCAATTCTACAGCCAGGTTTAGAGTTCCTGCCCTTCAGAGATATTGGTGATAGTGCGGATATTGCAGGTCCAGTCACAGAGCTAACAGGTGGCCTGGTTACTTTTTTGAAGCTGTGTCTGTGTCCTGTCACCTTCATTGGAGTTCTTTACTATAAACCATAGCCCCAGGCAGAGTTGGCAAGTTGTTTTCTTTTTCTTTTTTTTTTTTTTTTAAAGATTTTATTTTTAAGTAATCTTTGCACCAAACATGGGCTTGAACTTAACCCCTAGATCAGGAGTCACATGCTCTGCTGACTGAGCCAGCCAACCACCCCAAGTTTTCTTTATAAGGGAGCCCTACCCCAGCCCTTGCTCTGTCCTAGCTCTGATAAATCCCTTGTCTTATATGGACCACTTTCAGTCCCTGTTCCCCAGGGAAGCCAAACTTCCAGCTGCCACTGTTTCTGGACTAGGACCCTAGTGGGCTTGTGGCTTTATCACTGCTTACCAATTTGCATTTATGTTTGTTATCACTGCTTGAGTGAGATTTATGTTATCTTTTGAGCTAGTTATGCAGTTTGTTTATATATTTGACATATTTTGTATATTGTTATTTGGGTGAATTTAGTGCACCAAGTAGAACTTTTTAATCTTTCAGAGTCACAGTTTTTCCTCTTTAAAATTGGAATTATAGAGGTGCCTGGGTGGCTTAATCAATTGAGTGTCCAACTTCAGCTCAGGTCATGATCTCACCACCCGTGTCCGGCTTTGTACTGACCGCTCAGAGCCTGGAGCCTGCTTTGGATTCTGCGTCCCCCTCCCTCCCTAGCCCTCCCCTGCTTGTACTTTGTGTCTCTCTCAAAAATAATTAAATATTAAATAAATAAAAATAAAAATGAAATTTGAGTTAATAGCCCTTACCTCTTGTTTTTTATGCTGATGAAAGGAGATACATACATACTTGTATCTGAATTCTATGAACAATGCCTGCATATATAAGTGCTTTATGTATGGTAGCTCTTCTTATAATTTCAGTTTGTCCTATAATTCCTTTTTTGTTTCTGTGTTTATATAGATATATCTATCTGTACCTATATCTTTATCTATGTCCATACCTATATATATGTATAACAACCCCCAAACACTGGTCATTCAGTATTTGACATTTCTGCAGATATGTCTAGGGATTGTGGCATGTTTTGAGGCTTTTGGGTGAGACATTTAAATCTAGTTTTAGGGGTGCCTGGGTGGCTCAGTTGGTTAAGCGTCCGACTTCGGCTCAGGTCATGATCTCACAGTTTGTGGGTTGGAACCCCGCGTCGGGCTCTGTGCTGACAGCTAGCTCAGAGCCTGGAGATTATTTCAGATTTTGTGTCTCCTCCTCTCTCTGACCCTCCTCTGCTCATGCTCTCTGTCTCTCTCTCAGAAATAAATAAAACATTAAAAAATTTTTAAAAATAAATCTAATTTTAATCTGTGTCTTAGCAACTTTGAATTGGAGGCTTTTCAAGATGAATTGCAATATTTTTCAGTATAATAAAGTGCTGAAGTACTTAATTCTTTGTGGTGGCATTTTAGAAATAGTCAAATGATTGATGTTAAGTTCTGTTGCATATATTTTCTATTAACTACTAATCACAAAAGTCAGTGCAGTATGTATAGATATCATTGAGATTGTGGAAGTTGTAATGGAGTGAATTTCAAGTCAGGAAAAGGGAAGTAACAGTGTGCATGAGGGAGAAAATTAGGTTTTGTTTGAGGTAGAGTTTTTGGCTTAGACAACCATAGTCATGACTGAGTAAATCTCTTCTTTGGGAAAGAAGAACAAAATGGAGAGATAAAATATATGACAGGGGCTCCTGGCTGTCTCATTCTGTAGAACATGTGACTCTTGATCTTGAGGTTGTAAATTTGAGCCCCATGTTTGGGTCTAGAGATTACTTAAAAAATAATATAAGACAGACTTTCAGCATGTGTGTAGTTTATAACTACTATGCTTGTGTATTTTAACTACCTAAGGTCTTCATCCTACTCAAGCTTTACCCATGAATTTAGAAGCATAGATGAAAAAAAATTGTTTCTTTTAAAATAGAAATGTTGAGGGGCACTTGGGTGGCTCAGTTGGTTAAGCATTCAACTCTTGATATTAGCTCAGATCATAATCTCACAGTTGGTGGAATCAAGCCCTACATGAGAGAGCTTGAAGTCCTGTCTCTCAGTTGACTAGCTCTGTAACTTTGATACCTTTTTTGGTTGTTCTCCTTATAAGTAATATAAAAAAGAGTAATGGTATCTGTCTCTTGGAATTGCTATAAAGATTGAAATTAAATAATGCTTTGTAAACTATAACATTTTTTGAGTGTTATAGTGCTTTTCAGTTGGGACATTTGTTGCATCTTAGCAAAATAACACTGCCCTCAAAGATTGCTGTTACAGGGGTGAAAAAATTGCCAACCTTTGGTTTAATGTGTCCATTTCATTTAGGGTATCCTTATATTTTAATCTGCCTTTATACTTTCTCTGATAATAAATTTCTTCATTGTATGGGGATTTCTTCTTTGCCAAAGTTAGAAGTTGGGTAGGCCTTATCATTACATTCAGCTTTATGGTGTCATGAAAATAAAGGCTGTCTGGAGGCCACACTGAGACTTAGCCTTTCTTGTATTCATTGGCTTTCATTGGGGTCAATACTCCTATGAATATTTGAATTTTTGAAGGTGCACTTTTGGTTGGTACAATAATTAAGGTGGGGTGAATACAGTATTGACATTCAATGAGCAGGAGCCAAGAATGCCATACATTCCACAGTGTTAGAGACAGTTCTGCATGATTTTTGAACATTTTCCCAGATCTTGTAGGTGAAAAACCTGTTTGTACTTATCTGATGTTAATTCTGTTTATCTTTAGACACATTTTAAAAAGTTTTTTTGCAGCTCTTTCTGCCCCTGGGTCCTGTCCTCTTGCTTTAATAAAATCACCTTTTTGCACCAAGCCAAAAAAAACAAACATACAAAAAGTTTTTTTAATGTTTATTTTTGAGAGAGAGAGAGAAAGAGACAGAGTGTGAGTCAGGGAGGGGCAGAGAGCGAGGCAGACACAGAATGTGCTGTGTCTGTCAAGCCTGACATGGGGCTTGAACTCATGAACCCAGAGATCATGACCTGAGCAGAATTTGGACACTTAACCAACTGAGCTACCCAGGCGCTCCACATTTAAATGAAGTAGTATTTTGTATGGTTTTATTTATTTATTTATTTATTTATTTAAAGATTTATTTTTGAGACAGAGAGAGATAGAGCTTGAGGCAGGGAGGGGCAGAGAGGGAGACACAGAATCAGAAGCAGGCTCCAAGCTGTCAGCACAGTCTGACACGGAGCCTCAACCCAAAAACCATGAGATCATGACCTGAACCAAAGTCAGTCACTTAACCGACTGAGACGTCCAGGCATCCCTGTACAGTTTTAACAGGCACTAAATTTTCCAGGAAGCAAGTACTTAGTTTTACATTGTCCTTGTTTTGTGAGTTAACTTTAATGAGTTAACTGTTTTGGAAAATCATATTACTAATGCATTGCCCTTTTTGGCATCTGATTTTCTAATACAACTCATTTGTGTCAGTTTACATTTGTAGATGTTAAGTGCATGGCATTTCTGTGTATATGTGCCAGTGTCTGTTTCCTTAATAATATGAAATCAAGATGGTTATACCTGAGCATTTATATATTACAATGCATTATTTTCAATTACTCCCTTCTCTTATATTACATTAGGTATTATCTTAAGTTTTAAAAACTGTGGATAGAAAAATTGCCTTCATTTCAGGTTTGTGCTCTTAAAATAAAAATCTTTTGTTTTAGTGAGGTTACTGGATAAAACTGATATTTAATGGAACTTTACACTGCCTCTTCCAGGGAGAGATAGGAGGTACATGTTGACCCATGTTACAGTTGTCTGTCCCTCTTTTTCCTTCCCCTCTCTTTCCTTTTCTGTTTTCCCTTCCCGTTATGAAGTATTTAATACACAGACAAGAATTTGATACTGTATATGTAAGTAATGAAGCGTGTAATAAAACCAGTAGCTGTGAACTCATCACCCAGGTTAAGGAATAGAATGTCACCAATATTGTTGGTATGTGTCTCCTTGATTTCCATTCACCTGCCTCTCCACTAGGGATAAAACTATTCAGAGATTTGTTTTGGTTTTATTATTCCCTTCCTTTAAATTTATCACATTTGTATGTATTTCTAAACTATTTTGTTTAGTATTGCTTATTTTTTAGCTGTAAAAATGAAACCATGTTATATATGTATACATTTACTGCATATATGTTTTTATTTGCTTTGGCTAATCAGTATCTTTGGAAGTGTGTTTATTTTGAGAGAGAGAGAAAGTGAGAGAGGGAGGGGCAGAGAGAGAATCCCAAGCAGGCTACGCACTGTCAGCACAGAGCCTGATATGAGGCTCAAATTCACAAACTGAGATCATGACCTGAGCCGAAATCAAGAGCCAGATGCTTAACCAACTGAGACACCCAAGTGCCCCTCAGTATTCTGTTTTTAAGATTCAAGCAAATCAGTTTGTGTAACCATGATTCATTTTCTCAGGTATATGTATTCATTGTATGACTGTTACCACAGTTTATCTTTTCTCCTATAGATGGACATTTGTTTTTGCCATTTTGTTGGTATTGCACACATTTTTGCTTGTCTTCATGTGTAGACATACAAGTGTTTCCCTACAGCAGTGAATTTTAAACATTTTTGATGGTGACCTGCTCCCCATACATGCACAGAGTTGAAAGAAAAATGAGCATCATTATTCATCCTTAATATATGTGATGCACTCATCTTTCCCATTTTACTTCTTTTTCTCTTTTAAAACAAATTTTTTTTTAAAAAGTTTTCTTTTTGAGACACAGAGTGCGAGTGGGGGAGGGGCAGAGAGAGAGGGACACACAGAATCTAAAGCTGGCTTCAGGCTCTGAGCTGTTAGCAGGGAGCCTGATACGGGGCTTGAACCCATGAACCACGAGATCATGACCTGTGCCAAGGTAGGATGCTTAACTGACTGAGCCATCCCAGTGCCCCTACTTTGCTTCCTCTTTAATTGCTAATTATGACCTAAATGTTTCACAGTTTGTTTTAAATTTTTAAAATTAAAAAAAAAATTTTAAATGTTTTTATTTATTTCTGAGAGAGAGACAGACAGCGTGAGCAGGGGAGGGTCAGAGAGAGAGAGAGAGACACACACACACACACACACACACACACACACTCTCTCTCTCTCTCTCTCTCTCTCTCTCTCTCTCTCTCTCTCTCTCTCTCTCTCTCTCTCTCTCTCTCCCCGAAGCAAGCTCCAGGTGTCAGCACAGAATCTGACGCGGGGCTTTTGAAACCCATGAACCATGAGATCATGACCTGACCCAGAGTCAGATGCTTAACCGACTGAGCCACCCAGGTGCCCCTGTTTTCACAGTTTAAAATAGTTGCCTTAGTTTCTTGGGGAGAGCAATGTGTTAACCTGACTTAAATTTGCCTATAGAGTGCCAGAGGGCAGCATCTTATGAGGTGAGAGTGTACCTGGCTAAGACGAGCACTGCTATCACACCTGGAGACTTCTGGTACTTGAGCTTAATAGTTTCAGATAGGATTAAATTTGGATTCAGTCCTTACATACCTTCCACTCCTTCATGGAATGAATTCCCTAGGTATGCCCTAATCAAATATTTTGAGTTATGCCAGAGTCAGGCCATTCTCAGAGGATGCAAGGGGCAAGATGGGATTGATTGGAGCTTTCTATTCTTGATGTTTACTTTGATATCAGACTTGGCCCCTCCTTTTACTTATTTTGACCATAGTCCGTGTATTCTCAAAGGATCAGGTCTCAGTAGTTTATTCTTCAGTTTTCTGGTGACTTTCTAATGTGCATATTCAGATATTTGAGATATTTCCTCTTACTTGAGTTCTTTACTCTGCTGTGTTCTAAATAGCTTGAATTTTTTGCTGAAGAACATGGGAGTTAGTTTACATGGGAATTTGACTTTTAAGTAACTTGTATAAAGCACAGAAGCTACAAGTTTTAACTCTGATTTAGTGTCTAATTATTTAGAATATGTATACAAACTGTAATTTACACAGCTGTGCTTTGAACTCAAAGAATATTTACATATGGTACTATTTTTTTATATTTAGGTTATTATTTTAATTCCAGTTAATGTACAGTGCTATGTTAGTTTCAGGTATACAGCATAGTGACTCACCAGCTCTATACCTCACCTTGGGTTCATCATGAGAAATACACTCTTTAATCTCTATCACCTGTTTAACCCATCCCTCCCTTTCTGGTAACCATCAGTATATTCTCTATAATTAAGAATCTGTTTCCTGGGGGCGCCTGGGTGGCTCAGTCGGGTAAGCGTCCGACTTCAGCTCAGGTCATAATCTCACGGTTTGTGGGTTCAGAGCCCCACATCGGGCTCTGTGCTGACAGCTAGATCAGATTCTGTGTCTCCCTCTCTCTCTACCCTCCCCTCCTCATGCTGTCTCTATCTCTCTCTCAAAAATAAATAAAATATTTTTTTAAAAAAAATCTGTTTCTTGATTTCTCTCTTTTTTACCTTTTCTTTGTTTCTTAGAGCCTGTATATGAGTGAAATACGGTATTTGTCTTTCTCTGAGTGACTTATTTTTCTTGGCATTATGCTTTCTAGCTCCATCCATGTTGTTGCAAATGGCAACATTTCATTCTTTTTATGGCTGGATGGTATTCCATTATATGCACGCGCGCACACACACACACACATCTTTATTCAGTCATTAATCAATGGACACTTGGGCTGCTTCCATATCTTGGCTATTATAAATAATGCTGCTGTAAACATAAAGTGCATGTATCCCTTTTAATTAGTGTTCTTGTATTCTTAGGGCAAATACCCAGTAGTGAGATTACTGGATAGTAGGGTAGTTCTATTTTTAACTTTTTGAAGAACCTCCATACTGTTTTCCCTTGTAGCTGTAGCAGTTTGCATTCCCACCAACAGTGCACAGGTGTTCCTTTTTCTCCACATCCTTGCCAACAGCTGTTGTTTCTTGTTGATTTTAGTCATTCTGACAGGTGTGCATTTGGTACTATTCTTGATGACTTGTCTAGGGGGTACTGAATAATAATAATAGAACAGAAATAAGCAAGGTAATACATTTTTTAAATCTCATTTTTTATGAATAGAATTCAAAAATAATAAACTGTTTATTCCAGTCTAGAAGATGTGTTATGGTTTTCATTATAATTTTTTATTGTAATAAAATATACATAAAATGTACTGTTTTAACCATGTTATTATTATTTTTTGTTTTAACCATTTTAGAATGTACAGTTCAGTTGCATTCAGTACATTCACATTGTTGTGCAGTCATCACCACTATCCATCTCTATAACTTTATCTTTCTAAACTGAAACTGTGTATACATTAAACAGTAACAACTTGTTCTCCCCTCCCCCTGGCCAAGGCAACCACCATTCTACCTTTCTATCTAAATGTGACTACTTTGAATATCTCAAAAACGTGCAATCATAATATTTGTCCTTTTGTATGTGGTTTTATTTCACGTAGCATATGTTTTCAAGGCTCATCCATGTTGTAGCATGTGTCAGAACATTGCTTTTTAAGGCTGAATAATATTCCATTATATGTATATGCCACATTTTTCTTATTCATCTGTCAGTGGACATTTAGGTTGTTTTCATCTTTTGGTTATTATAAATAATGCTGCTATGAACTTTGCTGTAAAAATATATGAGTCCCTTCTTTCAATTCTGTTGGTTGTATACCCAGAAATGGAATTGCTAGATCATATGGTAATTCTGTGTTTACTTTCTCTGGGGAACCACCGTAGGGTTTACTATTTTTTCCTAATTAATGTTTATAGATCTGCATTATCATTAAAAAAGGTGGGGTTTTTTTGTCTGTTTATTTTGAGAGAGGGTGAATGCCCATGTGTGTGTACGCACAAGAGAAGGAGGGGCAGAGGGAGAGGGGGAGAGAGCAGTCCCAAGCAGTTCTGCGTTATCAGTGCAGAGCCCGACCTGGAGTTCATACTCACTAACCACAAGATCACGACCGGAGCTGAAATCAAGAGTCAGGTACTTAATTGACTGCGCCACCCAGATGCCCCTGCATTATCATTTTTAATGGCTGTATAGTATTTCAATGTATGGATATACCATGGTTTATTTGTAGAACTTTTTTTTTTAATGCTTATTTCTGAGAGAAAGAGAGAGACAGTGTGAGTGGGGGAGGGGGAGGCGAGGGGTCAAAGAGAGAGGGAGATACAGAATCTGAAGCAGGCTCCAGGCTCTGAGCTGTCAGCACAGAGCCTGATGTGGGGCTTGAACTCGTGAACCATGAGATCATGACCTGAGCCGAAGTCAGACGCTCAACCAACTGAGGCACTCAGGCGCCTCTGTGTAATCTTATTGAAAGATTTCTCACTTCATTTTGGTGGGTCTTAATATGCTCTAAAGAAAAAGAATCTCTTTCATTATATGCTAAATTGCAATTCAAGAGCTGTAAGGCAGGAGGAAGGGACCCTGAATGATTGAATTAGGACAATACCTCTTAAAATTTTCTTTGTATGAATCACCTGAGGTTCTTGTTAAAATGCGGATTCTGTTCAGTGGGTATAAGGTAGAGCCTAAGATGTTACCAGTCAGTGAACCACATTTTGAGTAGCAAGGAATTCATGTATAATTAAGAGAATAGCGTGCTACTACTTTGAGAAGAATGATTTGGAGCCATGCAGCACAGGCTTGGAGTTGTGAGTAATACATCACACTTGGCCTTGGTGAAATGAAATTATGAGAGCTGTTAGTGGTCACATATTAAGAGGGGATATGACATTAAGGAGGTAATCACCTATTTTTTTGAAAGGCATTTAGAGTTGAGATTGGATGATAATTGAGCCTAACACCTTTGAACAGATATTGGGAAGTGAAAGGGGGATCTTTGGGTATGATGAAAGTAAATATCTAGTTGGATAAACAGAATTTGAGTTAAGTTTTGAGTAGGAGGACTTAATTTGTAATTGGGATGGTTTCCTCTTTATGCTCACTATATATATATATATTTTTTTAATGATTAAATGTTTTATTAATATAAAATCCTAAGAAAACAGCAAGACGAAATTCAAAGTAGCCTCACATTACAGATAAAAATTTCTCTATATGTAAAATAAATCTAATTTCAAGAAAAAAGAGAAACAGTACCTGTGCAATCAAAAACTTACTTAAAATTTAAAACTAAATCATTGTAGAGAATAGCAAAAATCAATTCAAATGTTTGAACAAAAATTTCTCTGGAAGGGGACCCATTCCTTAAACAAAGGAAAAACAAAAGTATAATATAGCAACACAAAAACATACTGCATGGGCATGAAGTCAAGAGTTACAGGAGACAGAAAACAGTCCAGTTTTATAGCCTAGAAACAGATGGAAATTTAGAGAAAACACTCAGTTGGGAATCCAAAAGGCACATCAGCAAAGGTTTAAAAGGAAACATATTTCAATGAAGCCCTACTCTAGACACCAGAATTCAGAATTATAAGCAAGTTGTTCTTCATGGCAAAGACAATATACTCACACTACTACTTTTAGTCTCCAGAGCACTTTCAGAACGTTACTGTACCAAGCATTCTCTCTCAATTGATTTTTTATACATAATTAATCTTGCTTAGACAACAAAGAATCATCTTCATTTTAGGCCACCAACCTGTGCTAATAGAAGAAAGTGTGTATGCTCACTATATTTGACATAGCGATTCTGGTTAAAAAAAAGTAAAAATAAGTGTTATTTTTTTAAAATAGATACTGTAGTTTTTTTCCCATAGGCATACTCTGTGTGAGAAGTATGTCAGATTTTTGTCGTCCAGGTCTGAATAAAGCTTAAATGTTGTGCTTAAGCTTCCTTCTCTGATCCATTCCTCTAGGGACAGCTACTTGTAACATAAACCAATCTGGGAGTTCATTTTTCTTTCTTCTTTTTAAGTTTGTTTATTTTTGAGAGAGAGCGTGTGTGTGCACCTGTGTGTGTGCGTGCATGTGTGCGCAAGTGGGGCAGGGGCAGAGAGAGAGAGAGAGAACCCCAAGCAGGCCCCAGCCTGTGAGTGCAGAGCCTGATACAGGACTTGATGCCATGAACCATGAAATTCATGACCTGAGCCACAATCAAGAGTTGGATGCTTAACTGACTGAGCCACCCAGGCACCCCTTTAGTTATTATTTAACACAAGTGTTAAAACTCAGATAAAACATCAGAAGCATTATTAGTCTGTTCTAGAATGAAGCCAGGGAAGAAATGAAGTGAAGCATATTGTTGGCTAAAAATAGATTTTGCAAGTTACATCTGAAATTCTTTTAGAGCATCCTCTGGAAATAAAATTCAGCTGTTTTTATTTTTGGGGAAGTGTTTAAACATAATTATTTGAAAATGTTCATACAAAATAAGTTTCTAATATCTTTCTTTAAAAAAAAAAAGTTTAGGGGCGCCTGGGTGGCTTAGTCGGTTAAGCGTCCGACTTTCGCTTAGGTCATGATCTCGCGGTTCGTGGGTTCGAGCCCCGCGTCGGGCTCTGTGCTGACTGCCAGCTCAGAGCCTGGAGCCTGTTTCAGTCTGTGACTCCCTCTCTCTCTGATCCTCCCCTGCTCATGCTGTCTCTCTCTCTCTCCTAAAAATAAAAAAAAAACAAAACAAAACAAAAAAAAGTTTATTATGAGAGAAAGAGCAGAGGGACAGAAGGAGCAAGAAAAGAATCCTAAGCAGGCTCCACACCCAGCATTGAGTCCAACATGGGGCTCCATCTCACAACTGTGAGATTATGACCTGAGCTGAAATCAAGAGTTGGATGCTCAATGGACTGAGCCATCTAGGCACCCCCATTTTGCTTTTTTTTTTTTTAATGTTTATTTTTGAGAGAGACAGAGCAGGGGAGGAGCAGAGAGAGAGAGAGCGAGAGCGGGAGACATCAAATCCAAAGCAGGTTCCAGGCTCTGAGCTGTGAGCACAGAGCCTGACGTGGGGCTCGAACTCCCAAATGGTGATCATGACCTAAGCTGAAATCAGAAGCTTAACCAATTGAACCACCCAGGTGCCCCCCTACTTTGCTTTTTAAAACAGGCTGGCATATCCAGGTTCCAGTATGGAACAGGTTTGGGTACTTAAAATACACACTTAAAATTAGTTTTGAATGAAAATTTAAGATTTTTACTTTCAGCTATTACAACTTTAATTCCTGTTTAAAAAAAAAAGAGAAGCCATTCATTCATTCAGTCCTTTTTTCTAATAAACCATTTATTAGTACTTGCTATTATTTTTTTTTAATTTTTTTTTATGTTTTATTTATTTCTAGGAGAGAGAGACAGCGTGAGCAGGGGAGGGTCAGAGAGAGAGGGAGTCACAGACTGAAACAGGCTCCAGGCTCTGAGCTGGCAGTCAGCACAGAGCCCGACGCGGGGCTCGAACCCACGAACCGCGAGATCATGACCTATGCAAAAGTCGGACACTTAACCGACTAAGCCACCCAGGCGCCCCTAGTACTTGCTATTATTAAGGAATTGTACTAGGTGCTGGGAAATGGAGCAAACTTGGTTGTATGCCTTCAGTTATTTAGAGGTTAGTGGACAAAGGTACCCCTGAGTGTAAATCAGTGTTGTAAATAATCCCTTTTGTGCCGATCATTAATATATGATACATTTTTAATTTGTCTTCTGGAAAGTATATAAGCCAAACTTTTGGGTGGCTTGTCCTTTGTTTTTACATCTTATCTGTTTACCACAACTCTGTTATCTGTAATCATTCCTGTTTTGGAAATAAAGAAATTGGTATTTAAAGAGGTTAAGTAATTACTCATACAACTATAAAGCTCTAAAATCCTACTTAATTTGGGGCACCTGGCTGGCTCAGTGGGTGGCGTACGCGACTCTTGATCTTGGGGTTGTGAGTTCAAGCCCCACATTGGGTGTAGAGATTACTTAAAAAAAATAAAATTTCATTTTTTAAAGTTTTATTTATTCGAGTAATCTTTGCACCCAATGTGGAGCTTGAACTCACGACCTCGAGATCAAGAGTTGAATGTTCTTCTGACTGTGCCAGCCAGGCACCCCCCCCACCCCATCCCCTGCAAATAAAATCTTTTTAAAAATCCTACTTAATTTAAAAATTCATTCCATTATTTTACCTCTTGTATGTTGTAAGATGCAAAGCCTCTATTAGAAAACTTAACCTGTTATATTTGAGGTTTATGTGTCTAATTCCCTATTAGATAGGGAGATTTTTAGGAGGAGGGACTAATCTTATTTATTTTTGGGCTTCCCCAGCAAGTAGAAGAGTGTCTGTCACATATTAGGTACCTAAAAAATGCTAGTTAAGTAGTGAATACGTAGGATGTAGGAAGTAGAGGGGATTTTAGAGTTCATGTAAATCATACAGATACAAGAATTTCTAAAAAGAATTCTCTGTTTACATAGGGCTACAGACTTTTGATTTTGACTCTTTAAGGTATTTAAAAAATTATACTATTGCCTATCACATCACCTCATAAAAGAAGCCATTTTAATAATAGAAAAAGTAGGAAGGACAATCTCAGAGTAAGCACAGTTGGTAACTTTATACCCATTTTTTAGTCCTGGCTGGCATCTGTTTAAGGATTAGATTTCAGGAACCATTATCTAATGCAACCCTCTCCTTTTACAGATGGTATATCTGAGCCCAGAAAAGTATCAAAGTTCTTATGGCAAGGCAGAATGATAACTGAGTTTAGAACCCAGGTCTTCTGACTCCCAGCCCAAAAATTTGATCCAGTCACCACAGTCTTCATTACATGTGCCTATGTAATGTGCCTATAATGAGACTTAGGCACGGAGTATTTATTCTTTTTTTAAAGTTTGTTTTTGAGAGAGAGAGAGTGTGCGCGCTCGTGCATGAGCAGGGGCGGGGTGCGCCTCTCTCTCTCTCTCTCTCTCTCTCTCTCTCCCCGAAGCAGGTTCTAGGCTCCCAGCTTTTAGCAAAGAGCCTGATATGGGGCTCAAACTCACAAACCAGGAGATCATGACTTGAGCCAAAGTGGGACACTCAACTGACTGAGCCACCTAGGTGTCCTGAGAATTTGTTCTTTAAGTAAGGTCATATATTTAGTAAGAAGTGGAGCTGGAACTTGAATCTACATACCCTACGCTCCACTTTCAGTGAAACCTGTGCATTCGCTTACATGTAATCTTAACCTACTTTGCCAACACTCATTTAATTGTGGAGATGGAAATATAAGTGATTGAAAGGAAATGTTTACATTTAACATTTTCTTTCCTTAAAAATTTCAGATTTGGGGCTTCAGCAACTTCTTCCAGGGAGGCGGTCCATTGCAGCTACTGTTGCAACCCAACATCTTGATTCACATCCATAGATTGGAATATTGGTATACCAGCCATCCTCAGAACTCACTAAGGACAGGTATGTGAAAGAGTAAAGATAAGAATAGTAGAATGATTGTAATGCTTTTTCTTCCTGTTTCTGGTTAGATATAAACAATTGACTACCTTTAAAATTTTGACCCTTTATTTTGATAAAAACAAAGCATTTGAAATCTTAGGTGAGTGGGGCAAAATATTTTCTTGATGGTAAAATATGTGTCAAAATGTTAACAGTGGTGAAACTTAGGGTAATTAAAGGTTTCTTCTTTCTTTTTGTGCATTTTCCAAATTTTATTTATGAGCTTGGGTTATCTGTTGTTAACTTAGTGGTTCAAAACATACCAATCATATATTTTGATTATGTTTCTGTAATATGGTCAAGACTTACTTTGTGGGGACAGTGTGTCTCTGTTCATATGTGGTCTGAGGTGGAGTAGCTGGAACGGTTAGGGTGGCTTGGTGGCTGGGCGCTGGAATCATTTGAAGGCTTGCACAGCCATGTGTCTGGTGGTTAATGCTGGTTATTGGCAGGGACCTCAGCCTGGGCTCTTGGCCAGAACACCTACACATGACCTTTTCTTTTGGCTGCTTGGCTTCCTCACAGCATGGTGGCTAGGTTCCAAGAGAGAGCATCCCAAGAGAACAAGGTGAAGTTGCATGGCATATTTGATGTAGTTTTGGAAGTCACGTAGTCTTACTTTGCTTTCTTCTGTTAATTGAAGTAGTCATAAAGGCCCACCTCGGTTCAGGGGAGCAGTAGACCTAGACCACACCACTTGAAAGGAGGAATATCAACATCTCATTGTAAGAAGAGCACATAGGAAGCAATCTGCTATTGTAGCCATCTTTGAAGAATATGATGAGCCATAGTTTGTATTACTTTTAAGATCAAGAGTACAAGTAACATGTATAATATATAAAAAGGAATATTGGCAGGAAATTATGGTGCCTGAGTCCAGTAAGAATTTTGCATGTTTTTCTTGTCTAAGTAGAGTACAATGCTGAAAATAAGATGCCTAAACAGGAAGAGGTAAGGTAGATTTTGAGTTTTTGTTTGTATCAGCAAAGCAGCATATTGAAAAATAGAGACAACAGATTATAAACAAGATGCAAAATAAGATTTGGGGGCACCTGGGTGGCTCCATTGGTTGAGTGTCTGACTCTTGATTTCAGCTCAGGTCATGATCTCACAGTTTCTGAGTTTGAGGCTCTTAGCGGGCTCTGTGCTGACAACATGGAACCTGCCTGATATTCTCTGCTGTCCCCTACCCCCTTCCCCCCCCCCCAATAAATAAGTAAACATTAAAAAATAAGATCTGTAGCTTTGGTTTTTTGAGAAAATGCTTTTATTTTAGTTTAAAGGCTATTTTTTCTCCTCCCCCCTTATATTACTAATTGGAGAATTATTTGGGAAACTGGTTTCCAATATGGTAGATTTAAGAAACTAGTGCTAGTGTTGTTATATGCATCAAGTTTGTTTTGTCTACTTCTTTTAAGGAAAACTATGTAATCTTTTTTAGGATTGTACAATTTTACCTGCTAAATTTCTGATAATATTAAAAATTTTTTTTCAGTGGAACAAGAAAACTTGCAAGGTTGTAGAGTATTTGGTTGTATCAATCACTCTTACTCACCAATTATATAAATTACCTGTGGCAGGTTTGAATATAGCTAGCACGTAATTTCTGGATGTAATGAGATTATATTTTTAAACACATTTTTTTTTAATGTTTTATTTATTTCTAGGAGAGAGAGAGAGACAGCGTGAGCAGGGAGGGTCAGAGAGAGAGGGAGTCACAGACTGAAACAGGCTCCAGGCTCTGAGCTGGCAGTTAGCACAGAGCCCGACGTGGGGCTCAAACCCACGAACCGTGAGATCATGACCTAAGTGAAAGTCGGGCGCTTAACCGACTAAGCCACCCAGGCGCCCCTGGATTATATTTTTAGATAATCCTCTTAAGTATTACATGGAGATGTTGGTCCATTCACTATAGGTGGGAAATAAACTGTAATTAATATGTACTATTATATATATATATATATATACACACACACTTATTGTTTCTTAGACCCAGAAAATTTTTTTGCTGTCTAGATATGAGCCTAATTTGGCAGAATTGGTACAGTCCTATTTCCCAAGTACTCACAGGTGGAGTACTTTCATTTTCCTACAGTGGAAAATGACCGAGCCAGCTATTGGAACAATAGAAGTAATCTCAGAAGTTTGTTCTTAACTGTGAATAATTAGAATTGACTAGGTTTGTGAAACAATATTTGTATTTTTTAAATTTAAATTTAAGTTAGTTAACATACAGTGTAGTCTTGGCTTCAGGAGTAGAACCCAGTGATTGATCGCTTACATAATGACACCCAGTGCTCATCCTGAAAAGTGCCCTCCTTAATACCCATCACCCATTTAACCCATACCCCCCTCCCCTCCAGCAACCCTCAGTTTGTTCTCTGTATTTAGAAGTCTCTTAATGATTTGCTTCCCTCACTGTTTTTATCTTATTTTTCCATATCTTCCCCTATGTTCATCTGTTGAGTTTCTCATTCCACATATGAGTGAAATCATGTATTTGTCTTTCTCTGACTAACTTCCCCTAGCATAATACCTGCTAGTTCTATCCATGTTGTTGTAAATGGCAAGATTTCATTATTTGAAACAATATACTTTAATTCAAAGGTGTAATAATTGGGAAAGCTGTTTTGTTTTGCTTTCATTTAAAAACAAGATGAGATATTTTCCAGTATAGATTGAGAATAATTAGTAGTGTAAAATATTATATCTTAAAATAACAACAGCAACAAATTATATGTGTATATATACACAAACATTTCATCATTAACTTGCCTTCTTTTTTGTTTTAAGCATTTTTAAACTTATTTTGAGAGAAAGAGAAAGAGAGTATAGGGGAGGTGCAGAGAGAAATAATGGGAGAGAGAGAATCCCAGACAGGCTCTGTGCTACACCCTCAGCGCAGAGCCCAGCACAAGGCTTGATCAATCACAGACCACAAGATCATGACCTGAGCTAAAACTAAGAGTCAGATGCTTAGCTGACTGAGCCACCAGGTGCCCCTATTTTAAGCATTTTAAATTTTTTTTTAGTGTTTATTTCTGAGAGTGAGAGAGAGTCAGAATGTGAGCAGGGGAGGGGCAGAGAGAGAAAGAGAGACACAGAATCCAAAACAGGCTCTGGGCTCTGAGCTGTCCACACAGGGTCTGGCGCAGGGCCCTAACTCGGGAACAGTGAGACCATGACTTAGGCTGAAGACAGACGCTTAACTGACTGAGCCACCCACGTGCCCTAACAATAAAAACTTCTAAAACACCCTATAGACCTTGTGAATATGATTGTATTTACTCTGACATTTTATTCAGTCCATGGAAGGAGGTAAATGATAAAGTTCTCTTGTAAAAATGAGTGACTATGTAATAGTATTTTATTTTGCATTTTTAAAATTTGAAAAAGATTTTTGAATAATTCTGTAAAGTAGAAATTATATTTCTTTGGGGTTATTGGTTATCCTACTAATCAGTATTCTTTATTCTTTTTTTCCCCTTAGTATTCTGATCTCTCAAATTATAGTGAAAGTTGAAAAATGACATTCAGTTCATGCTTATACAGATTTTTGGCAAAACAGAAGTTATGCGACTTTATTCTCTCAAACTTCCCACCCTCACTATTAAAAAGTATAACCCTGGGATGCCTGGGTGGCTCAGTGGGTTAAGCTTCCAACTTGGCCTCAGGTCATGATCTCACCGTTTGTGAGTTCTAGCTCCGCATCAGGCTCTGTGCTGACAGCTCAGAGCCTGGAACCTGCTTCAGATTCTGTGTCCCCTCTGTCTGCCCATCCCCCACTTGTGCTCTGTCTCTGCCTGAAAAATAAACATTAAAAAGTTTTAAAAAAAGTATAATACCTTTTTGTGTATGAAATATGTAACAAAAGTGTTTAAAATTTGTGGTAAGGAAGTGATTGGCATGCTAGAAAATTTACCATATTAACTTCTTTAGTGTACAGTTCGGTAATGTTAATAAATGCATTCACATTGTTTAAAACCTAATCTCCAGAGCTTTTCATCTTGTGAAACTGAAACTCTCTACCTATTAAACAACAACTCCCTATTCTCCCCTTCCTCTCATCTCTGGCAACCAGGACTCTGTTTCTGTCTATGAATTGGACTACTCTAGGTACCTCCTGTAAATGAAATCATACAGAATTGTCTTTTTGTAACTGGCTTATTTCACTGAGCATAATGTCCTCAAGGACATTTGATATAATACATGTCAGAATTTCATTCATTTAAAAAAATTTTTTAAAATGTTTATTTTTGAGAGGAGAGGGGGAGAGTAAGTAGGGGAGAAGTGGAGAGAGGGAGACACAGAATCTGAAGCAGGCTCCAGGCTCCAAGCTGTCAGCACAGCGCCTGAGGCAGTGCTCAAACTCAGGAACCATGAATCATGACCTGAGCTGAAGTTGGAAGCTCAACCAGCTGAGCCACCCAGACGCTCCAGAATTTCCTTCATTTTTAAGGCTAAATAATATTCCATTATATGTATACACCACATTTTATTCATCCTTTCATAGGCACTTCGTTGCTCCTACCTTTTAACTATTGTGAATAATGCTGCTAAGAACATTGATGTACAAATATCTCTTTGGGTCCCTGCTTTCAGTTCTTTTGGGTATGTACCAGGAAGTGGAATTGCAAGATCATAAAGTAATTGTGTTTAATTTTTTAGGAACTGCCTTATTTTCCAGAGTAGTTGTACCATGTTACATTCCCACCATTAGTGCCTAAGAGTTCCAGTTTTTCTGCATCCTTATCAACACTTGTTATTTTCGTTTTTTATTTAGTTTTACAATAATAGTCATCTTAATGGGTATGAGGTGGTATCTCATTATGATTTTGATTTGTATTTCCCTAATGACTAGTACATCATTAATGATTAGAGCATCTGAGTATCTTTTCATGTGCTTATTGGCCATTTGTATATTTCTTCGGAGAATATTCAAGTCCTTTAGTTATTTTCTTATTGAGTTGTTTGTTTCTTTGTTGTTATAGGGATTCTGGATATTACCCCTTATCAGATATAAGATTTGCCAACATTTTCTCCCAGTCTGTATGTTGCCTTTTCACTCCATTGATTGTGTCTTTTGATGAGAAATTTGTAATTTTGAAGTAGTCCAGTATAGCTATTTTATTTTGTTTACCTTTGCTTTCGGTCTGTCTGCCTTCCTCCCTTATTTCCTCCCTCCCTCCAAGTAGACTTCATGTCTAGCAAGGAGCCCTTAACTCACAACCCTGAGATCAAGACCCAGGCTGAGAGCAAGAGTGGGACATTGAACTGAGCTATGCAGGCGCCCCTTTGGCGTTATTTTTAAGGAAACATTGCTAAATCCAATGTGATGAAGCTTTCCCCTATGTTTTCTTATAAGAGTTTTATAGTTTTAGGTCATACAATTAAGTTTTTGATCCATTTCAAATTAATTTTGGTATGTATGGTGTAAGATTGATTTAATTTTATTTATAATGTATAAGGTAAGACCCCATCTTTTTTTTTTTTTTTTTTGTCATGTAGCTGCCTCGTTGTCCCAGCTCCCTTTGTTCCTTTGTTGAAAAGTCTCTTTTCTCTCGTTAAATAGTCTTTGCACCCTTGCTGAAAATCAGTTGGCCATAGATATTTGGGTTTATTTCTGGTCTCTCAATTCTAGTCCATTGATATGTCTGTTTTTATGTCAGTACCATACTGTTTTGATTACTGTAATTTGTGGTTAAGTTTTGAAATGAGGAAGTGTAAGTCTTTTAACTCAGGTCTTCTTTTTCAAGATAGCTTTGGATCCCTTGAGATTCCATATGAATTTCAAGATTGGCTTTTCTATTTCTGCCAAAAAGGCTGTTGGAATTTTGGTAGGGATTGCTTTAAATCTGTAGATTACTTTGGGTAGTATTTCCATTTCAACAATATTAACTTTTCCTGTCCATGAACATGGAATTCTTTTCAGTTACTTAGTCTTATTTAATTTCTTTTAGCAGTGCCTTGTAGTTTACAGTGTTGACCTCCTCGGTTATTTTTAGCTATTTTATTCTTTTGGATGCTATGATAGATGGCATTGTTTTCTTAATTTCCTTTTTGCATATTTAATCGCAATACTTAATTGTATATTTTAATTGCGTATTTAATAGAAACACAACTGATTTTGTATGTTGAAATTGTACCCTGCAAATTTGCTAATATCATTTATTAGCTCTGGTAGGGTTTTTTGTTGTTTATGTGTATTCTTTGGGGTTTTATACATATAGAATCATATCACCTAAGAATAGAAATAGTTTTACTTATTCCTTTCTAAGTTGGATCTCTTTTATATCTTTTCCTTAATTCTCTAGCTAGAATGTCTAGTACAGTGTTGAATAGGACATTGTTTTTTAATGCTTATTATTATTATTTTGAGAGAGCATGCAAGCAGGGGAGAGGGGCAGAGGGAAAGAGAATCTTAAGTAGGTTCCACACTGAGCGTCAAGCCTAGCTCAGGACTTAATCCCACAACCCTGGGAACATGACATGAGCTGAAATCAAGAGTCGGATGCTCAACTGACTGAACCACCCAGGCACCCTTAGTGCTTAACTATTTATAGTGTTTAATAGAGCTAGGCTTATTTTCTGCATTTTGTCTTGCCTTTTGACACATAGGATGATGTTTCATGTTATGTGAAATACTAAGTTTTCTTTTTATCAGTTCAGTAAATTAGAAATTCTGCGTATTATAATAACTTAATCACTCATAAAGACAGAAGTATTTTACATTATAAGATATTGTTAGAGATATAGATTTATCTTGATTTTAACCTGATTATAATATTTTAAAGAAATGTTAGCTTCTGAGAAAGCTAGCTCAGAGCCTGGAGCCTGCTTCCAGTTCTATGTCTACCTCTCTCTCACCCCCACCCCGACTCACACACTGTCTTTCTGTCTCTCTCTCTCTCAAAAAATGAATAAACATTAAAACATTTTTTTAAAAAAGATTAACAATGTGTTTTGACATTAATATTTGTTTAAGTTACCATCTCTTTTGGAGTATATGTTAATACTAGTTTATATTTATTAAAAAGTTCTGTTTAATAGAAGAACATGATTGAATGAAAAATGTGTTATTTATTTTCATAGTCTATAAATCATAAGAAAACCTGGTTATACATATCATAAAACTATACCACTGTCCATCATGTTGCAGTTTATCTGATTTGTGACACATTGATTGAGAAGTAAAGGAGAACAGAGGCTTGCACACCTTACAGAGTTAAGTCTGTAAAGTGATGACAATGCCATAAGAAGGAATTTCTCAGAGCCCAGGGTACTAAATTAAAATTAACTCTTGGGGCACCTGGGTGGCTCAGTCAGTTAAACGTCCGACTCTTGGTTTCGGCTCAGGTCATGAGCTCATGGCTTGCAAAATCGACCCCACATGGGTTCTGTGCTGATGGTGCTGAGCTTGCTGGGGATATTCTCTCTCTCAAAATAAATAAACATTTAAAAGTTTTTAAAAATTAATTCATTCATCAGAGCAAAGCTGAGATTGTATTATTGGGTCTGTTCTTTGTTATTTTAACATTAATAAGAATATTATTTATTTTATTAATGTAATATGTACCTGTTAAATATGCAATCTCAATAATTTTTGATGTGATAATTTGATACCCTTACTCTGCATTTTAACTTGAAGCAAGTCCTTTTCGCATTCTCACTGTCACTGTCTTACATTTAGGTCTCCATGGTATCTTTTGACTGTCAGTTAGCCCCCTTAACAAGCTTTTTTACTTCCAGTTTTCTGTTTTCTAGACTATTGGAAACTTACTTTGCATAGATATCTGCATTAAGATATTCACATTATATTTAGTTTTTGTTTTCAAACAGTTTTATTGACACATCACTTATATACATAAAATTCACTTGTAAGGGTATGAATCAGTTATTTTTAGTAAATTTACAAAATTGCATAGTTATCACCACAATTCAGTTTTAGAACATTTTCATCACCTCATAGAAGTCCCTTCTGCCTATTTGTAGTCAATTCTTGTTTCTAACCCCAGCCTCAGGTAATCACTAATCTACTTTCTGTCTCTAAAAATTTCCTTTTCCTGGAGGTTTGATATAAATGGAATCATACAACACATGGTCTTCTGTCCAGATTCTTTCACTTACCTTAACGTTCTTGAGATCCATCCTATTATAGCATGTGTCAGCATTGTTCCTTTTTATTGTTGAGTACTATTCTACTGTATGGATACACCAATTTTGTTTATTTCTTTATGAATTTATAAATTTATGATTTTTATTAAATTTTTGAAAAGTTTGTTTTGGGAGACAGAGTGGGGGAGGAACTGAAAGAAAGAGACAGAGAGAATCCCAAGCAGGTTCCACACTGTCAGCACAGAGTCTGATGTGGCACTTGAACTCATAAACTGTGAGATCATGACCTGAGCCAAAACCAGGAGTCAGACACTCAACTGACTGAGTCATCCAGGTGCCCCAGATTTTATTTTTAAGTAATCTCTATAACCAGCACGAGGCTTGAACTTACAACCCTGATATCAATAGTCACATGCTCTACTGACTAAGCCAGCTAGACACTGCTGTATATACCAATTTTAAAAATTAATTCATCAGTTGATGGGCATTTGGATTATTTCTACTTTTTGTGGCTACTATTATATTTATCATCTCATCATTTAAACACTTCCTACTTTGTTCATTTAATATTTATATACACATTTACTATATATGACCATAATAATGTCTAAATGTAATTTAAATATACATATATTGAGGGGATATACTCAAAAGTTTTTAGTAATGAGTATGGGATTAAAAAAGCTTGGAGGTAGCCAGACAGAGATCCAGCAAAAAAAAAAAAATAACTATAGGCCAGTATCCTTGATGAATACGGATGCGAAAATTCTCAACAAGATCCTTGCAAATTGAATCCAGCAGCGTATAAAAAGAATCATCCACCAAGATCAAGTGGGATTCATTCCTGGGTTACAGGGCTGGTTCAACATTCGCAAATCAATCAATGTGATACATCATATCAATAAAAGAAAAGATAAAAACCATATGATCCTGTCAATAGATGCAGAAAAAGCATTTGACAAAATACAGCATCCCTTCTTAATAAAGACTCTGGAGAAAGTCGGGATAGAAGGAACCTACTTAAACATCATAAAAGCCATCTATGAGAAGCCTTCAGCTAACATCATCCTCAACGGGGAAAAACTGAGAGCTTTCCCCCTGAGATCAGGAACATGACAGGGATGTCCACTCTCACCACTGTTGTTTAACATAGTGCTGGAAGTCCTAGCATCAGCCATCAGACAACAAAAGGAAATCAAAGGCATCAGAATTGGCAAAGAGGAAGTCAAACTTTCACTCTTCGCAGATGACATGATACTCTACATCGAAAACCCGACAGACTCCACCAGAAGCCTACTAGAACTGATCCAAGAATTTAGCCAAGTTGCAGGGTACAAAATCAACGTAGAGAAATCGGTTGCATTTTTTTTTTAAAATGTTTTATTTATTTCTAGGAGAGAGAGAGAGACAACGTGAGCAGGGGAAGGTCAGAGAGAGAGGGAGTCACAGACTGAAACAGGCTCCAGGCTCTGAGCTGGCAGTCAGCACAGAGCCCGACGCAGGGCTCGAACCCATGAACTGTGAGATCATGACCTAAGCGAAAGTCGGACGCTTAACCGACTAAGCCACCCAGGCGCCCCGGTTGCATTTTTATACACCAACAATGAAGCAACAAAAAGAAATTAACAAACTGATCCCATTCAAAATTGCACAAAAAACCATAAAATACCTCGGAATAAACCTAACCAAGGATACAAGAGATCTGTATGATGAAAACTATAGAAAACTTATGAAGGAAGTTGAAGAAGACACAAAGAAATGGAAAAACATTCCATGCTCGTGGATAGGAAGAATAAATATAGTTAAGATATCATTACTACCCAAAGCACTCTACACATTCAATGTAATTCCAATCAAAATTGCACCAGCATACTTCTCAAAACTAGAACAAACTATCCTAAACTCTGTATGGAACCACAAAAGACCCCGAATAGCCAAAGTAATACTGAAAAATAAAACCAGAACGGGAGGTATCACCATCCCAGACTTTAGCCTCTACTACAAAGCTGTCATCATCAAGACAGTATGGTATTGGCACAAAAACAGACACATAGACCAATGGAACAGAATTGAGAACTCAGAAGTGGACCCAAAAGTATACAGCCAACTGATCTTTGACAAAGCAGGAAAGAATATCCGATGGAAAAAAGACAGCCTTTTTAACAGATGGTGTTGGGAGAACTGGACAGCAACAGGCAGAAGAATGAAACTAGATCATTTTCTCACACCATGCACAAAAATAAACTCCAAATGGATAAAGGACCTGAACGTGAGACAGGGAACCATCAACACCCTAGAGGAGAAGGCAGGAAACAACCTCCTTGACCTCCACCGCAGCAACTTCTTACTTGACACATCCCCAAAAGCAAGGGAATCAAGAGCAAAAATAAACGATTGGGACCTCATCAAGATTAAAAGCTTCTGCACAGCAAAGGAAACAACCCAGAAAACTAATAGGCAACCAACGGAATGGGAAAAGATAGTTGCAAATGACATATCAGACAAAGCGTTGATATCCAGAATCTATAAGGAACTCACCAAACTTCACACCTGAAAAACAAACAACCCAGTGAAGAAATGGGCAGAAGATATGAACAGACCCTTCTCCAAAGAGGACATCCAGGTGGCCAACAGACACATGAAACGATGCTCAGCATCCCTCCTCATCAAGGAAATACAAATCAAAACCACACTGAGATACCACCTCACGCCAGTCAGAGTGGCTAAAATGAGCCAATCAGAGAACTCTAGATGCTGGCGAGGATATGGAGAAACGGGCACCCTCTTACACTGTTGGTGGGAATGTAAACTGGTGCAGCCCCTCTGGAAAACAGTGTGGAGGTTCCTCAGGAAAGTAACAATAGAACTCCCCTATGACCCAGCAATAGCACTGCTAGGAATTTACCCAAGTGATACAGAAATGCTGAGGTATAGGAGCACATGTACCCCAATGTTCATAGCAGCACTCTCCACAATAGCTAAAACATGGAAAGAGCCTAAGTGTCCATCAACAGATGAATGGATCAGGAAGATGTGGTTTATCTATACCATGGAATACTACATGGCAATGAGAAACAATGAAATCTGGCCATGTAGCAACATGGATGGACCTTGAGGGTGTTATGTTGAGCGAAATAAGTCAGGCAGAGAAGGACAAATATCATATGTTTGCACGTATAGGAGGATTAGGAGGAACTTGATGGAGGAACAAGGGGGAGAAGAAGGGGGGAAATGGTGGGGGAAAGGGAGAGAGGCAAACCATGAGAGACTCTTGAATGCTGACCAAAACTGAGGACTGATGGATGTGGGGGGGAGGGGGGATGGGCATGGAGGAGGGCACTTGTGGGGATGAGCACTGAGTGTTATGTGGAAACTAATTTGACAATAAACTATTTGTAAAAAAAAAAGAAAAAAAAAAGTTTGGAGGTCTCTGTTCTAGTCCAGAAATTAAAAAATAAAAAACAACTAGAATTATCCTTAGTCACAGGTCTGATTATACCACTCATAGTTATACTCTCCTAACTGAAAAAAGGTAAATTTCTTAATGTGATGTTTAAGGAGCTATACCTTTATGGACCTATACTTTTTATCTGTTTTCTAGCTGCACTTCAGTCTTACAGCTCATTGCTTCCGTTTATTTTTATGGGTGTTTTTTTCAGTGCTTCCTTTAAGGATATTCTTACCAAATTCCTTGTAGTTCCTTTAATACATGATGCTTTTCTGCCTTTGAGCTTTTGCCAGCTCTTCCCATTGCCTAGAATGCTGTTTCCTGCCCACCTTGCCTTTTTAGGGGTCCTACAGTATATCATTTAAGTTCCAGCTAAATCACTTCTCTGAAGTGCTCCCTGGCTTGTCCAGAATCCATTCAATTGCTTAATCTTCTGCAATATCTCTACATCTAGTATATACCTTTTTATAGCAGCTCTCATACTAAGTTGCAGCTATTTATTAGTGTGTCTACATCCTGTCTTAGACTGCTCCCTCCTTGAGGGCAAAGAAGGGCCCTTATTCATCCAATACTATTGCTTAAGTGAATGGGTAGTAGCCTTGTGGGTGAGCACTTGAATGACCCGGAGAGTGATGACTTCTGGATGGACTTCTACCCATTATCTCAATTTTCAAAGTTTTTGTTATGTTATTACATTGGGTCCATACCTACATAGGTTGAGGGTGAGCTCAGGAGTTCATAAACAGCTTTATGGACTCATTTCCCTGAGGACACAGAGAAAAGGAAAAAAAAATGGAGTTTGGCCTTCCCACTTGGAGGTAAAGGCTCCCTTGAATGCAGAGGAAGGTTCCCCTCGGAATTTTCACCCCTGGAGTCTTTCTATTTTCAGATGCTTTTGCTGCTGCTGCTGTTCTGCTGTACTCACCACAGAATACCTGGGGACTAGAACATGAGAGGAGAGGGAGAAAGAGAGGAAAAGTTCCAAAAGGATTCACCTCACTTTTTCTGAGCTTTCTAAAGTTCCCTTTTCTAGCTTTGAGCCAGAGCTAGAGGGCTTCTTCTGTGTTTCTCACCACCTGTACAATAGTGCTCACTTCTGAGTTTTTGATTGTGTTGAGTTTAGGCTGGAAAATATTAGAGGGAAAAAATGTTAAGTTCACAACAGATTCAGTGATACTTTGAATTCTGGTGCTCTTCCCAGATCCATCTGTAATATTTACTTTTCAGGGTCTTCAAATAGTTGTTGATAAATTCTGTCCAGGTTTTATAGTTCAGTGACAAATAAAGGGAGGTGTTTGTTCTATTACCAAACAGGAACTCTTCTTGATACTTTGGTTTAAACATTTTATTTTGATATGATTCTAGATTCATAGGAAGTTGTAAAAAGAGGAGAGGTCTGGTAAGACTTTTACCTAGTTTCCTCCAGTGGTTGTATTTTACATAGTTATAGCACAATAGCCAAGCCAGGAAACTGACATTAACGCCACTTTTATTATTAAGCATTTTAAGTGTATAAGAATGTTGAAAGAATAGTACCTTGAACATCTGTATATCTCTGACTGATAATTCAATAACTTAAATATTTTGTCATACTTTATATATGTGCTTTATACATGTATATATTCTAATATGTGTGTATTTTTTCCCCGTGAACAATTTGAAAGAAAGCTGCAGGCATCATGATACTTCATCCCTAAGTACTTAAGTGTCTGTCTTCTAAAAAAAAAAAAAAAGACATTTTACTTTAATAAATATTTAATAAAAGCAAGTTATTTTTCTGTATGATTCCAATACCATTACCATACTTAAGAATATTAACAGTATGAATTGGGGGGGGGCAGTAGTCTTAATATTCCAGGGTTTTGAAGTTGACTCTTGAAGGCTTAAGTTATTATTTGAGGGGATGACCCTCCTGATGATATACTGTTTCTTGGTAATTGGTTTTTTTTTTTTTTAATTTTTAATGTTTTATTTATTTCTAGGAGAGAGAGAGAGAGAGACAGCACGAGCAGGGGAGGGTCAGAGAGAGAGGGAGTCACAGACTGAAACAGGCTCCAGGCTCTGAGCTGGCAGTCAGCAGAGAGCCCGACGCTGGGCTCGAACCCACGAACCGGGAGATCATGACCCAAGCGAAAGTCGGAAGCTTAACCGACTAAGCCACCCAGGCGCCCACCCCCTTTTTTTTTTTTTTATTTTTTTTTTTTTAATTTTTAATGTTTTATTTATTTCTAGGAGAGAGAGAGAGAGAGACAGCACGAGCAGGGGAGGGTCAGAGAGAGAGGGATTCTTGGTAATTGTTTTGAGAGTCTGAGTTCCTGCCATGTGTGCAGTCAGAGCCCCTGGATCTTCCTGATTCTGTATTCGTGTTTTCTGTCATTCTTACCTCAGCTCCGACTTCCTAAAGCTGTCTGAGCAAATACTTAAAATAGTCCTTATCAGGAGATTATAAATTTGTCAGACTGATTTAGGACTAGCAAGTAACTTTGGTTTTAGTTATTAGTCAGGAAATTACAGTTACAGTTGTAGAGTTTCTGACGTGGTGGTGTATAAGGATTGTATCCAACTCTAATTGAAAACCGGACTACAAGGCTTGAACAAAGAAAGGTCTGTTTTTCTTACATAATTCTGGGAGTAGGCAGTTGCTCATGTTGTTTCAGTGGCTCAACAATGTTGGGGCCCATATCTTTGTGATTTGCTTAGCCCCCATGGTCCTAAGATAGCTCCAGCTCCAGCCTTCTACCCACATTTAAGGAGGAAGGCAAAAGGTCCAGGCTGAGAAAAAGCTTTCCTTTTAGTGCTTCTAGCAAGTTACTTCTAATGTCTCCTGGGCCCAAATTGGGTCTTATGGTCACTTCTAACTATAAGTAGCCTTTGGCCTCTCTACTGATAGGCAAGGAGGAAGGAAGGATTTGGGAATGGCTTTTTAGGCATCCAGTTAATAGAATCTGTCATAACTATGTGATTGCATTCATTTTACTTCAAAAATTCATTTGACTTCAGTATGATATTTAGCACATAGATGTTTTACGATTATATACTAACCTCTTACTGGGTATTGTGGGGAAAAGGAATTTTACTGATACTATATTTTATTAATATATATTTTAAAATTTAAATCCAAGTTAACATATAGTATAGTAGTAATTTCAGGTATAGAATTTAGTGATTCATCACTTACATGGAACACCCATTGCTCATCCTGACAAATGTCTTCCTTAATATCCCTCACCCCTTCAGCCCTTCCCCTACCCAACACCCTGCCAGCAACACTCAGTTTGTTCTTAAGAGTATTTAAGAGTCTAAATATCTAAATGTCTAAGAGTCTACCTCTCTGTTTTTATATTATTTTTACTTCCCTTCCCTTATGTTCATCTGTTTTGTATCTTAAATTTCACATGAATGAAATGACATGATACTTGTCTTTTTCTGACTTATTTTACTTAGCATAAAAAATTTACCCAAATAATACATATATGTTGTAGATATTTTTAAAATTCGTCTTTTTTTGTGTGTGATTGTTTTATTTTTTGTTGTAGATACATTAAAACAATTTTTTGTATAAAGTATTTTTTGTAATTTTTTTGAGTTTATTTATTTATTTTGAGAGAGAGAGCATGCGTGCGCAAGCAGGGGAGGAGCAGAGAGCAAGGGAGAGAGAGTATCCCAAGCAGACTCTGCTCTGTAAGCATGGAGCCCATTGTGGGAGTTGAACTCCTGAATCATGAGATCATGATCCAAGCAGAAACCAAAAGTTGGACACTTAACGGATTGAGCCACTCAGGTGTCCCCCTTCCCCCTCCCGCAAATTTTTTATTTGTTTATTTTTGAGAGAGAGAGCGCACACGCACGCAAGAGTGGGGGGGTGGCGATTAAGGCAGAGAGAGACAGACAGACAGAATCCCAAGCAGGCTCCAGGCTCTGAGCTGTCAATACAGAGCCCGATGTGGGGCTCAAACTTACTAACTGAGAGATCATGAGCCAAAGTCAGGTGCTCAGCTGACTGAGCCACCCAGGCATCCCTGTACATATATATGTTTTAATTTATATATATATATATATATATTTTATATTTCAGAGAGAGGGCATGTACTGGTGTCGGGGGAGAGGGAGAGAACAGGGAGAGAAAGAGAAACTTAAGCATCCTTCACGCTCAGTGCTGAGTCTGACCCAGGGATCATATTCTGAACCAAAATCATGGAGTCGGGGTGCTCAACTGAGTGAACCACCCAGCCGGCCCTGTTGTAGATATTTTTGAAAATTCAGATCATCTCTAACACCCTAGTCTAGAGATAATTGCTGTTAACATTGGCTATAGCTTTCAGGTCTTTAAATATTCATACACATATAACTTCATATACAAATGTATATTTTTGTTTATTAATAGGATCATATACACAGTTTTGTAATGTACACTTTCCATTCCACAATGATTTATGACCATTTTCCTGTGTTTTTGGAAGTGTATTTATATTACCATGTAATAGGTGCACATCATTTCATTTTATGGCTTTAAGTTAATTTGATCTTATATTGTGGGACGACATATATACTATTTTTTTGGTCATTAATAATACTTTGGTGAACTGTTAATCAAGCCTAAGCCTACATTTTGATGAGGCAAGGCTAGAGGGATTATGCTCTTACTCCCTTTGTGAAACTGGGTTTATAATAGTAAGTTGCAGCTGTCTCAGTTTATTTTCCGCTTGAATTCTAGGGCAGCTATTAACACCTCAATGTTTCAGGGCTAGAGTTTAAAGAATTCACAGGCTTTATACTCCCATTTGCTCTCTCTTTTTCTAACTTTGGCAAGGCCTAGTTAGCAAAGAATAGTGGAAGAAAAGTGGATAGACCTGTATTTAAATATCCTTGTCCCTTCTGATAGAGGGTCTGCGAAATTTCAACTATCAAGAACTGTAATCTAAATTGATAACTTCATTTTATTTTTTAAACTGTTAATAGCTTTTTTATTATAATGTTATAAAACAATAGAGGAAACAAAACCATAAAGAAAATAAAATTCCCATAATTCTTCTACTCAAAGATAATTGCTATTACAGTTTTACTTTATATCCTACTAGATATTTTTCTACATGGTTTGTGCTGGCTTACTGGAACCAGTAATTAAAGAATTATGCAAGCCCAAATCATTGATAACTTGATATTAGCTATAGTGGGAGTAGTTACACCATAGAAATTGGCAAGTGCTACAAGTAAGGGCTTCCTTCTCTCTAATTCCATCCAGAGCCAGTTATCAGCACACTACTGTGTGTGTGTGTGTGTGTGTGTGTGTGTGTGTGTGTGTGTGTGTGTATAATTATATATCAGTACAAATCTACTTCACTATTAATGGCTTCCTAGAAGTACGTTGTATGGATCAGTGGTTCTTAGTGTAGTCCTTGGAACAGCAGTATCAATGTTACCTGGAAATATGTTAGAAATGTAAATTTTTGGCCTCCATCCAGACCTACAGAATTATAAACTCTTCTGTTAGGGCTCAGAAGTCTATGGTCCTATAAGCTCTGTGGGTGATTCTGATGTAGAATCACTGATGAGAACCAGTGGTATCAATATACCATAAATTATTGTATTGGTCTGATGATTTTCATGTGATCTATCTCTAGATATATGCTCATTTAAAATCTGTAGACGGATATTGCAAAGTTGTATTTTAGACAGGCTGTACTAGTTTCCATTCCCACGTGAAGTCCACTCAATTGCATTTTAGGTTCTAGATCCATGGAGAGAAAAACCATTATGTTAAAGATTTTTTTCTAGCTGCATCTATCTCAACTTATCCATCCTAGAACTCATTTCATTTGCATAGTCTTCAACAATAAAGTGTTTTGATGTTATTTATACTTTCAAAAAGAGAACAATTGAGACAGATGGAAAAAAAAAACAACTATGCCTTGCTTGCAGAAAACATCTAGCATCATGTGTGACTATACCTGTGAATACCTACCTTTGAGCTCCATGTGAATGATTAACTCATGCTTCTTTACTTATCTTTGGCATGTTACATTGTTCTGAAACACCACTTTAAAATGTGTTAAGGTCTGCTTGCTGGGAAAGTTGCTATTAATGGTTCTAAGCTGTTAGAAGGGGACAAAAGATCCTAGCAAGAGCTGTGACTCCTCTTGTAAATACTTATTTTAAAGATTTTCGTTCAGGGCTCCTAGGTGGCTCAGTCAGTTAAGTATTCAACTCTTGATTTCAGCTCAGGTCATGATCTCATGATTCATCAGTTTGAGCCCTGAGTCAGTTTCTACTGTGACTGTGGAGCCTGCTTGGAATTCTCTGCCTCCAACCCCCCATGTACCCACATGTATACACTCTCTCAAATTAAATGAATAAACTTAAAAAAAAAAAAAAAGACTTGTTAGATTAGAAGCTAGAATTTATTAATATTGGCTAAAAGAAGGATAATTTAAGCAACTTTGCTGTATTTCATTGGCCCTGATTTTTGGCACCCATGTTTTTTTCGTTTTGAAAATTTATTGAAGAAGAGTTGCAAACATCAAAATTGGCCCTTATTGCAAGCTTCATCCTTAAGGGACTTTTTTTTTCCCCCTAAAATGAGTGCTTTCGACTCAAACTGTTAATTTTATGATGACATTATTAGGGTCTGCCAAATTGTCAAGATTTCACATTATTCAGCCTCAGAAATAATTTTATTATTTAACAATTTAATGCCTTTATTAGGCAGATTAATTTATTTTTTCTTTTATAGTTTATTGTCAAGTTGGTTTCCATATAACACCCAGTGCTTATCCTAACAAGTGCCCTCCTTCATGCTCATCACCCCTTTTCTCCTCTCCCCCACCCCTATAAACCCTCAGTCTGGTCTCAATATTTGAGTCTCTCATGGTTTGCCTCCCTCCCTCTCCCCAACTATTTCTTTCCCCTTCCCTTCCTCTATAGTCCTCTGTTAAGTTTCTCCTGTTCCACTTATGAGTGAAAACATATGGTATCTGTCCTTCTCTGCCTGGCTTATTTCACTTAGCATAACACCCTTGAGTTCTATCAACGTTGCTACAAATGGCCAGATTTCATTCTTTCTCATTGCCATGTAGTATTCCATTGTATAGATAAACCACATCTTCTTGATTCATTCATCAGTTGATGGACATTTAGGCTCTTTCCATGATTTGGCTATTGTTGAGGGTGCTGCTGTGAACATTGGGAGTACATGTGCCCCTATGCATCAGCACTCCTGTATGCCATGGGTAAATTCCTAGCAGTGCTATTGCTGGGTCATAGGGGAGTTCTCTTTAGCACAGGTCTTCTGACTTCAGGTCCAATAATATTCTTTCATCTGTGTTACAGCCCTATTAGAGATACAGTATATAGTGCAAAAGAACTATAGAAAATAAAGTACATATGCTACATCAAACCATCTGTTAGCTTTTACCATGATACCATAGTCGTTAAGAAGACAACAACAAGAAAACATGCCTTTGAATTCCATTTTCCATTCCACACAAGTTGATGAGAGAGATTCAGATGAAATTTAAATGAACAGAAGAATATATTTTGAGATGGGTAGATTACTGATAATAAAAGGGAAAATTATAGAAATGATAGTATAAAGCTGGAAAAACTATGGCTTCCTAGATGATATTGGGATATAAGAAGACACAAACAAATGGAAATATTAGAAAATAAGATTACTGTTAGTGTAGTGGCTTTTTGTCTCCAAGCAAAGTTTTTTCATCCTCAGGTAGAGATTTCTCTTTAGGTGATAATTGGTCTCAAGGATGGAGTTGACTTTGGGTACACACATACACCCACATCCCATACCACCCCCATAGATTGTGAACATCAACATATGTTATAGTAATAAGAATATTGGTCACAATGCATTATTTTTTCATGTAATTTATTTCTAGTGTACTTAAGTGTATTCTGTAGTCCTGTCAATTAGTGATCTGGCTTGCAAGATATACATTTTCCTCTACTAGATATGTCAAAATTCTTGGAATTTTCTGGGGAACAAATCCAGGAATTATGTTTGTTTCAGCCTTTTTTTCATTTGAAACCCTATTCTTAATAGGGGATATTAATCTTGCTCCTATAAGAACTTTGGATCTAGTATGAAGTAAACTGGTGAATATGTATCTGTCAAGTTTCTTCTTTAATATTTGATTTACAAATGATGAAAAATGTAAAACTGAATGCTCAGACCCACAACAGAGAGGCAATACTGATTACCAAAAATATTTTTTTAATGTTTATTCAGTTTTGAGAGACAGAGAAAGAGTGTGAGCAGGGGTGGGGCAGAGAGAGAAGGAGACACAGAATCCAAAGCAGGCTCTAGGCTCTGAGTTGTCACCACAGAGCCCGATACGGAGCTCAAACTCATGAACTGTTGAGAGCCGAAGTTGGATGATTAACTGACTGAGCTACCTTGGTGCCCCTAAAAGTTTCATTTCTGATTAAAAAAAAATTTCTTTACAAGGAAGTTATATCTTACCAGGGAGATGTTTTCCAGAATTTTAGTTTTAATGGTAAGGTTTCTTCTATTGGAATTTTTAAAGCATCTGATTATCGGGTGTCCTTTATTACCTTTGATTTATAATTCCACTGATTAGGATTAGGCTGAGTACATATTAGAGTATCAGTGAAATCTTTGTGGGTTGCTTGATACTAAGGGCCTTTAAAACCTTTGGACTTTACAATATAGAAAAAACTTTGTGGAGTGTTTTTCTGTTTTTTGTTTTTGTTTTGTTTTGTTTTGTTTTTTTGTCAGAACTTCCTGATGGTGTTCAGTTAGGACTCAGAGATTTTCTTCTAGAGATCAGGCAGCCTGTTCTTTCTCTAGGAGTTATTCAGAATCTTTTTTCCTTTGTGGTATGTGCTTACCAGGCAGAGTAGCCATGGTATTCTAGTAAGAAAACCTATTGCCAAAACACCCACTAGAGCAGAAAACTGACCTACTTAATGCTGACAAGTTGAAAAAAAATCTGTGGAATTGTACCAGCACTGGATCAACTTCTTCCTTCTCTTAGGGTAAATGGGGTGGGGGTAGAGAAGAAAATAAGAAAAGATAGTGAACTGCTGCAGGGAAGTAAGTAATGTAGTAAATAAAAATTTAATTACCTGAAGTTATTTGATTAAAAGCTATTCATCTGGTACAATTTGAAGGCCTCTAAAATGCAGCAGTTCTTAAATCACTTAAAGCTTTAAAAAAAAAAAAAAAGTAGGAAAATTCTAGGGATTTTATGCTAATAATCTAGGAAGGCCTTCTAGGTAAAGTTGTCTGCCAACATTTGATGAATAATTGTGTTTTTTGCAGGATATGGTAAAGTTATTATTTTTTTCAGTTTATTGTTTTATAAGTGTAGTACGTTTTGGAGTTTATGGATACTCAAAAAAATGTTTGGGATATTTATTTGTAGCAAGTGACTATGGACCTTAACTTTATCAAACTCATTTTTCCACTGTTATCCAATCTAATTTTCACTACTCTCAATATCTCCAGCATCTAAATTTTAGAGATGTACTGTCCAGTATATAAGCCATTAGCTTTATGTGGCTACTTAAATTTTAATTAATTAAAAATATTCTGAATAAAAACTCCTGTTCTTCTATCAAAGTACCCACATTTTAATGCTTACTAGCCAGATGTGGCTAGTGGCTACTATATTGGGTAACAGAGATATAGTAGAACATTTTCGTCATTGAAAAAATACTGTTGGATAGGATCATTCTAAAAGCTGCCTCGTTCTGTCATGCTTTCAGGGTTTCCCAGCCTCGGCACTCTCGACATTTTGGGCCAGATAATTTTTTTCTGGAGGCCTCATAGGATGTTTTACAGGATCCCTGGCCTCTAGTCACTAGATGCCAGTAACATTGACCCAGTTGTGACAACCAAAAATGCCTCCAGACATTGCCAGAAATCCCTGGGGAGCAAAATCAACCTTGTTTGAGAACCACTGAGAACGCACAGATAGCTAGTTTTTGCTTCATAAAAACCTTAGTGGCTTAAATAAAATAAAATAATAGCTCATGACTCTGGGCTTTCAGTTTGGTTTAGATTGTATTGATCTCTGTGTTCTGTTGGTGGTTTGGCTGGGGCCAGATTGCTTCACTTACATGTTTGTTGGTTGGCATGCTTTTGGCCAGGGTAGGTTTGGGAAGTTTGTTTTCCATTTGGCCATTCTGGGAGACAGGATCATTCAACTATTGGCTTGAAGTTCTAAGAGTAGCAAGAGAGGACGAATTGTAATGTGCAAGCACATTTCAAGTCTGAGCTGTGTCATGTTTTCTAACCCCCATTGGCCAAAGCAACTCACATGGCCAAAATCCAAATTAAAGTGGTAAAGAAATAGATCCCACCTCTTGACAGAATGGTAGCTACGTCACATTGTAAAAGAGTGTGCATAAGGAATGAAGAAATTATTGTGTCCGTTTTTTAAAAATTTTATTTTGAGAGCCAGAGTGTGTGCATATGAACACACATGAGTAGGGGAGGAGCAGAGAGAGGGATAGAGAATCTCAAGCAGGCTCCATGCCATCAGTGAAGATCCCACAAACTGAGATCATGACCTGAGCCGAAAACAAGAGTCAAATGCTCTACTTAACTGAGCCACCCAGGCACCTCTATGACACCTCTATGGCCATTTTTGCACAAAATTTACTGCTATTATTTTCTGGACAACACAAGGACCTTATTGCCCTTTCATTACATTTATCATTTTCCTCTTGGTTGCTTATTATTGCTTTGTTTTTATTTTTTAAGTCTAATTATTTAGTTTTACTCACATACTTCCTCTTTCTAGTATACTTGAATCTTTCCTATGTTACCATGCTTCCCTCTGATGTTACTTCCTTTCTTCATAGATAATTCCTTTCTTATACTGTGGGTCTACTGGTAGTGAATGTTCTGTTCTTATCTGAAAGTCGTTTTTATTTTGCCTTCATATTTGAAGGGTTCTTTTTCTTTAATAATGAGAAGTTTTATTCCCATTATTTCCTTAAACTCTTATTTTTATTCTCCTTTCCTCAGAGAATTTTAGCCTAATATTTTTATGCTTAAACATATTTAAAAATATTAATTTCAATATAGTTAACATACAGTGTTATATTAGTTTCAGACGTACAATATAGTGATTAGCAATTCTATACATCATGCAGTGCTTATGGTAAGTGTACTCTTAATCTCCTTCTGTTATCTCATCCATTCCCCTGCCAGTCTCCCCTATAGGTTAGTAACCATTCTTTTGTTCTCTGTAGTTGAGTCTGTTTTTTAAAAAATCTCTTTCCTTTGTTTCCTTTCTTTCTAAACTCCACATATGAGTGAGATCATATGGTATTTGTTTTCCTCTGACTGACTTGTTCCACCTCACATTATACTCTAGATCCATCCATGTTCCTGCAAATGGCAAGATTTTACTTGTTTTTCCGTGTAATATTCCATTGTATAAAACACTACATCTTCTTTATGCAGTCATCTATCAATGGACACTTCCATAATTCAGTCTGTTTCCATAATTTTGCTATTGTAAATATGCTGCAGTAAACAATGGGGTGCATGTATGTAACCCTTGGAATACATGTATTCTCTGGGTATTTACCACTAGATCATAAGGTAATTCTATTTTTAACTTTCTGAGGAACCTCCATGCTGTTTTCCACAGTGACTGCACCCACAGCATTCCAGCAGCAGAGCACAGGAGTTCCTTTTTCTCCACATCCTTCCCAACACTTGTTTCTTGTGCTGTTGGTTTTAGCCATTCTGACAAGTGTGAGGTGATATCTCATTGTGATTTTGATTTGCATTTCCCTGAAAATTAGTGATGTTGAGCACCTTTCCATGTGTCTCTTGCCCATCTGTATATCTTCTTTGGAGAAATGTCTGTTCACCTCTTCTGCCCATTTTTCAAAACTGGATTAGTTTTGTTGGTGTTGAGATGGACAAATTCTTTATATGTTTTGGATACTAACCCTTTATCTGCTATGTCATTTGCAAAATCTTCTCTGATTCAGTCTTTTAGTTTCGTTGATTGTTTCCTTTGCTGTGTAGAAGTTTCTATGTTGATGTAATCCCAGTAGTTTATTTTTGCCTCTGTTTTCCTTGCCTCAGGAGACATATCCAAAAAATTGTTGCTACATCCAGTGTCAGAAATTACTGCCTGTGTTCTCTTCCAGGATTTTTATGGTTTCAGGTCTCACATTAGGCCCTTAATCCATTTTGAGTTTATTTTTATGTGTGGTGTGAGAAAGTGGTCCAGTTTCATTCTTTCCCATGTAGCTGCTCAGTTTTACCAATGCTATAGGTTGAAGAGACTGTCTTTTTGCCAGTGTACATTCTTGCCTCCTTTGTCAAAGATTAATTGATCATATAATCGTGGGTTTGCTTCTGGGCTCTCTGTTCTGTTCCATTGATCTATGTGTCTGTTTTTTGGGCCAGTACTATACTGTTTTGATTACTACAGCTTTGTAGTAGATCTTGAAATCTTGGTTTGTGATACCTCTAGTTTGTTCTTCCTTTTCAAGACTGCTTTGGCAATTTTGGGTCTTTTGTGATTCCATACAAATTTTAGTTCTAGGACTAAAACTAATGTTTAGTACCAGAAAAATGTTGTTTTAGTACTGTGAAAAATACTGTTATTTTGATGGGGATTGCATTAAATCTGTAGGTTGCTTTGTGTTGTATGGCCATTTTAACAATATTTGTTCTTCCAATCCATGAGGATAGAATATAGAATGTCTTTCCATTTCTTTGTGTCGTCTTCAGTTTCTTTCATCGGTTTTCAGAGTACAGGTCTTTCACCTCTTTGGCTAAGTTTATTCCTAGGTATTTAATTATTTTTGGTGCAGTTGTAAATGGGATTGTTTTCTTAATCTCTTTCTGCTATTGCATTATTAGTGTATAGAAATGCAAAGGATTTCTGTATATTGTCTTTGTATCCCACGACCTTACTGAATTAATTTATCAGTTTCAGTAGTTTTTTGGTGGAATCTTTAGGGCTTTCTATATGTAGAATCATGTCATCTGCAAATAGTGAAAGTTTTCACTTCTCCCTTAATCATCTTTGATGCCTTTTATTTCTTCTTCTTGTCTCATTGCTATGGCTAGGACTTCCAGGGCTATGTTGAATAAAAGTGGTGAGAGTGGCTATCCTTGTCTTGTTCCTGACCTTAGGGGGAAGGCTTTCAGTATTTCACCATTGAGTATGATGCGAGCTCTGGGTTTTTCCATGTATAACTTTTTTATGCTGAGGTATGTTCCTTCTAAACCTGCTTTGTTGAGGATTTTTATCATGAATGGATGTTGTACTTTGTCAAATGCTTTCTCTGCATGATCGTGGTTTTTCTCCTTTCTCTTGTTGATGTTGTATCATGTTGTATCATGTTGTATCATGATGATGTATCATGTTGATTGATTTGTGAATATTGAACCACCCTTGCATCCTGGGAACAAATCCCACTTGATTGTGTGATTGTGGTAAATGATTTTTTAAATGTATTGCTGGATTTGGTTTACTAATATCTTGTTGAGGATTACTGCATCTATGTGCATTAGAGATATTGGCCTGTAGTTCTTTTTTGCTGTAGTCTTTATCTGGTTTTGGTATCAGAGTAATGCTGGTTTCATATGATACATTTGGAAGTTTTCTGAAGGGTATTTTTATTAGACATAGAATTTCAGCTTGGCAGTTATTTTCTTTCAGTATTTTAAATATTATTGTCTTCTGTTGTCTTCTGATTCTACCTTTTTTTTGTTCTTGTTAGGGAAGCAATGTCTTTGGTTTTCATTAGTTTTTTTTTTTAATTTATCAGTTTTTTAAAGTTTATTTATTCATTTTTGAGGGAGAGAGAGAATCCCATGCAGGCTCCACAGTGTCAGCACAGAGGCTCATTGTAACGCTTGATCCCACAAACCATGAGATCATGACGTAAGCCTAAATCAAGAGTTGGTTGCTTAACCAACTGGGCCATCCAGGTGCCTGTTTTTAGTTAAATAATTCTTCTAGGTGGTTTCCTTTGTGTTTAAGTTGCTTGAATTTCATAGACCCTTTTGAATCTCTAGCTTGATATCTTTTGTCAGGTTTGGAATATTTTAAAGATATTGTTTCTGTCCCAGTCTTGGATTCATTCCTTCTGGGATTCTGCAGAACTGTATGTTCTATTTTTCTCTGTAGCCTGTCGTAGACTCTGGGTCTAAAGTTCTTTCTTGTCCCATGAGAAAGTGGATGCAGGATTTAAATGCGAGATGGGTAATGCCCAGGAAAAGACAAGAGCCCTGACTAAGGGTCCTTGCTCTATATTTATTGAGATAAGAAGGGTTACAAACGTGATGGGCGTGCACAGAGAGACAATAAATCTGTGAACATTAACTCATGGACATGAGCAAAAGGGTTTTTGAAGATATATGGTGTTAAGTGTTTGGGTCAGTATAAACCAAAATCCTGGCTCCAGGCAGATGGATGTTAATGGACAACATGAGGCGCTGCATCTGTTTATCTTAGCCAGCCTCAGGGATAAAACAGAGCATGTAACCTAGGGGTTAACAAGTTTCTTTTGCAAATTAGCTCTGCTGTGGGCAACTTCACCCACCGAGACCTGTAGCCCTATTTACCTGTTTACCTAATTTGGTCCATCCTTCCTGTGAAAGCAGCTTTCTGTTATAGTACTAAATTAGGGGGTGTTTTCACCCTGAATACCTAATCTTGCTTACCTCATATACCTTTGTGTTGGGGCCTTTGCTCTGCCCTCTCTGTTCTAGGGACCTTTGTCACTCTTCTCTATCCTATGGGCCTTTGCTGTCCCCACTCTATCCTGGGAGTCTAATCTTGTTTATCCAAGCTTGGGTATGGGCATCCTATGGTTTTGTACTTTTTGCCATGTTAACGCATCAGTGCAGACTCAGGGAATTCCTAAGCTTACTCCCCGCAGTTGCCTATATGCCTCTCATGTACTTTTCTCTGTTTTCCATCTTTTTTTTTTTTTTTTTGTCTTTCATGTGGGTATTTTCTATTTGTTTTCTGATTTACTTAGTGTCAAATCTGTTATAAGCATGTATTTTATTAATTTTATGTTTATTTTTTAGTTTTAGAATTTAAATTTAATGATTTTTTTATTTGTTTACATTCCATATTTCTGGTTAAATTCCCACCCTATCCTCTGTTTTCCTGAACTTATTAATCGCAGTTATTTTAAAATCTGGGTCTGATAATTAAAATATTTGGATCACCTTTGGTCTTTTTTTATTGTATGCTTTTTCTCTTTTCTTTCAGTCATTTGGTCTTGTCTCCTAGCATTTCTGGTAATTTTTTAAATGAATGCCAGATATTGTATATAAAAAATTATAGAGGGTTTAATGATGATATTGTTCTCTAGAAAGGATTAAATTTTCTTATAGTAGTATTTAAAAGTAGGAGCAAATGACCTTGATCCAGTGTAGGCTTGAGATGACTTGAGGCTTTGTTTTAGACTTCTTAAGAGCTGGTTTAAATCCAGTTTCCCTTTACTCTGAAGAGTGTTATTCTTTGGAGGTATCAAATGGAATCCTGGGGTATTTGCCAGAGCCTGACCTTCTTGGCAGGCCCTGAACTGTAATATTTCTTTTCCCAGCACTGGGAACCTACCAGAAGTTCTGCTTACCTTTTTTGCTTTAAAACAGGCTCCCCTCCCCCACCCCCCTCGCTCCATGTACAGGTTAGGATTCAGTAAATACCCTAAGGGCAAATGCAGTGCAGAATTTCCAGACTGATTTTTCTGTGCTTGTCTTTTCTGTGGAATCTCAGCTCCTCAAATCCTACCTGTCTTGATAAGCCCTGAGCTCTAATTTCTGTCTCTGCAGTCCTGTGAGACTGCCAAAAGGTCTAGTATGCAGCTAGTTGCCTCAGGAGTTAAAAATAATAGAGAATGTCAGACTTCTCCCTGCCTTTTCTTTTCCTTTGGTATTTTGGCTTCTCACATCTTGCCTGCCTTCTGTGTGTATTTTTTTGTTTTTAAATCCTGTGGTCAGCACAGAACCTGATGCAGGGCTGAAAACCACGAACCGTGAGATGACCTGATCCGGAGTTGGATGCTCAACTGACTGAACCACACAGGCGCCCCCATAATAAAGCAATATTATAAACAATATTAAGCATTTACTAATCATTTGCAGTGAACTTGATAGATGAGGATACTGCCCTTATGCTGCTTTTATTCTTACAGAGAAGAGAGGTATTAAGTATACATTTATTTATATTGTGATAAAGTGTAAAAGACAAGTACAGGGTGTTACTTGATTATTATAGAGATTTAGTTCGGGTGAGAGAGGCAGTGGTCAAGGACAGTTACTTTGGTGAAGTGATACTTGAGCAGGGCTTTAAGGAATGAGTAGAATGAGTTGTTCTATAGAATGACTGGGTGGCTCAGTGGGTTAAGCATCCAACTTCTGCTCTGGTCATGATCTCACAGTTTGTGGTTTCAAGCCCTGTGTAAGGAAGGATCTGTGCTGACAACTCAGAGCCTGGAGGCCTGCTTAAGTTTCTGTGTCTCCCTCTCTCTGCCCCTCTCCAGCTCATGCTCTCTCTATCTTTCTCAAAAATAATAAAAGCTAAAAAAAAAAAAAATAATAAAAGAATGCATAAAATTAACTTAGAGAAAAGTAAGATGTTGTTAAAACTATTGATTAGAGAGACCTTATGGTGAGAGGCCTGGCGAGTTTAAAGTATCAAAGGACAGGTGTAGTTGGACTGATGGGCAAGCTCATAGTCATGCCAAACTTTTTATAAGCCTTATTAAGGATTTTATTTTTTGCCCCTTTTTTTTTCCAATTCTGATCTGATCATTGGTCTGACTCTAATTCATCTTCTCTCCTTAGACAGAGTTATTTATTTTGTACAAATATATTAGGTGCCTTTTGCAACCAAGGTTCTAAATTAGATGCTGAAGTTGATTAAAGGCAACATGGAACATTGGCTCTAGAGTCAGACAAACTTGAGTTAAAATGTTACCCTATTAGCTATATAAGTTTGTATCAGTTATTTAATATCTCTAAATCTGAATTTTCTCATGTGCTAAATACTAATGGAAGTGATAACAGGATTAAATGAGCTAATGATAAATATCTTCAATAAGTGGTGGCCTGTTTTGTTTTCTTAAGAGAGAGAGTGCAAGCAGGGGAGGGAGTCAAAGGGAGAGAAAGAGAGAATCTAAAGGAGGCTCCATGTTCAGAGCAAAGTCCAACATGGGGCTCAAACCTTCAACCCTGGGATCATGACCTGAGCTGAAATCAGGAGTCAGATGTTCAACCAACTGAGCCACCCAGGCATCCCAACAGTGGCCCTTTTGTATTATTAAACAACTATAAACTATGAATTCTACTCTCAAGTTGCCCAAATTTTATAGGACATGACATATATCAATAGTTACTATAGGTAAAATGTAGTAAATGCTATAAAAAGTTTTTGAAAAAGCAGTGATTTAGAGGAGAGAGATACTGCTTCCAGATTTGGAGTAATTAGGGCTGTTTGATCATGAATATTATGTGTGATAGACTTGGAGCTAGCCATTTTCAAAAGTTAATTTGACATATAGCTATATTATTCATGAGTTTTTGCATTTTATTGGGTTTAACACCAAATTCCTGATTTCTCCCCTTGCAATGTCCTGTGAAACCATATGAAGAACTTGGCTTCCTTTCTAACCTCTTTTTCTATTCTCCCTTTACTAAGGAAGCTATAGCTATATCATCTCCTTTCTATTCCCCTAACTTACTGGACATAGTTCTGTCTCAGGAATTGTGTACTTGATGTTCCTTTGACCCAGAATGCTCTCTCTCACCTGTGTAATTGGGTTTTCCCTCTTACTACTCAATATTTTCAGATCTGTCTCCTCAAATATAACCTACTGAGATTTTCCACTCCCAGCAACCCCGCTCCTGTCACTGCTACTACTGGAGTGCAGAAGAGTGGGGTGTCCTGTGTAGAGAAAGTGTGGAAAGGAGTTAAGGTGATGGAGAAGTCGTGTGACCAGGATTTCCCTCATCCCTCAAACGCAGCTGTATTGAGGTCAGATCACTTGGAACACTCAGGAAATTAATCTGTGGAGTGGCAGAAGGATCTCCACAGGTAGAGGAGACAGCTTGGCAGATTGAGGGTTGCTTCAGCGAACAAATTAAAGCACACCTGTGGAAGGTTCAAATACTCTACCACTACAAGCAAGGAGGAGCTTTGCAGAGGACTGAACAGTGGAATAAGCAGCTAAATAATGCAACAACTGAATGCAGGCAACACACTCCAAAAATACTTCCTGAAGTGCCAGGCTCTGGTGTATGATCCCTTTTTACTGTAGTAGTACTCACAGGTGCAGGAAACATTACAAGCTATTAAAACATGTAAAAGACAGAAACGTAGCCAAATGATGAAACAGAAGAATTCTCCTCAAAAGAAAATCCAGGAAGAAATGATAGCGAGAGAAATGCTCAGAACAGATATAAAAATTTATCTAACCAAGAATTTAGAATAACAGTCATAAGCTAATAGCTGGGCTTGAAAAAAGCATAGAAGACAGTAGAGAATCTTGCTGCTGAGATCAAAGACCTAAGAAATAGTCACGATGAATTAAGAAATACTGTAAATGACATGCAAAATAAACTAGATACAGTGACAGCAAGGAAGGAGGATGCAGAAGAGAGAATAGGTGAAATAGAAGATAAAATTATGGAAAATGATGAAGCTGAAAAAAGGAGGGAAAGGAAAATTACTAGATCATGAGGGGAGAATTAGAGAGGTGGTGATTCCATGAAACAAAAATAGTATCCATATCATAGGAGTTCCATAAGAAGAAGAGGGAAAGAGGCAGAAGGTTTATTTGAACAAATTATAGCTGAGAACTTCTCTAATCTGGGGAAGGAAAGAGACATGCAAGTCTAAGAGGCACAGATAACTTTCTTCAAAATCAACAAACAAGTAAACACCATGACATAGTGAAACTGGCAAAATACAAAAATAAAGAGAGAATTCTGAAAGCAGGTAGTGACAAATGGGCCTTAACCTACAAGGGTAGTCACATAAGGGTAGTAGCAGACTGTCCACTGAAACTTGGCAGGCCAGAAGGGAATGGAAGGAAATATGCAGCCAAGAATCCTTTATCCAGCAAGGCTGTCATTCAGAATAGAAGGAGAGATAAAGGCTTTCCCAGACAAAAACTAAAGGAGTTCTTAACCACTAAACCAGCCCTGCAGGGATCCTGAAGGGGACTCTGATAGTGGAGAGCAACAATGACTACAAAGGACCAGAGATGTCACCATGAAACCTACAGATAACACAGTGGCACTAAATCCATATCTTTCAGTAATCACTCTGTATGTAAATGGACTAAATGCCCCAATCAAAAGACATAGGGTATCAAAATGGATAAAAAAAAAACCAAGATCCAACTGTATGCTGTGTACAAGAGACTCATTTTAGACCTAAGGACACCTGCAGATTGAAAAGGGGATGGAGAACCATTTTTCATGCTACTAGATGGCCAAAGAAAGCTCGAGTAGTCATACTTATATCAGACAAACTAGGTTTTATTTTATTTTATTTTATTTTTTATTTCTGAGAGAGAGAGAGAGAGAGAGACAGCATGAGCAGGGGAGGGTCAGAGAGAGAGGGAGATACAGACTCTGAAACAGGCTCCAGGCTCTCAGCTAGCTGTCAGCACAGAGCCTGACACGGGGCTCGAACCCACCAACCGTGAAATCATGACCTGAGCCGAAGTCGGATGCTTAATCGACTGAGCCACCCAGGTGCCCCAGACAAACTAGATTTTAAAACAAAGACTATAACAAGTGATGAAGGAGGGGATTATATCATAATTAAGGGGTCTATCCAACAAGAAGAGCTAACCATTCTAAATATTTATGTTCCCAATGTGGAACACCCAAATATATAAATCAGTTCATCACAAACATAAACATATGTATAGATAATAATACTGTAATTATAGGGATCTTTAATACTCCACTTATAGCAATGGACAGATCATCTAGACAGAAAATAAGGAAACAACAGCTCTAAATGATACATTGGACAAGATGAACTTAACAGATATTTTCAGAACTTTTCATCTTAAAGCAGTAGAATACATATTCTTCTCGAGTACACATACAACATTCTCCAAAATAGATCACATACTGGTCACAAAACCACCCTTAACAAGTGTAATAAGATTGAGATCATACCATGCATATTTTCAGATTACAACGCTATGAAACTTGAAATCAATCACAAGAAAAACTCTGGAAAGTCCCCAAATGCATGGAGGTTAAGGAACATCCTCCTAAAGAATGAAAGGGTAAACCAGGAAATTAAAGAAGAATTAAAAAAATATATATGTAAACAAATAAAATGCAAATAAGATGGTCCAAATCCTTTGGGATGCAGCAAATTAAGATGAAAATAGATTGCAGGTCAGGCATATCTCAAGAAGTGAGAAAGGTTCCAAATGCAAAACCTAACCTTATACCTAAAGAAGATAGAAAAGCAGCAGAAGAAAAAGCCTAAAGCCAGCCGAAGAGGAGAAATAATAAAGATTAGAACAGACATAAACAATAGAGAATCCAAAAAAAAAGTTAAAGAGAGCAATGAATCTAAGAGCTTGTTTTTTGAAAGAATAAACAAAATTGATTAACTCCTAGCCATATGTCTCAAAAAGAAGAGAGAGAGGACCCAAATAGGACCCAAATAAAATCATGAATGAAAGAGAAAAGATCACAACCAATACCACAGAAAAACAAATTATTAGAGAGTACTATGAAAAATTCTATGCCAACAAACTGGACAATATAGAAGAAATGGACCAATTCCTAAATGCACCCTACCAAAATTCGAACAGGAGGAAAAGAACAAACCCATAACCAGTGAAGAAATTGAATCAGTTATCAAAAATCTTCTAACAAATAATAGTCCTGGACCAGATGGCTTCCCAAGGGAATTCTACCAGACATTTAAAGCAGAGCAGAGTTAATACCTATTCTTAAACTGTTCCAAAAAACAAATGACAGAAAAGCTTGAAGCCAGCATTACCTTGATTCCTGAAGTAGACAAAGACTCTCCTAAAAAGGAGAATTAGAGGCCAGTATCTCTGATGAACCTGGATGCAGAAATTCTCAACAGGGTACTAGCAAATCGAACTCAACGGCATATAAAAAGGATTATTCACCATGATGAAGTGGGATTCATTCCTGGGATGCAGGGCTGCTTCAATATTCGCAAATCAATGTGATACATCACATTAATAGAAGAAAGGATAAGAACCATACGGTCCTGTCAATAGATGCAGAAAAAACATTTGACAAAATACAGCATCCTTCCTTAATAAAAACTCTCAAGAAAGTTGGGATAGAAGGAACATACCTAAACATCATAGAAGCCATATATGAAAAGCCCACAGCATATATCATCCTCTTTGGGGGAAAACTGAGAGCTTTCCTCCTGAGACCACGAACACAACAGGGATTGTCCACTCTCACCACTGTTGTTTAACATAGTGTTGTAAGTCCTAGCCTCAGCAGTCAGACAACAAAATGAAATAAAAGGCATCTAGATTGGCAAAAAAGAAGTCAAACTTTGACTTTTCGCAGATGACACGATACTCTACATGGAAAATCCAAAGACTCCACCAAAAAACTGCTAGAGCTGATACCAGAAGTCAGCAAAGTCTCAGGATATAAAATCAATGTACAAAACTTGTTTGCATTTCTATACACCAATAATGAAGCAACAGAAAGAGATATCAAGGAATCAATCCCATTTACAATTGCATCAAAAACTATAAAATACCTAGGAATAAACCTAACCCAAGATGTAAAAGATCTGTACTCTGAAAAGTACAGAAAGCTTATGAAAGAAACTGAAGAACATTCCATGCTCATGGATTGGAAGAACAAATATTGTTAAAATATCAGTACTACCCAAAGCAGTCCTCATATTCCATGTGATCTCAATTAAAATAGCAACAGGATTCTTCACAGAGCTAGAACAAAGAGTCCTAAAATTTGTATGGAACCACCAAAGACCCTGAATAACCAAAGTAATGTTGAAAAAGAAAACCAAAGCTGGAGGCATCACAATCCTGGACATTAGCCTGTATTAGAAAGTTATAATCATTAAGACAGTATGGTACTGGCACAGAAACAAGATACATAGATCAATGGAATAGATCAGTGGAACCCAGAAATGGACCTGCAAGTGTATGGCCAACAAATCTTCAACAAAGCAAGAAAGAGTATCCACTGGAGAAAAGACACTCTCTTTAGCAAATGGTACTGGAAGAACTGGTCAGCAACATGTAGAAGAGTGAAACTGGATCACTTTCTTATGCCATACACAAAAATGAATTCAAAATGAATGAAAGTCCTAAATTTGAGACAGGAAACCATCAAACTCCTATATGAAAAAATAGGCAGCAACCTCTTTGATCTTAGCCACAGCAACTTCTTACTTGACATGTCTCTAAAGGCAATGAAAATAAAAGCAAAAATGAGCTTTTGGGACCTCATCAAGATAAAAACCTTTTGCACATTAAAGGAAACAACCAACAAAACTAAAAGGCAGCCTACAGAATGGGAGAAGATATTTGCAAATGACATACCAGATAAAAGTTAGTATCAAAAATCTATAATTAACTTACCAAACTCCGTACTCAAAAGATAAATAATCCAGTGAAGAAATGGGCAGAAGATACGAATAGACACTTTTCCTTTTTAAATTTTTTTATTTTTTTAAATGCTTATTTTTTAAATATTTTTTAACATGTATTCATTTTTGAGAGTCAGAGACAGAGTATGTGCAATGGAGGGGCAAAGAAGGGAGACACAAAATCTGAAGCAGGCTCCAAGCTCTGAGCTGTCAGCACAGAGCCCAATGTAGGGTTCACAAACTACGAGATCTTGACCTGAGCTGAAGTCCGACGCTTAACCAGCTGAGCCAACCAGGCGCCCCTTATTCTTTGTCTTTTGAGAGAGACAGAGCACAAGTGGGGGAGGGGCAGAGAGAGAGGGAGACCCAGAATCTGAATCATGCCAGTCAGAGTGGCTAAGATTAACAACTCAGGAAACAACAGATGTTGGTGAGGAAGTAGAGAAAGGGGAACCCTCTTGCACTGTTAGTGGGAATGCAGACTGATATAGCCACTCTGGAAAACAGTATGAAGGTTCCTCAAAAAATTAAAAATAGAATTACCCTACAACCTAGCTATTGCACTAGTAGGAATTTATACAAAGGATAGAGGAGTGCTGATTTGAAGGGGCACATGCACCCCAATGTTTATAGCAGTGCTATCAACAATAGCCAAATTATGGAAAAAGCCCATATGTCTATCAAGTGATGAATGGATCAAGATGTGGTATATATACACAATGGAATACTACTTGGTGATGAAAAAGAATGATATCTTGCCATTCACAACAATGTGGATGTAACTAGAGTCTATTATGCCAAGCAAATAAGTCAGTCAGAGAAAGATACCACATAATTTCACCTCACATGGTGGAATTTGAGAAATTTAACAGATGATCATAGGGGAAGGATAGAAAAAATAAGATAAAAGCAGAGAGGGAGGCAAACCATAAGAGACTCTTAAATACAGAGAACAAACTGAGAGTTGATGAGGGTGTGGAAAATGAGTGATGGGCATAAAGGAGGGTACCTTTTGGGATGAGCATTCGATGTTATATGTAAGTGATGAATCACTGGATTCCATCACGTCTGAAGCCGACTACACTGTATGTTAACTAACATGAAGATAAATTAAATAAAATTTAATCTAAAAAAAAATACCCTAGTGAGCAAAGAGGAAATTACCTCTTTATTTAAAAGAATATCCTCTTTTCCATCTACCTTCTAACCTGAACAATTTCTTTTCTCTCACTCTGCTTGATTTTTCTTCATAAACAACATATTATGTATTTATTTCTTTATTATCTTTACAGCCTCCCCAAATACAATATACCATCAGAAGGGTAGAGATTTTGATTCATTCTGTATGTTATCTCCATAGTCTAGGAAAGTACCTGGCCTCTAAGTGCTTCCCAATATGTAACTTGTTGAATGAATGAATGTATGTTTTCTGGTTCAAATCAGAATTCTTTTTTTTTTTTTTTTTACAAACTACATTCAAAATATCATTCTATAACTAAATAAAGAAGCAGCACTTAAATGTTTCTGTCTGATATAGGAAGAGGAAGTAGGATTTTGAGACCTATTTTTGTTGAAGATTTAGAAATGTGAGTTGCTTGATAGTTCAGATAGGTGAGTTAATAACTGGGTAATATGCTGTATACAAAGAAGAAACATATATGATTTCACTGCCTGCTTGATCTTGGAATGAAGTCCTTTGTTGTTGTTGTTTTTAAGTTTTATTTATTTATTTTGAAAGGGAGAGAGAGCACACATAGGAGAGGGGCAGATAGGGGATGAGAGAGAGAATCCCAAGCGGGCTCTGAGCTGTCAGCAAAGATCCCAACATGGTGCTCAAACTCGTGAACCATGAGATCTTGGCCTGAGCTGAAATCAAGAATCGGACACTTAACCAACTGAGCCAACCAGGAGCCCCATAAAAACAGACTTTACTTTTAAGAGCATTTCTGTGTTCACAGCAAAATTGAGCAGAAAGCACAGAGTTCACATAAGCCTTTTACCTCCACATGTGTACAACTTCCCTATTTACATTGGGCACTGGAGTTGTTGGTACATATGGTAACATACCATTATCACACAAACTCCATAGTTTCATTAGAGTTCACTCTTTGTGTTACATATCATATGAGTTTTTGACAAATACATCATGACATGTAGTTAACATTACAGTAGTAAGAATAGTTTCAACATCGTAAAATCTTTTTTTAACCTGTTTTTTAATGTTTTATTTATTTCTGAGAGAGAGAGAGACAGCATGAACAGGGGAGGGTCAGAGAGAAAGGGAGACACAGTTCTGCCTATTTATCTCTCAAACCCTGCAAGCTCTTGGTAACCACTAGCAATCTTTTTACTGCCTCCAAAGTTTTGCCTTTTTCAGAATGCCACAGAGTGGGAATCATATAATATGCAGCCTTTTCACTTAGTAATATTCATTTAAGTTTTCCCCATGTCTTTTCTTCGTTTGGTAGCTCATTGCTTTTCAGTGCTAAGTATTACTCCATTCTCTGGATGTATCACAGTTTATTCACTTACCTACCGAAGGACATCTTGGTTGCTTCTAAGTTTTGGCAATTATGAATTAAACTGTTATAACAACTATTTGCATGTTTTGTGTAGTTGTAAATATTCAGCTACTTTGGACAAATACCAAGGAAGAGGATTGCTAGATTATATGGTAAGAGTATGTTTAGTTTTTAAGAAATTACTATACTGTCTTCCAAAGTGGCGGTACCATATTGCATTCTCACTAACAATGAATGAAAGCTACTGTTGCTCCACGTCCTTGTGAGAATTTGGTGATGTTAGTGCTCTGGATTTGGGGCATTCTAATGATAGGTGTGTAGTGGTATCTTGTTATAATTTGTACTTCCCTAATGACATATGATGTTGAACATCTTTTTACATGTTTATTTGCCACCTGTATATCTTTGTTGAGATAATCTGTCAAGTCTTTTGCCTATTTTTAAATTGAGTTGTTTTCTTATTGTTAAGGTCTGAAATTTCTTTATATATTTAGGATAATATCTTATGGTGAGCAGAAGTTCTTAATTTTAAGGAAGTCCAGCTCCTCAATTACTTTTTTCACAGCTCATGCCTTTGGTCTTGTATTTAAAAAGTCATTATTATACCCAAGGTGATCTAGATTTTTTTTCCTATGTTATCTTCTAGTAGTTTTCATAGTTTTACATTTTACATTTAGGTCTATGATTCATTTTTAGTTAATTTTTGTGAATGATGTAAAGTTTATGCCTAAATTCTTTTTTCTCCTTTTTACTAGTTCTAATGCCATTTGTTAAAAAAACCTCTGTTTTCTCCATTGTATTGCCTTTGCTGAAAGACAGGTAATTGTATTTATGTGGGTCTATTTCTGGTCTTTAAACTTTATTTTTATTGTTGTTAAGTATTTTATTTGAATATAGTTGACATGGGCTTTAAATTTTAGAAAGAGTGTGTCATGTTTACAAAATAATTTGCTGAGGTTTTGACTGGAATTGTATTGAATCTACAGCTCAAGTAAGGAGGAATTGACATCTTGGTAGTCTTTTGACCATGAATATGGAATATTTCTATATTAATTTGTTTTTTTTTTAAAGTTTATTTATTTTGAGAGAGAGAGACACACACACAGAGACAGAGAGAATGAGTGGGGGAAAGACCGAGAGAGAGAGAGAGAGAGAGAGAGAGAGAGAGAGAGAGAGAGAGAGAATGAGAATGAGAATGAATGAATACCAAGCAGGCTCCACACTGTCAGCACAGACCCTGATGTGGGGCTAAATCTCACATCTATTAGATCAAGACCTGAGCCAAGATCAAGACTCAGACACTTAACTGACTGAGCCACCCGGGTGCCCCTACATTAATTTAGTTTATGTATAATTTTGTTCATCAGAGTTTTGTAATTTTCTTCATAGAGATCTTACACATATTTTATTAAATTGCCTTGTACCTAAGTGTCTGATTTTTTTAAAGTGTTTATTTTTGAGAGAGAGAGCAGGGGAGGAGAAGAGAGAGAGGGAGACACAGAATCTGAAGCAGGCTTCAGGCTCTAAGCTGTCAGCACAGAGCCCGACAAGGGGCTTGAACCCACAAACCACAAGATCATGATCTGAGCCATAGTTGGTCCCTTAACCAACTGAACTACCCAAGTGACCCCAAGTGTCTAATTTTTTAAGGTGTTCATATAAATGTATTATTTTAAATTTCAAATTACACTTGTTCATTGCTGGTATATAGGAAATTGATTGACTTTTGTATGTTAACCTTGTGTCCTGCAACCTTGCTGTATGTAATTACTTATTAGTTACATTGGTTCTTTATTCTTCTTCTTCTTCTTCTTCTCATCCTCCTCTTCCTCCTTCTTCTTCTTGATTTTCTGCTTATGTAATCATATCATCCGTGAGCAAAGATAATTTCATTTCTTCCTTCCCAGTATGTATACCTTTTATTTCCTTTTATTATCTTATTTCATAAGCCTGTACTTCGAATATTATGTTGAAAAGGAATGGTGAGAGGAGACATCTTTGCCATATTCTTGATCTTATCAGGAAGTCTCCTAGGTTCTCATCATTAAGTGTGATGTTGCTGTAGGTTTTTGTAGATTGAGGAAATTGTCCTCTATTCCTAGTTCACTGAAGAGTTTTTATCATGAGTGAGTGTTGGATTTTGTCAAATCCTTTTCCTCTATCTATTGATATGATCCTGCGATTTTTCTTTTTTAACTTGTTAATGTGATGAGTTAACATTAAATGATTTTTGGGTGTTGAGTCGGCCTTGCATACCTGAGATAAATCCTACTTGGTTGTGGTGTGCAATTTTTAAAAATATATTGTTGGATTTAATTTGCTAATATTCTTCATCACATTTCTATTAATGTTTCACTTCTTTGTGGCATGCTGATCAAATATTCAGTTAAAGCTTTGAAGAATAGTGTATATGTTGGATGACAGAATTGAAGACCATTTTTTCCCTTTATAGGCTGAATTGTCTAAATCAAAGATAGAATTTAAAGCACATAATCAAGATTTTTTGAGAACTTAATATGCACAGTTAATGGCAAAACTATCTGAGTTATATCTAAGCTTTCCCATGTATATACAATGTGAAACCTTGAGCAAGTGATTTAACCTCTCCATGCCTCATACTTTTCACATAGAGTTGTTATGAAGTATAAAAGAAGTGATATATGTTAAGTCTTATAAAACAATAGCTGGCACATAGTAAGACCTGATTAAATGATACCTGTGATTATTATGCAGTTTTGCACTTAGATTGAGACTGAGTTTAAGATGTGAGTGATAGGGGGCGCCTGGGTGGCCTAGTCGGTTAAGCGTCCGACTTCAGCTCAGGTCATGATCTCACGGTTGGTGGGTTCGAGCCCCGTGTCGAGCTTTGTGCTGACAGCTCAGAGCCTGGAGGCTGTTTCAGATTCTGTGTCTCCCTCTCTCTCTGACCCTCCCCTGCTTGCGCTGTCTCTCTCTCTCTCTCTCCCTCCCTCCCTCCCTCGCTCACACTCAGAAATAAAAACATTAAAAAGATTTTTTAAAAAATTATATATGAAAACTATAGAAAACTTATGAAGGAAACTGAAGAAGACACAAAGAAATGGAAAAACATTCCATGCTCATGGATAGGAAGAATAAATATAGTTAAGATGTCATTACTACCCAAAGCACTCTACGCATTCAATGTAATTCCAATCAAAATTGCACCAGCATACTTCTCAAAACTAGAACAAACTATCCTAAACTCTGTATGGAACCACAAAAGACCCCGAATAGCCAAAGTAATATTGAAAAAGAAAACCAGAACAGGAGGTATCACCATCCCAGACTTTAGCCTCTACTACAAAGCTGTCATCATCAAGACAGTATGGTATTGGCACAAAAACAGACACATAGACCAATGGAACAGAATTGAGAACTCAGAAGTGGACCCAAAAGTATACAGCCAACTAATCTCTGACAAAGCAGGAAAGAATATCCAATGGAAAAAAGACAGCCTTTTAACAGATGGTGTTGGGAGAACCGGACAGCAACAGGCAGAAGAATGAAACTAGATCATTTTCTCACACCATGCACAAAAATAAACTCCAAATGGATAAAGGACCTGAACATGAGACAGGGAACTATCAACACCCTAGAGGAGAAGGCAGGAAACAACCTCCTTGACCTCCACCGCAGCAACTTCTTACTTGACACATCCCCAAAAGCAAGGGAATCAGGAGCAAAAATAAACGATTGGGACCTCATCAAGATTAAAAGCTTCTGCACAGCAAAGGAAACAACCCAGAAAACTAATAGGCAACCAACGGAATGGGAAAAGATAGTTGCAAATGACATATCAGATAAAGGGTTAATATCCAGAATCTATAAGGAACTCACCAAACTTCACACCCGAAAAACAAACAACCCAGTGAAGAAATGAGCAGAAGATATGAACAGACCCTTCTCCAAAGGGGACATCCAGGTGGCCAACAGACACATGAAACGATGCTCAGCATCCCTCCTCATCAAGGAAATACAAATCAAAACCACACTGAGATACCACCTCACGCCAGTCAGAGTGGCTAAAATGAGCCAATCAGAGAACTCTAGATGCTGGCGAGGATGTGGAGAAATGGGCACCCTCTTACACTGTTGGTGGGAATGTAAACTGGTGCAGCCCCTCTGGAAAACAGTGTGGAGGTTCCTCAGGAAAGTAACAATAGAACTCCCCTATGACCCAGCAATAGCACTGCTAGGAATTTACCCAAGGGATACAGAAATGCTGAGGCATAGGAGCACATGTACCCCAATGTTCATAGCAACACTCTCCACAATAGCTAAAACATGGAAAAAGCCTAAGTGTTCATTAACAGATGAATGGATCAAGAAGATGTGGTTTATCTATACCATGGAATACTACATGGCAAGGAGAAACAATGAAATCTGGCCATATGTAGCAACATGGATGGACCTTGAGGGTGTTATGCTGAGCGAAATAGGTCAGGCAGAGAAGGACAAATATCATATGTTTGCACGTACAGGAGGATGAGGAGGAACTTGATGGAGGAACAAGGGGGAGAAGAAGGGGGGAAATGGTGGGGGAAAGGGAGAGAGGCAAACCATGAGAGACTCTTGAATGCTGACCAAAACTGAGGACTGATGGATGTGGGGGGGAGGAGGGATGGGCATGGAGGAGGGCACTTGTGGGGATGAGCACTGAGTGTTATGTGGAAACTAATTTGACAATAAACTATTTGTAAAAAAAAAAAAGTCTGTTTCTTGGTTTATCTTTCTCTGTCTCTCTTCCCCTTTGCTGATTTGTTTTGATTCTTAAATTCCACACGAGTGAAACCATATGGTGATTATCTTTCTCTAACTGATTTCACTTAGCATAATACTCTCTAACTCCATCCGTGTTGTTGCAAATGGCAAGATTTTATTTTTTATGGCTAATGTTCCACTGTATATATTTACCATACCTTCTTTGTTCATCAGTTGATGGACACTTGGGCTGCTTCCATATCTTGACTATTATAAATAATGCTGCTATAAACTTGGGGGCATATGTATCCCTTTAAATTAGTGTTCTTGTATTCTTTGGGTAAGTACCCAGTACTGTAATTGCTGGATCATAGAGTTCTTATACTTTAAAAATTTTGAGGAACCTGCCTACTGTTTTCCACAATGGCTGCAGCAGTTTGCATTGCCACCAGCAGTACATGAGTGTTCCTTTCTTTTTTATATCCTTGCCAACACCTGTTCTTGTGTTTTCAGTCATTGACAGAGATGAAGTGATTTCTCATCGTAGTTTTGACTTGCATTTCTCTGATGATTATTGATGATGAGCTTGTTCTGTTGATGTTTTTGCAACTACTTGGTAAAAGGGTCTGTATTAAGGAGTAGACACTTTTTATTAAATCTTTGAGCTAGGGGTGCCTGGGTGGCTCAGTCATTTAAGTGTCCAAGTTGAGCTCAGGTCATTCCTCACAGTTTGTGAGTTTGAGCCCCATCCACATCAGGCTGTCTGCTGTCAACACAGAGCTTGCTTCAGATCCTCTGTCCCGGTCTCTTTCTGCCTCTCCTCCACTCGTTCTCTCATTCTCTCTCAAAGACATAAACATTTAAGAAAATAAATCTTTGAGCTACAGTGAACAATCATTTTAAAATTATTTTTATGCAATAAGTTATTTTAATACTTAGTATAATTCTTGCTATTAGATTGGTGACATTCATAAAAACTCACCTTGATAATATTATTGATGAGCTTTTTAGCAAAATTATCCTATAGGGCTTTTGTAAAATATTATTCCTATCATTCCTCTAAAAACAGGTTTTTATATTGTACTTCTAAAACTTCCCCCTTCAAATAAACAACTAACCTTATCACAAATAGATAATGTTATAATTTATTAGTAAATACAGATATTAATAGCAATGTGTTTGTTTACTGTAAAACAATTTGATTGAGATTGTAAAGGCAACATTAGTGACAGTTAAACTCGTTTGACCAGTAAAATGCTAGTTATAAATGAAATAATCATTCCTTGGTAGTAATGATATTTCTACCCTGCTTTGATGACATGTCTTTTTCTTTGTCTTTTTCTTTCTTTTTTTTTTTTTTTTAAATAAAATCAATCCCACAACATTTATTGTCATCTGGTAATAACATAAAGGTAATCAAAACAACAGGAACAAATGTTTTAGCATATACTCCCAACAAAGGACCTCTAAAAAAACAAACTACATGGCCTTCTCAAGAATTTCTCACTTCATTGATCATTTCTAGTTGGAGACACTTTGGAGCAGGGTAATATTATCTCCTTTTAGCATGATCCGACCCAGTTGTTTTCTTGACTTTGTTTTAGAATGAATCTCTTCGGCATCATCTAATACGAGGTTCATGTATTCATCAAAACCAATGATACAGCCCTCTATCCGCATGTGCACTTGCTCATAAAGCCACACCTGAATCCGAGATCTATTTTGCAAGTATCTGAAGATGAGGTTGATGGGCTGCACCATCACCTTCTGCACTTTCTGGCCCTGGCCACGATAAGCCATCGTGCAAGCTGACAAAGACCGCACGCTAGCTCAGAAAGCGACTTCCGGAGTCTTTTTGTCTTTTTCTTATAAAAATTTATTCCTATCATTGCTAGGAATCACTCCTTGTTGACACAGCTGTTCATATTTTGGGCTCCTTGAATACTACCAGTCTTTTATTTTTTATTATGTTTATTTATATTTGAGAGAGAGCATGAGCAGGAGAGGGACAGAGACTAATGGAGACAGAATCTGAAGCAGGCTCAGGCTCTGAGCTGTCTGCACAGAGCCCGATGCAGGGCTTGAACTCACAAGCTGTGAGATCATGACCTGAGCTGAAGTCAGATGCCCAACCGACTGAGCCACTCAGGTGCCCCTGAATACTATCAGTCTTAGAAAGGATATATGTGGAATGGAATTTGTGGGAGTTGTCAGTAAACAACAGTGTCTGTTCTGTTTCTCTCTTTCTTTGTGTGTATATAGTATTTTATATTTCACAAATTCATTTGTCTAACTCTAAAGCATTTGACTTGTAATTAGGGGAATTATTTGTTATGAATTAGAGGAGATTATGCTTCTACATTAGTGTGTGGATTTTATAGTTTCTGTGGTAACTTGAAGTGGTCACCTTATATCATTAGAATAAAGTCCTGTTCTCTGGAGTAAATTGAGAACCTCCCCTTTGTTTTCTGTGTACCTGTATTTTATTTGGAGTTACCCTATCAGTGGAATGTAGCAGTAGTTATGTTACTAACAACAATTTTGTGAGATGTTTATTATTCTCATTTTACAGATGAGGAAACTGAGGCTTGGTGAAGTTACGAAACTTGCCCAAAGTCACACAGCTTACTGTAAAGGGCACAGCCAAGATTCAGAGCCAGGTCTGTCCAACTTCAAAACTCTTAATTATAGCCATGAAACTTTGAAATAGCTGTTAAGTATCAACCTATAATTAGTTGTATTGCTATTAATGTTGCTTAATAAGTTGTTTAACTGTTACTAATAATTTTTTTAATGGTGAGTTTTTTTGTCCATGGTTATTTTATGTATCTTTTAAATATTGTGAAAAGAAGTGTAACGTAGTGATTAAGGGTCTGGGCTCTGGAGACAGATTCCTGGGTATGAACCCTTAAGCTTCTCTATTTACTTGTGTGACGTTGGGAAAGTGACTTAACTTTTTCTGTACCTCAGTTTTTCTGTCTGTAAAATGGTGATAGTAATATTACCCACCTGATAAAGTTGTGAAGATTAAATTATATAATATGGACAAGAGCACTTATAATAGTACCTGACTCACAGTAAGCAATCAGTTATCATTTCCTAGCAGTTAGTAAAACAAATGATCGTTATTTCTTTATTAGGAAACTGAACAAGGAAAGTTTAAGCACCAATATAAAGTATCACAAAATTCACTTAAACCAAAATTAAATTTGAATAAGTTAAACCTAGGGAAAATCATATATTTAATCAATTTCAGATCTGTGGTAGAGCAAACTGGGCAGCTGCTAATGAGCCTCACATGTACAAGGAAGATATTTTACGTATAAGGACCAAACATAGTTCCACTATAAATACCCTTGAGCCCTATATGATCATTGTATTATGAATGTACTTTGTCTGTTTTCCCCTTGTAAATGAGATTTGTATTCAGAATAGGTGTTTACATTTTTAAGTGGCTTTTAAGGAGATCTTTTGGCAGTGTTCATAGATAATTACAAACAACCAAAACATTATGTGTTATGTAAGATGTTGGCAACATTTCATTACTTGCAGGAGTAGTTATCAGAACTTCCATTGTGTTGAATGTGCAGTGATTGACTTTTGAACTAGTGGTGCCACAGCACTTTCAGCTAGAACTCATTCATGTACTCTTTACTCATACTTGGTCATTACAGCTGTAAGAATTCTGAAGTGCCGTATCCACTATTACTATAATTTAGTTAAAGTAAAATATGTGATTAGTGACTAAGAAGTTTATACCAATTGCAGAAATATTCATAAATAGGAGTATTAAATGTTTTTTATTTATTTTGAGAGAGAGAGTGAGCACAAGTGGGGGTGGGGGGCAGGGGCAGAGAGAGGGGGACAGAGGATCTGAAGCTGGCCATATGCTGACAACAGAGTCTGACGCTGAGCTCACACTTAAAAACCGCAAGATCATGACCTGAACCAAAGTTGGACACTTAACTGACTGAGCCACCCAGGTGCTCCAGATCGCTGTAACTATTTTAAAAAAGATCTTTGTAAGTTTTAATCTACACATGCATTTAATTCTCTTTTATGGTACTGAGTCTTCCTATCCTTGAACATGGTATGTCTTTCTAGTTATTTAAATATTTAAAAACATATCAGTAGAAGCACCTGGGCGGCTCAGTCGGTTAAGTGTCCGACTTCACTTCAGGTCATGGTCTCATGGTTTGTGAGTTCAAGCCCCGCGTCGGGCTCTGTGCTGACAGCTCAGAGCCTGGAGCCTGCTTCGAATTCTGTGACTTCCTCTCTCATTCTGTCCCTCCCCTGCTTGTGTTCTCTCTCTCTCTCTCTCTCAAAAATAAACATTAAAAATTAAAAAAAAAATATTTTAGTCAAGTTTTTTTCTTTTTCTCTGTAAATATCTCTCAGATCTTCTCTTTGAATTAGATGCCTTATTTCTTGTTACTATTGTAAATAGTATATTTTTCCTCTTTTGGTTTTCCTATCCATTTCTATTTGCTGATGTAGGCTTTTTTGGTATATAGATCTATGTTCAGTCACCTTACTAAATTACTTTATTAAAATAATGTGAATGAAAATTGTGTCTTCCTTTGCAATGCTTACATCTTTTCTCTCTTTCTTTTTTTTCGTCTTATTATGCTAGTTAGGACTAGCAGTATAACATTCAATACAAGTGTTAATAGTGGGCATTCTTATGTTGCACTTAATTCTTAAAAGTGAGTGCTTCATAGGGCACCAGAGGGGCTCAGTTGGTTAAGCGTCCAACTTTGGCTCAGGTCATGACCTCACTGTTTGTGAGTTTAAGCCCTGCATCGGGCTGTGCTGACAGCTCAGAGCCTGGAGCCTGCTTCGGATTCTGTGTCTCCCTCTCTCTGCCCTTCCCCTGCTTGCACTCTGTCTCTTTCTCTCTCTCTCAAAAATAAACATAAGAAAAAAGAAGCTAGTGCTTCTTATGTTTCACTATTTAGAATAGTGCTTGCTGTAGTTTTTTAAGTTTCTCTGTTTAAGTAATCTGTACACCCAGCATGGGGCTCGAACTCATGACCCTGAGTTCAAGAGTAAAATGCTCTTCCAGCTGAGCCAATCAGGTGCCCAGTGTTTGTTGTAGATTTTTTATAGATATGCTATAGGTTAAAGACATTTCCGTTGCTGGTTGGCTAAGATGTTTTTTTGTGTGTGAAGAATGAGTATTAAATTTTATCAGATGCTTTTTCTGTACTTGTGAAAAGGTGATATATTGTCCTTCCTTATTCTGTTAAGGGTGGTAAATGATGATAGTATTTTTTTTATATACAAGTGGATTTAGTTTATTAGTGTTTCATTTAAGATTTTTGTATCTATATTCATGGGTAATATTGGCCCATAATTTTATTTCTTATATTATCTTTGTTTGATTTTGGTATTCAGATCATACCAGCCTTGAGGTGCCTACCTGGCCGAGTAGAGCATGTGACTCTTAATCTCAGGGTTATGAGTTTAAGCCCCATGTGGGGCGTAAATCTGTTAAAAAAATAAATTGATAAAAACAAATGTGAAAAAGATTATAACAGCCTCAAAGAATGAGTTGAGAAGTATTCCTTACCCCCCCAACCCCCCCACCCCCATCTTCCCCACCACCACTAACAGTTTATATAAGACTAGAATGATCTGGGGTACCTGGATGGGTTGGTCGGTTGAATGTCAGACTCTTGATTTTGGCTCAGGTTGTGAACTCAGTTGTGGGATTAAGACCCATGTTTGGCTCAGCATAGAGTGTGGTTGGGATTCTCTCTCTCCTGCTCTCTCTGCCTTCCCTGCTTGTGCTCTCTCTCTCTCTCAAATAAATTAATTAAAAAAAAACTAGAATGATCTGTTTCTTGAACATATGGCGAAACTTCTGTTGAATTGGCTGGGCTTAGTATTTTGGGGGGAGTGCGTGGGCTCAGTACTTTTTTGGTAGGTATGTATTCAGTTTTCTAATGGTTTTATTTAAATTTTCTATTTATAGTTAGGTCAGTTTTTAGAAAAATTTTTTCTTTGGGGTGCCTGGGTGGCTCAGTCAGTTGAGCATCTGGCTTCTGCTTGGGTCATGATCTCACAGTCTGAGTTCAAGCCCCATATTGGGCTCTGTGTGGACAGCTCAGAGCCTGCAGGCTGCTTCAGAATCTGTGTCTCCCTCTCTCTCTCTGCCTCTCTTCTGCTCACGCTCTGTCTCTTTCTCTCTCTCAAAAATAAATAAACATTAAAAAAATTTTTTTTAATAAAAAACATTTTTTCTTTTTTAGGCATTCACCTATTTTGTCTTTTTTATTTTTTTGGTTTCTTTGTGTGTGTTTTTGTGTTTTGTTTTTTAAGTCTTCGGCATGGGGTGGCTCAGTTGGTTAAGCCAGCTGACTCTTGATTTTGCCTCAGGTCATGATCCTCACAGTTAGTGAGTTTCAGTCCTGTGTTGGGCTTTGGGCTGACAGTGCTGAGCCTGTTTAGGATTGTCTCTCCCTCGCTGCCCCTCCCTTGCTCACATGCATGTGCATGCTTTTGCTCTTTCCCTCTAAATAAATAAATAAACTTAAAAGTATTTGGCATAAGGTTGTTCAAAGCATTCTTTTGTTATTTTTTAATTTCTGCTTAGTATTTCTTTCTTTTTTATTCCTAATATTTTTTGTGACTTCTGTTTTTCTTCATCAGTCTTGCTAAAGGGTTTATATATATTCTTAGCTTTGTCAGAAACCAGTCTTGACTTTGATTTTCTCTACCCCGTGTTTTCTGTTTTAATAATTTTTGGCCTTTCTCCTTTTAAGTGAAAAGCAGAATCTAATATATGGACATTAGGGTATCTCATATTTTCCAAGGACAAGATTTCTTGAAGAAATTATTTATTTATTTATTTTTTACAAATAGTTTATTGTCAAGTTGGTTTCCATATAACACCCAGTGCTCATCCCCACAAGTGCCCTCCTCCATGCTGATCACCCCCCTTCCCCTCTCCCCACCCCTATCAGCCCTCAGTTTGTTCTAAGTATTCAAGAGTTTTTCATGGTTTGCCTCTCCCTCTCCCCCACTATTTACCCCCTTCTTCTCCCCATTGGTCCTCTGTTAAGTTCCTCTTAATCCTCCTATACGTGCAAACATATGGTATTTGTCCTTCTCTGCCTGACTTAGAAGAAATTTTTTTAATGTTTGTTTATTTTTGAGAGACAGAGCATGAGCAGGGGAGGGGCAAAGAGAGAGGGAGACACAGAATCCAAAACAGGCTCCAGGCTCTGGGCTGTCAGTGCAGAGCCCAGCACAGGGCTCACACTCAAAAGCTGCAAGATTCTGACCTGAGGTGAAATCAGACACTCAACTGACTGAGCCACCCAGGTGCCCCCCAAGTACAGGATTTTAGTAGGCCTTAAGAACAGCTGGACTCAGGGCCTCACAGTGCTACAAGGACTTTACTTTTTCCTCTATTCTTTGAGTCTGTTTCTTTTTTCTCATCGTCAGCTGGGTTTTCTATTCTTCAGGCTACATGTCAGAAAATGGTGACAGTGATCCTCTGAGTTTGATGTCAGTTCCAACTTTGTGTGCTCTTGATTCCTCCAGTGATTTCAGATTTTTCCATCTGGATCACTTCTTTGTTTTTGAATTTTTTTTTTCCCTTTAGAATTCTCTTTAATGAGATTTTTTGTAGTAAGCTCTGTTTTTGTTTTATCTGAAAGTATATCACTTTTTTTGATAGATATTTCACTAGGTATAAAATTATAGGCTGACAGTATTTTTTTAGTCATTGGAAGAAATAATTTCACTCCCTCTGGTTTCCATTCTTGCTTTTGATAAATTAGCTGCCTAATAGTTGTTCACTTAAGTGAATCTGTTTTTTTTTTTTTAATCTCTGGCTGCTTTTTAACTTTAATATGCTGTGCCTAGGTATAGATTTCATTTATCCTATGTGAGACTTTTACTGTGCATTGCTTATTTTCCCTGGAAAAAATATTTGTGGTTCTTCCTTGAGACCCAAGAAGGAATTACATTGCTTCAAGAGTACATGCCTTTAGTTTTTTCCCCCCAGATACCTCAGGGTACTGCAATTTGGTGATTAAATTTATCCCTTGAGGTTTTGTGCCACCCTATTGGGGTAACTTTGGATTGCATATATGTATATGGGCCTTCTTGTCTACATTCTTTTAGGAATTCTTGTTCTCTTCTGCATCAAGAAGACAAATTTCCTTGTCGCTTGGTGATGAGATGTGGGAAAGGGTGGACTGGGTTTACTTTCTGTTTACTCTTTTCCTGAGCATGAAACTTTGGTTGGGGGTGGGGGAGGGTCTCAGCTTTATGGAGAAAGGGTCTCCTATTAGATTTTCCGTGTTGCGGGGCGCCTGGGTGGCTTAGTCGGTTAAGCGTCCAACTTTTGCTTAGGTCATGATCTCGCGGTTCGTGGGTTCGAGCCCTATGTCAGGCTCTGTGCTGACTGCCAGCTCAGAGCCTGGAGCCTGTTTCGGTCTGTGACTCCCTCTCTCTCTGACCCTCCCCTGCTCACACTGTCTCTCTCTCCTAGAAATAAATAAAAAACATTAAAAAAAAATTTTAAGATTTTCCGTGTTGAATAGGTCTTATTCTTTGATTTCTATTTTCTTCCAGGAGATCATCAAAATTGAAGCTCAGTTTGGTGAGTTACGCAGATGTATACAGGATAAAAACTCTTTCCTTATGCCACTTCTCTCTTTGAGTTTCTGCTTTAAGATTTTGGTCTCATTATTCCTTTATGGTCTTGTCAGCTCTTCATGCTTCAGTGTTTTAATATTTTTTGAAATATAATTTTACCCATCACTTTTTGCTGTTTTCAGTGAGAGAATTGGGAGAATCTAGCCTAATGTATTACTGGAAGTGGAATTTTTTTCTAATTTCTTTGTGTTTTCTTTTTTGTGATCCCTTCAGACAAATGCTTAATTCACCAATTACTGGGCTTTTTATCCCCCTATATAAGCAATTAAAATTATACATTTAGGTCTTTCATCTATTTTGAATTTATTTTTATGTATGGTGTAAGAAATTGGTCCTATTTCATTTTCATGCATGTTGCTAAATTAACAACTCAAGAAGCAACAGATATTGGCGAGGATTCCGGAGAAGGGGAACCTTTTTACACTGTTGGTGGGAATACAAACTGGTGCAGCCACTCTGGAAAACAATATGGAGGCTCCTCAAAAAATTAAAAATAAAACTACCCTATGACCCATCAAGTTTACCCAAAGGATACAGAATTTATCCAGAGGATACAAAAATGCTGATTTGAAGGGGCACATGCACCGCAATGTTTACAGTGGGCCTGTCATTGATAGCCAAATTATGCAAAGAGCCCAAATGTCCATTCACTGATGAATAGTTAAAGAAGAATAGATATCAATATACCTATATTGATATAGTTATAGATATTCTCAGCGGAATACTGCTTAGCAATGGAAATGGATGAAATCTTAATATTTGTGGGGTGCCTGGGTGGGTCAAACACTTAAGCATCTGATTTTGATTCTACTCAGATAATGATTTCACAGTTTGTGAGTTGAAGTCCCATCTTGGACTGCACTGTCAGTGCAGAGCCTGCTTTGGTTATTGTCTGTCTGTCTGTTTCTCTCTCTCCTCTCCCTCCCCTCCCCTGCATGTCTCTCTCTGTCTCTATCCGTAAATAAACTCAAAAAAAAAAAAAAAATGTCTTGACATTTGCAACAATGTGGATAGAACTAGAGTGTTATGTTAAGTGAAATAAGTCAGTTGGAAAGATACCATGTGATTTCAGTCATGTTGAATTTGAGAAACACAACAGATGAACATAGGGGAAGGGAAGGAAAAATAAGATAAAAACAGAAGGAGGCAAACTAGAAGAGACTCTTAAATAGAACAAACTGGATTGCTGGAGGGGAGATAGGTGGGGAATGGGTTAAATGGGTGAGGCATCAAGGAGGGCACTTTTTGGGATGAGCACTGGGTGTCATATGTAAGAGATGAATCTCTGGGTTCTACTCCTAAAGTCAAGCTACACTGTATGTTAACTAACTTGAATTTAAAAAAATATATAGGGGCACCTAGATGGTTCAATCGGTTAAGTGACTGGCTCAGGTCATGATCTCATGGTTAATGAGTTCAAGCCCCACATGGGGCTTTCTAATGTCAGTGCTGTGCCTGTTTTGGATCCTCTGTCCCCCTCTCTTTCTGCCCTCCCCCGCTTATTCCGTCCCTCTCAAAAATAAACATTTCAAAAATTATACATTTATAAGTAACTTACAAGGTTTGAAATGGAATATTTTCATTATTTTTAACTATATGCATTTAAGATTTTTCATTTGCTATTATCATTTTCAATTATATTTGCTTCTTTAAGCCATGGTCTATGATCTTCAAGTCAATTAGGAGTTTTGAAATACATGAATTTTAAAAGATTTATCTTATTTGTTATATTTAATTCACCTCTAAAAAAAATTCATGATTTTCGGTTAGGTTCACAAAGCAAGACTTAACTATGTGCTATATATAAAAGATATAAAAAGTGATCTAGAAAAGCTAAAAATAAAGGGAAAGGCAAAGATATGCAAGGCAAATGAAAACAATATGAAAGAATGGTTTGCTCCATGGATGGACCTTGAGGGTGTTATGCTGAGCGAAATAAGTCAGGCAGAGAAGGACAAATATCATATATGTGCACGTATAGGAGGATTAGGAGGAACTTAACAGAGGACCAAGGGGGAGAAGAAGGGCGGAAATGGTGAGGGAAAGGGAGAGAGGCAAACCATGAGAGACTCTTGAATGCTGACAAAAACTGAGGACTGATGGATGTGGGGGGAGGAGGGATGGGCATGGAGGAGGACACTTGTGGGGATGAGCACTGGGTGTTATGTGGAAACTAATTTGACAATAAACTATTTGTAAAAAAAAGAAAAAAAAAGAAAAAAAAGTATGGGTTGCTCTGTGACCACTCTATTTGTTTATTATTAATAATTATTTTAAAAAATTTTTCATGTTTGTTTATATTTGAGAGAGAAAGAGAAAGAGACAGAATGTAAGCTGGGGAGGGGCAGAGAGAGAGACAGACAGACAGACAGACAGAATTTGAAGCAGGTTCCAGGCTCTAAGCTGTCAGCACAGAATCTGATGCTAGGCTTGAACTCACAGACCGTGAGGTCATGACCTGAGCCACCCAGGCGCCCCTGTGACCACTCTCTTTAGGGACTTTTCTCCCCTGATAACAAACTTTAGTGAATAACTAGTATTCCATATCCTTGAGACTTTTTTGAGGTTCTTGGGAGATTGATTTTATATTTATAATTGAATGGTCATTTTTCTTTCTTCTTCTCCTGCTCCCCCCCTTTTCCTTCTACTCTTCTCTTTACTTCCTCTTTTCCTTACACTTTAACATCTCTGAAACTGGGTTCCATCTCTTATTGATATGCATCTTACTACTGATGATATTTCACAGTTAATGGACAGTTAATAATAATTTTGGCAGCATTTTTTTCTCTTAGTGCAGCGTATTTTGCAATCTCTGGCATCTTAGTTTTGGTGAAATATACATTTTACGTATCATGACCCCATGTCCTGCTTGAAATGCTCCCCTTTTTTGTCTTTCCTATCCTTTGCTTATAGCATTCAAGACCTTAAGGGTTGGAAATAATCTTTAGTATTTCATGCTCGTTCCTTTTCTTCCAGCACCTAGCATAATATGCTGCTGGACACAGGGTTTTAAAGAAATAAGGGAAATGTGTACATATAATGTATCATAGCATGGTCTCTTATATATTAATATTAACGATCAATTTTTTAGCTTTTAAGAGAAGATAAATATGTTATGTTTTGGATAGAAAGAACAGAACTCAATGATTCCTTTATAAAGCAGCTTTGAGAATTCATTGGATCGATGCTTAATCATCTGATGATGTTCAGAGGTTTAATCAATGAAACAAAAAAAATTATGAAATAGAACACTGTGAAGAAAATAAAGAGTGATACAATACAGAAAAATAGAGAATGGTATTTAGAAAAAGGAAAAAAGGGGGCACCTGGGTGGCTCAGTCAGTTAAGCGTCTGACTTCGGCTCAGGTCATGATCTCACCGTTCATGGGTTCGAGCCCCGCATGGGGCTCTGTGCTGACAGCTAGCTCAGAGCCTGGAGCCTGCTTCAGATTCTGTGTCTTCCACTCTTTCTGACCCTGCCCTGCTCACGCTCTCTCTCTCTCTCTCTCTCTCTGTCTCAGAAATAAATAAAAAACAATTAAAATTTTTAAAAAAAAAAAGAAAAAGGAAAAAAGAAGGCCTCACCAACAAGATATATTTTTTAAAATACTTGCACATCTGCAAATATTTCTTTTTTTAAATGTTTATTTTAGAAAGAGAAAGAGAGCATATGCGGGGGTGGGTCCGAGAGAGTGGGAAACACAGAATCTGAAGCAAGCTCCGTGTTCTGAGCTGTCAGTACAGAGCCTCACACGGGGATTGAACTCACAAACTACGAGATCATGACCTGCGCTAAAGTCTGACACTTAACCAACTGAGCCACGCAGGTACCCCAATAAGATGTTTAGGTTGAGACTTGACATGTGAATGAAAGACAAGTTCTTGAAGGGTCTGAAAGAAAAGCATTTCAGAGAGAGAGAAATAGCCCCAAGTGGGAGAGAGCTTTTAATTAACTGAAAGACTCATAGCTGGGGAGAGTGCCACCTCAAGGTAAGAGAGGCAAGCAGGAGCTATACCTTAATATGTTAACATTTACTCAGCATTTGTGATGTGTTGGGCACTGTTGCAAGCATTTCTGGGGCATTATCAATTATTCTGCTATACTGACTTCCCAAATGCTGAGAGTTTGGATTTAATTTGAAGGTACATTAGAAAGCCATGGAACTATTATGCAGTGCATGATCCATTTTATATTTTTAAAGATTACACTGGCTACTTTGTACACAGTTGATCAGAGGGAGACAGAGGAAATAAAGATAAATACTAGTTGATGGCTTATACTAGTAAGATAAGAGGCAAAGTTGTTTGGGACCATGGTTCAGGTGGTGGAGATAAAGAGCAATGGACAAATTTAGGAGAATATTTTACAAGTTTTTTGTTAATGGTTTGGATAAGGGGAGAGGATTGTTGAGGGAAAAGACATCTGACCACAGAGCAGAGAGGGTTAAAGAATTTAAAGAGATGATGTATGTAGATGATATGTGAAGTTATTTGTGAGGAAGGGAGAGAAGAGCTGTTTTTAACATTCTTATTTCTATAATTTTTCCAGTGACATTTCTGTCTCTCTCTTTTAAATTCTTGGAACCAAATATATTTTTATTCTAGTCTGCCTCTCCAGATTCCAGCACCTTTTTCTCATCCCACACTTAACAGATGCTTAGAGGAGGGAAGTCAGTGTAAAAGTAGGCTAGCATTCTCAGCAATTCTGCCCTTTTTCATCAGGATGTTCCTTGCTAAATCAGTTCTTGCTATGTCGGAGGAAAACCATTTTGTTTTACAAGTACAGTTTAATTTTTGAAGGAACACCATTTTAATGAAGTCAGTCATATATATCTGTATTGTGAGGTTAGGTTGATGGTCGTATTTTTATGTTCAGTCTTACCATGCCTTAAAAGGTAAGGGTGAGTATAGCTGAATTGCAAATTCATTTCACCAATTGTTTTCGCAACTGAAAGGCAAGAGACCAACTAACTAAAAGATAAAATTGATTGTGTAACCAATTGAAAGAAAAAATCCTCAGAAATAGCTTTTTTTCTTTAATATTACAGGTTTTTAAAATATTACAGGTTCAGCTTTTGAAACCACTATTGATTGCAGTTTTAAGTAGACAGGTTCTTTATTCATTTTATGAAGCTCTAGTTTTCTCTCATGTCTTTCAAGAGTGAACAAAGAAGCCAAAGCCACCTATCTAAACAAAAGAAAGAATTTTGTAGATAAGTGGGAAGATTAAAATGAGGAAGATAGAAACAGAAAATTAAACTCAGATGACAGATCAGGATCATAAAATTCTGTTTAAATCCATGGTCCTTAACTTTTCGATAGTTACAAAATCCTTTGAGATTCTGATAAAAGTTGAAGAATCTGGTCCCAGAAAGTGCACAGACAATTGCACATTCAAGTTTGTACATAGTATTAGGGCATTACTAAATCTAAAGAGCCTGGTGCATGATGCCCTGGTCAAGAACACCTGGTCTAAAAGTCAGTCAGAGCTAGGGAGCATCTGGCTGGAGAGTTTTGACATTCAAACTGTGACCATATTTCCTTCTCAAATACCAGTCTTTAGGACAGCCAAGGTTAATTTGTTGTTTTTAAACCTCTGGTCTGACAGCTGATAGCAAAACAACTTTTAGTTTAAGCAATTGAAAAATTAGAATAATCTGCTCTTAAAATCTTTTCTTTGAAAATGCTGTATGTAGGTAGCAGAACTTTCTGAAATAGGGCTACTGTATTGTATTCAGGATAACCTAACACATATAGCTCATTAAATTTGAACTGGAATAGAAACACATTTCAAATTAACAAAACCAGCCCTTTATTCTTTCTACCTTTCCATGAATATGATTGTAAGTTAATTTTTATCATAAAACTGGCTGAACTTTTAAAATGAATTTTATTGGGGCACTTGGGTGGCTCAGTTGGTAGAGCATCTGACTTCAGCTCAGGTTATGATCTCGAGGTCCATGAGTTCAAGCCTTGGGTCGGACTCTGTGCTGACAGCTCAGAGCCTGGACCCTGCTTTGGTTTTGTGTCTCCCTCTCTCTCTGCCCTTCCCCTGCTCACTCAGTCTCTCTCTCTCAAAGTTGAATAAACATTAAAAAAATAAAATAAATTTTATTCTGTAAGTTTAATATTGAGCATTTTTATTTTACTACAGATGATGAAGCCGTACTTTGTTGCAGTTCATTTGGCTCAGTGCCTAAGTGGAACACTGAGCCAGTGATAAGTTATAAATTGTTTCCTGTTAGGCAAATTATACCAGTTAGACCAGTATTTAATGTAATCCCGGATTCTTAGAATTCATTGATTGAGTAGGAGATTGACTAGGTGACCTACTGTTGAATCCTTTGCCATGTAGAAAGTCTACAATTCCTTATATGTTTTTAACTTACATTTAATTTGGTGAAATAAAAAGTTTTTTTCACTCTTAATGTCTTTTATGACTTGAAAGCATATTAAACATCATAAGAAATAGTAGAAATCAAAGAAAGAAACTTCAGAAATGAAATACTTTTTCCTGTGGTACAATATTCATCTTTAATGATTATTTAATATGTCATTTTTAGCTTAAATTTTAGTGAGTGAATCAAAAAATGTTTTTGGGTTGGGGCGCCTGGGTGGCTTAGTCGGTTAAGCGTCCGACTTTCGCTTAGGTCATGATCTCGCGGTTCATGGGTTCGAGCCCCGTGTCGGGCTCTGTGCTGACTGCCAGCTCGGAGCCTGGAGCCTGTTTCAGTCTGTGACTCCCTCTCTCCTGACCCTCCCCTGTTCACGCTGTCTCTCTCTCTCTCTCCTAGAAATAAATAAAACATTTATTTAAAAAAAATGTTTTTGGCAAATGGACAGTCAGTGTATTTCTTTCCTCATAATTCTCCCTGTAGAATTCTGGAATAGAAGTGTGAGGAAGAATATAGTAGGTTGGTATATGTCCATATTCAACCATATTTGTTCAGAGAATAATAAAAGTTAAAAACAATAAAATTAAATTTAGGTTCTGTTTTCTTTTCTACTCAGCAAGTTCCTTCTCTACAGTGTTTTTGTGCCTTCCATAGTATGAGCATACCGTGTGGTTCTAGTGCTAGATAGATGCTTTTCTCATGGCATAGTTCCTAAGCATAAGGCAGCTACTTTAACTGTATTCAGTTGAAAATAGCAAACTGTTCCATACTAGAAAAAATCCTGTTTATGTTGGATTTATTGCAAGATAGGATAATACTCTACTTTATGGATGATTTAAGGTATTCCCAAGATAATTATAAATTTATGTGATTTTTGCTTTTAGTGCTATCTTTGGAATAGCCCAGTGGGATTAGAGTTTCCTGAAAAAAGAAGTTTAACTAATTTAAGGAAATTTGTGAGTTTTTTTTCAGGTTTTCAAAAATGGTACCTCTGGTATAATATTTTAGTTTATATATTGTTGCATTTGGAACTAGTTAATACAGTTATTAAAATTAATCTTACCATTTTGGTTAATTTTGTTTTTCTTAGAAGGAAACAATCCTAAGTGTTAAGGTCAAGTTTCCTGAATGTCTTTTATATCTCCTACGTATATCAAATTTGTGCTATAGTTTTGGGGTTTTCCCCCTCCTCATAGTTAACTTTCTGAAGCGTACTCTTGTCCACGCTTCCTTATAATTTATATATGAGGGGGCATAAAGTTAGAGGTGTGGTTGTGACTATAGGACAAATAAAAGCAAACAAATATAATTTAGAGGAGAAAAACTCTAGAAAGAAAAGTTCTCATTTCTCTAAGATTTATAACTCTAAAGGGCTTTGGTCTATTCCAAATTTGGCTGGAAAGACTAAATTTCAGTGACTTTATTTTTTTAAATAAAAGTGGGAAAGTTTTTTAACTTTTATAATTATGTGTGATTTATTTTTTTTACTCTTTGTTAGATGTCTCTTAATTATGTGTGTGTATGTATTTATATTTCTACACTCCCTTCTCAGCCCTCAGTTTCAGGAAAGGATTTTAGGTGACTTGCTTTCTACCTCCTTAATTACCACCTAAAATTTTTAAATAGTTGATATATCCAAAAGAATGTATGTAACATATGTGGGATATAGAGCATAATGAAGTGAAAACTTGTGTATCTACAACTCAGTTTAAGAATTAGAACAAGAGTGCCTGGGTGGCTCAGTCACTTGGTCATTCGACTTCAGCTTGAGTCATGATCTCATGGTTCATGAGTTTGAGCCCCACATCAGGCTCTGTGCTGACAGCTCAGAGCCTGGAGCCTGCTTCAGATTCTGTGTCTCCCCCTCTCTCTGCTCCTCCCCTGCTTCCCCACTGTTTCTCTTCCATCTCAAAAATAAATAAACATTTTTTAAAAGTTTTTTTTTCTTTTTTTTTAAAGAATTAGAACATTACTGGGTCTCCTGGGTGGCTCAGTCAGTTAAGGGTCCAACTTCAGCCCATATCATGATCTCACAGCTTGTGAGTTCAAGCCCCACATCAGGCTCTGTGCAGACAGCTTAGAGCCTGGAGCCTGCTTTGGATTCTGTGTTTCCCCTTCTCTCTGCCTTCCCCTATTCACGCTCTCTCTCTCTCTTCAACATAAAACATTAAAAAAAAAGATTTAGAACATTATTTAACATTCACATTATAGGGATCCCAAAAAGAGAAGAGAAAGGGGGACAGAAAATTCATTTGAAGAAATAATATTTGAAGACTTCTTAAATCTGGGAAAGGAAACAGAAATCCAGATCCATGATGCAAAGAGAGCCACCAGCAAAATTACACCAAGACACATAGTAATTAAAATGGCAACAAGTAGTGAAAAGGAGAGAATTTTTAAAGCAGCAAAAGAACACAGCTGTCCATATACAAGGGAAATCCCACAAGGCTGTCAGCTGATTTTTCAGCAGAAACTGCAGAGCAGAAAGGAGTGGCATGATATTTTCAAAGTACTGAAAGAAACAAACCTGCAGCCAAGAATACTCTTTGCAGCAAAGTTATCATTCAGAACAGATGGAGATAGTTTTCCAAACATGGTCAGAGAAACCCATGACCACTAACCAGCCCTACAAGAAATGTTAAATGGGAGTCTTTGGAAAGGAAAGACCGTAAGCAGAAATAAGTTAGAAAGTACCAAAGCAGTAAATTTAAGTATATCTATAAAAATCAAAGGATTCACAAAAGGATGTAAAGTATAACACCATATACCTAAAATATAGTGGGGGTGGGTAGTAAAGAATGTGTTTAAACTTAAGTGATCATCAACTTACTATAGACTACTGTATGCCTAAGAGGTTATATATGAGCCAATGGTAACTACCAATCAAAAAATCTGTAATATATCTACAAAAGACAAAGGAATCCAAGTATATTGCTAAAGAAAGCCAGCAAATCATGAGAGAAGAGAGCAAGAGAAGAAAGGAGCAGGAAAGAACTACAAAAACAGCCATAAAAGGAATAACAAAATGGCAATAAGTACATACCTGTCAGCAATTACTTTGAATGTAAATGGACTAATTAGTCCAATCAAAAGACACAGGGTGATGGAATGCATAAAAAAGTAAGAGCTGCCTACAAGAGACTCTTTTCAGATCTAAAGACACATGCAAATTGAAAGGCAAGGGATAGAAAAACATTTATCATGTGAATAGAAATAAAAAGAAATCCAGGTTAGTGATACTTATATAGGACAAAATATACTTTAAAACAAAGACTAGCAAGAGACAAAGGACACTACATAATCTAAAGGAAATAATTCAGTAAGAAAATATAACAGTTGTAGAAATTTATGACTCAATCTGGAAGCACTCACATACAGAAAGCAGCTAATAACAAACATAAAGGAAGTAATTGATAGTAATACAGTAATGTAGGGACTTTAACAGCGTATTTCATCAATGGATAGATCATCAACAAGGAAATAGTGGTTTCAAATGACACATTGGACCAGATGGAGCTAACAGATATTGAGAACATTCCTTACTAAAAGAACAGAGTACACATTCCTTTGAAGTACACATGGAACATCCTCCAAAATATATCACATATTAGACTACAAAACAAGTCTCAACAAAAAAAGTTGTTTTTTCAACTTTCAACTTCAAAAAGTTGAAGTCACACCATGCACCTTTTCTGACCACAGCACTATGAAACTGGAAATAAACCACACATACACAAACTCACACACATCTGGAAAGAATGCAGATACATGGAACTTAAATACCACGCCACTAAACAGTGCATGGGGCAACCAAGAAGTCAAAGAGGAAATTTTAAAAACACATGGAGACAAGTGAATACAAAAGCACATTGACCCAAAAACCTTTGAGTTGTAGGAAAAGCTGTTTTAAGAGGAAAGTTATTGCAGTATAAGCCAATCTCAAAAGCAAGAAAAATCTCAAATAACCTAAACATACACCTAATATTAGAGCTATAAAAAGAGCAAATGAAACTCAAAACCGGTAGAAGGAAGGAAATAATAAAGATTAGAGCAAAAATGAATGAAATAGAAACTAAAAAACAGTAAAACATCAATGAAACCAGGAGCTGGTTCTTCAAAAAGATCAACAAAATTGATAAACCTTCACCAGACTCAGAGAGAGAGAGAGAGAGAGAGAGAGAGATTGACTCCTAGAAAATCAGAAATGAAAGAGTAGATTTAACAGCACAGAAATGCAAAGGATTATAAGAGAATATTATAAAAAATATATCCCAGCAAGTTTAATAACTTACAAGAAATGGATAAGTTCCTAGACATATAACCTCCCTATACTGAATCAGGAAGAAATAGAAAATTTGAACAGACCAATTACCAGCAATGAAATTGAATCAGTATTAAAAATGCTGTCAAGAAACAAAAAGTCCAGCACCAGACAACTTCACAAGTGAATTCTACCAAACAGTTAAGGAAAAGTTAATACCTATTCTTCTAAAACTATTCCAAAACACAGAAGAGGAAGAAAAGCTTCCAATTTATTCTGTGATTCCAGCATTACTCTGATATCAAAACCAGATTAAGACACTACAGAAAAAATAACTACAGGTCAATATCTCTAACGCACATAGATGCAGTAATCCTCAACAAGATATTAGCAAACCAAATCCAACAATACATTTAAAAAATCATTTACCACAATCACACAATCAAGTGGGATTTGTTCCCAGGATGCAAGGGTGGTTCAGTATTCACAAATCAAACATGATACATCACATCAACAAGAGAAAGGAGAAAAACCATGATCATTTCTCCCCTCCCCTGCTCCCTCCGTCTCTCTCTCTCTCAAAAATAAACATGTAAAAAAAATTTTAATATTTTTTAAAAATAATCCAACTGCATAAACATAAAACTAACTACATATGCCACATTGGTAAGCCATTGTTAGAAATTATACTGTTTGTGCCATTAATTCTTGGCCTTTTTAGTTTCATTATGTTTTGGGGCACCTGGGTGGCTTAGTCACTTAAGCGTCTGACATCAGCTCAGGTCATGATCTCACAGTTCGTGGGTTTGAGCCCTGTGTCAGGCTCTGTGCTGACAGCTAGCTCAGAGCCTGGAGCCTGTCTTTGGATTCTGTAACTCCCTGTCTCTCTGACCCTCTCCTGCTCACGCTGTCTCTATCTCTCTGTCAAAAATAAATAGAACATTAAAATTATTTAGTTTCATTATGTTTTTCCAACAGATAACATCAGTTCAGCTTGTGGCTCACTATGTGAATCAGTTATTGTTACTTTGTATTAGAGAATATTTGTTTAAAGACATAATAGCTGTATATCTTACATTACTGAACTGGCCATAGAAGAAGATTCTTTTAGATATTTTAACCTCCTTAGTTGCTGAGTATAACAAGTCAGATGAACCTTTGCTTACTAGTTAAGTTTTTCTTAACAGGGAATTCGTTTAGAAAGCTTTCCTTTATTTGGAGTTTTATTTTGCCATTCTTTGTGTATGATGTTTTAGAGGGCATTTAGGAGTTAATCCTATAATTAGTTTGTCTCTTCCCTTTAATGCAGGCTTCCTGTGGTTAGGGACAGTTATTTCTTAACAATCAGTAAACTTGCACATGAAACTCCTACTGTAGTACTATTCCACACATTGGATATCTTATATTTATTATATCTTGTTCTTGTTTCCTGTGTAGAGCAAATTACTCTAAAATGTGCACGAAATCCATCATACATTCCTACACTTAGGTAGTGTTGAAGAAATTTGTTTATTTTGTCAAGCATGAGGTTAAATTACCATGAAAAGTATGACAATTCAACTGATCTTTTGACTGATATTGTAGATAAGACTTCCTGTTTGAAACAGCTGAACTGTTTATGTTTAATTTTGGCATTAATAATGGACTCTCATATACCTCTCTCCCATTTAAATAGTCTTAGTGTGATTTCAACAGACACTGTATCAGTAAACAGTTTATTTTCTAGAGCTGTTGAGGAAATCAGATGCAGGAGCACTTGTACTATTAACCATCTGGATCCTGGGGCGCCTGGGTGGCTTAGTTGGTTAAGCGTCCGACTTTCGCTTAGGTCATGATCTCGCGGTTTGTGGGTTCGAGCCCCGCGTCGGGCTCTGTGCTGACTGCCAGCTCAGAGCCTGGAGCCTGTTTCAGTCTGTGACTCCCTCTTTCTCTGACCCTCCCCTGCTCACGCTGTCTCTCTCTCTCCTAGAAATAAATAAAACATTAAAAAAATTTAAAAAATAAAGTTTAAAAAAAAAAACCATCTGGATCCAATTCACCATCATCTACTTGATTATTATAGTAGCCTCCTAATTGTCTCCCTGGCTTCATTCTTTTTCCCTTCAGTCCATTCTTTTTTGTTTTTAAGTGAGTAATTCAATGGTATTTATTAGTACATTAGTACATTCACAGTGTTGTACAACCACCATCTGTCTAGTTCCAAAACATTTTTTTATTCAAGTATAACTTACATACAGTGTTAAATTAATTTCAGATGTACAATATACTGATTCCACAATTCCTTACATTACTCACTGCTCAGTATGATAAGTGTACTCTTAATCGCCTTCATCTGTTTCACCCATCCCCCTGTCATCTCCCTTCTGACAGCTGCCACTTTGTGCTCTGTATATAAGAGACAGGGATTTTTTTTTTGTCTGTCTTTTTTCTTGGTCTGTTGGTTTTGTTTCTTAAATTTCACATATGAGTGAGATAATATGGTACTTGTGTTTCCTCACAGATTTATTTCACTTAGCTTTGTATTCTCTAGGGTGCATGTTGTTGCAGATGGCAAGATCTCATTCTTTTTTACGACTGAGTAGTATTCCATTGTATACATATACCACATCTTTATCGATTCGTCTATTCATGGACACTTGGGTTGCTTCCATACCTTGGCTACTATAAATAATGCTGCAGTAAACATTAGTCTGCATGTATTTTTTGAATTAATATTTTCATTTTCCTTTTTTTTTTTTTTAGTTTATTTATTTTGAGAGAGAGTGTGTGGACGTACAAGCTAGGGAGGAGCAGAGGGAGAGAATCCCAAGCAGGCTCTGCACTGTCAGCACAGAGCCTGACATGGGGCTTGATCCCATGAACTATGAGATCATGACCTGAGCCAAAATCAAGAGTTAAAGATGCTCAATTGACTGAGCCACCCAGGTGCCCCAGCGTTTTCATTTCCTCTGGGGAAATTTACAGCAGTTGAATTACTGGATCCTGTGGTAATTCCATTTTTAACTTTTTAAGGATCTTCCATAATCTTTTCCACAGTGGCTGTAGCAGTTTACCTGTAAAACTCACTTGAAACCTAAAGACACATGCAGATTGAAAGTGAAGGGGTGAAAAAACATTCCTCATGCAAATAGAAGTACAAGGAAAGCTGGAATAGCAATCCTTACTAAAGCAAAATAGAATGTAAAACAAAGGATGTAGCAAGAGACAAAGAAGAGCACTGTAATCATAAAGGGAACAATCCAATAAGAGCATATAACAATTATAGATGTTTATATACCCAACACGGGAGCACCTAAATACATAAAGCAACTATTAACAGACATAAAGGAAGAAATTAACAGTAATGCAATAATAGTAGGGGAGTTTAACACCCCATAAAATCAGTGGATTAGTAGATCATCCAGACAGAAAATCAACAAGGAAACAGTGGCTTTGACTGACACATTGGACCAGATCTAACAGATACATTCAGAACATTCCATCACCAAACAGGGATATACACATTCTTTTCAAGTGCATCTGGAACATCTTCTAGGATAGATTATGCTAGGACACAAAAAAAAATTCAGCAAATTCAAAAAAACTGAAATCCTATCATGCATCTTTTCTTAAAGACATTTTTTTAATGTTTATTTTTGAGAGACAAAAAGACACACAAGCTCAAGCAGGAGAGGGGCAGAGAGAGGAAGACACAGAATCTGAAGCAGGTTCCAGGCTCCACACTGACAGCACAGAGCCCAATGTGGGGTTCGAACTCATAAACCGTGAGATAATGACCTGAGCAGAAGTTGGTGCTTAACAGACTGAGCCACCCAGGTGCCCCATCATGCATCTTTTCTGATCACCACATTATGAAACTAGAAATCAATCACAAGGGGAAAAAAATCTGGAAAGAACACAAATATGTGAAGTATAAAGAACATGCTTTAAATAATGAATGGTTTAACCAAGAAATCAAAAAGGAAATCTTCGATCCATTCTTTAAAAAAAAAATATATATATATATATATATATTTTTTAGAGAGACAGAGTGTGAACAGGGGAGGGGCAGAGAGAGGGAGACACAGAATCCCAAGCAGACTCCAGGCTCTGAACTGTCAGCACAGAGCCCGATGAGGGGCTCAAACCCATAAACCATGAGATCATGACCTGAACCAAAGTTGGACACTTAACCAACTGAGCCACCCAAGTATCCCTCTTCAATCCACTCTTAACCCAGCAGCCAAATGCAAAACATAAGTTCTATTTAGAACCTTGAATGACTTCCCATTTCTCTTAGAGTAAGAATCAGTGTTTAGCCTACAGGACCCTATATGACTTTGCCCTGTGTAACCCATCTGGTCTCATCTTTCCTACTCTAATGTCTTCATTTTACACTGAACACACTGACCTCCTTTCTTTTTTGTCAAACACTCTAGACAAGCCAGCCCCTCAGGAGTTTCGCACTGATTATTTTCTTTTTCTGGAACTCTCATCCTGTTCATATGGCTCACTTTTTTAGTTCCTTCCATTCTTTGCTCAAATGTTACTTTCTTAACTTAAAACTTTATCCCTGCCTCCAGCACTTCTGATCCCCCTCTTAACCCTTTTCATCTTTTTGTGTATAGCATTTACCATCTTCTAACATACCAGTCAGTGATGTGCTAGTAAATGTGTCACTACTAGTTCTCTGAGTGTAGTTGTAGCTTGAAGGATGGTTGATATTTCTGTTTATGCTAGCAAGTAAGGTCAAAATGAAACATTAAAGATGTACATGAACATTTCCCTGGTACGTTGATAATGTAAGAAACTTCTTTGCTGAATTGGATAATAGTTTCAAATACTAGAAGAATATGTTCTCCATTTTTTTATGTAGTTCATAATGTAATGGTTATAGACATCACACGCTTTTAAGTTGAGTCAACTTTAACATTTTCTCCATCAATTTTTTAGATCTAGACATTAACGGTCATTCAAGCTATGATTGATAGGTTTTGCCAAATTCCATGATGTAAAATATTTCCACCATGGCTGGTTTCAAGCCATCAACATGAAGTCACTGAATGTGATGTTGTGGAGAGATATACAATAGCACAGCATTACATAGTTTTTCCACGTACAGATGCAAAATCATAAATAACTTAGATATTATAATGTAATATCTAGAGCATAGATAATAAAATGTAATAAAGTGATCAGGAAATGATAAGTTTTTGGTATTTATTTTGTTTTAAAATCACTCATTTAGGGGGCGCCTGGGTAGCTCAGTTGGTTAAGTGACCGACCTTGGCTCAGGTCATAATCTCATGGCTTGTGAGTTCAAGCCTCGCATTGGGCACTGTGCTGACAGCTCAGAGACTGGAGCCTGCTTCAGATTCTCCCTCTCTTTCTGCCACTCCCTGGTTTATGCTCATGTGTGCTCACTCATTCTCTCTCTCTCTCTCAAAAATAAATAAACATTTAAAAAATAATAAAATATACAAGGGTAGACACATGAGGGTAGTAGCAGACCTATCTACTGAAACTTGGCAGGCCAGAAGGGAGTGACAGGAAATATGCAATGCGCTGAACAGGAAAAATAAACATCCAAGATTCCTTTATCCAGCAAGACTGTCATTCAGGATAAAAGGAGAGAGAAAGGTTTTCCCAGATAAACAACTGAAGGAATTCATCACCACTAAACCCAGCCCTCCAAGAGATCCTAAGGGGGACTCTTTGAGTGGAATGTTGCAAAGACTACAAAGGACCAGAGACATCACTACAAACATGAAATCTTCAGATAACACAATGACACTAAATTCATATTTCTTAATAATAACGCTGAATGTAAATAGACTAAATGTTCCAATCAAAAAATATAGGGTATCAGAATGGATAAAAAAAAACAAAAAACATCTATTTGCTATCTACATGAGACCCATTTTAGACCTGAGGACACCTTCAGATTGAAAGGGGACGGAGAACCATCTAAAATGCTCCTGGAAGTCAAAAGAAAGCTGCAGTAGCCATACTTAATATTAGACAAACTAGATTTTAAACTAAAAGCCTGTAACAAGATATGAAGAAGGGCATTATATCAGAAGATATATCAGAAGGGCTAACAATTATAAATGTTTATGCACCCAATTTGGAACACCCAAATATATAAAACAGTCACAAACATAAGCAATCTTATTGGTAAGAATGCAGTAATTGCAGATTTTAATACTCAAGCAGTGGACAGATCATTTATGCAGAAAATCAATAAAGAAACAATGGCCTGAATGATACACTGGACCAGATGAACTTGACAGATGCATTCAGAACTTCATATCCAAAAGCAGCAGAATACACATTCTTCTCAAGTACACATGGAATATTCTCCAAGATCACATAATGAGTCACACAACAGCCCTCAATAAATATAAAAGAATTGAGGTCATACCACGTACATTTTCAGATCACAGTGGTATGAAATTTGAAATCAACCACAGGAAAAAGCTTGGAAAACCTCCAAATGCATGAAGGTTAAACATCCTACTAAAGAATGAATTGGTCAACCAGGCAATTAAAGAGGAAATTAAGAAATATATGGAAACAAATGAAACAAATGAAAATGAAACCGTGACAATGCCCACCCTTTGGGACTCAGCAAAGGCAGTCCTGAGAGGAAAATACATTGCAATCCAGGCCTATATAGAGAAACAAGAAAAATCCCAAATACAAAATCTAACAGCGTACCTAAAGGAAGTAGAAGCAGAACAGCAAAAAAACCCCAAGGCCAGCAGAAGAAGGGGAATAATAAAGATTAGAGCAGAAATAAACAATATAGAATCCAAAAAAGCAGTAGAGCAGATCAGTGAAACTAAGGGCTGGTTTTTGAGAAAATAAAATTGATAAATACCTAGCAAGACTTTTCCAAAAGAAAAGAGAGAAGACCCAAATAGATAAAATCACAAGTGAAATTGGACTTATCACATCCAACCCTTCAGAAATACTAATAACTATCAGAGAAGATTATGAAAAATTACATGCCAACAAACTGGATAACCTGGAAGAGATGGACAAATTCCTAGATAATCACACACTACCAAAACTCAAATGGGAAGAAATAGAAAATTTGAACAGACCCGTAACTAGTGAAAAAGTGGAATCAGGTATCAAAAATAAAATCTCCTAAGAAATAAGAGTCCTGGGCCAGATGGCTTCCCAAGAGAATTCTACCAGACATTTAAAATAGAGTTAATATGTATCCTTCTCAAGCTGTTCCAAAAATGAGAAACAGAAGGAAAGCTTCTGGACTCATTCTATGAAGCCAGCATTACCTTGATTCCCAAAACAAAGACTGCTAAAAAGGAGAATTAGAGGCCAATATCTCTCATGAACCTGGATGCAGAAATTCTCAACAAGGTACTAGTAAATCAAATTCAACAGCATATAAGAAGAATTATTCACCATGATCAAGTGGGATTCATTCCTGGGCTGCAGGGCTGCTTCAGTATTCGCAAATCAATCAACGTGATACATCACATTAATAGAAGAAAGGATAAGAACCACACAGTCCTGTCAATAGATGCAGAAAAAACATTTGACAAAATATAGCATCCTTCCTTAATAAAAACCCTCAAGAAAGTTGGGATAAAAGGAACGTACCTAAACACCATAAAAGCCGTATATGAAAAGTCCACAGCTATTATCATCCTCATTGGGGAAAAACTGAGAGCTTTCTCCCTGAGATCAAGAACACGACAGGGATGTCCCCTCTTAACCACTGTTGTTTAACATAGTGTTGTAAGTCCTAGCCTCAGCAATTAGGCAACAAAATGAAATAAAAGGCATCCAGATTGGCAAAGAAGAAGTCAAACTTTCACTTTTCACAGATGACATGATACTCTACATGGAAAATCCACAGACTCCACCAAAAAACTGCTAGAGCTGATACCAGAATTCAGCAAAGTCGAAGGATACAAAATCAGTTTACAGAAATCAGTTGCATTTCTATACACCAATAATGAAGCAACAGAAAGAGATATCAAGGAATCGATCCCATTTACAATTGCACCAAAACCCATAAAATACCTAGGGATAAACCTAACCAAAGATGTAAAAGATCTGTGTGCTGAAAACTGTAGAAAACTTATGAGGTAAATTGAAAAAGACACAAAGAAATGGAAAAACATTTCATGCTCATAGGTTGAAAGAATAAATATTGTGAAAATGTCAATACTACCCAAGCAATCTACACATTCAGTTCAGTCCCAATCAAAATTGCACCAACATTCTTCTCAAAAGTAGAACAAACAATCCTAAAATTTGTATTGGACCACAAAAGATCCCAAATGGCCAAAGTAATGTTGAAAAATAAAACCAAAGCCAGAGGCATCACAATCCCAGACGTTAGCCTCTACTATAAAGCTGTAATCATCACAACAGTATGGTACTGGCACAAAAACAGACACATAGACCAATGGAATAGAATAGAGAACCCAGAATTAGACCTACAAATGTATGGCCAACTAATCTTTGACAAAGCAGGAAAGAGTTACAGTGGGAAAAAAAAGTCTCTTTAGCAAATGATGCTGGGAGAACTGGACAGCAACATTCAGAAGAATCATACTGGACCACTTTCTTACACCATACACAAAAATAAACTCAAAATGGATGAAAGACCTAAATGTGAGACAGGAAACCATCAAAACCCTGGAGGAGAAAACAGATAACATCCTCCTTGACCTCAACCACAGCAACTTCTTGCTTGACATGTCTCCAAAGGCAAGGAGATTAAAGCAAAAATGAATATTGGGACCTCATAAAAATAACAAGTCTGCACTGCAAGGGAAACAATCTATAGAACTAAAAGGCAACTAACAGAATGGGATAAGAGATTTGCAAATGTCCTATCTGATAAAGGGTTAGTATCCAAAATCTATAAAGAACTTCCCAAACTCAACACTCGAAAAACAAATAATCCAGTGAAGAAAAGGACAGAAGACATGAATAGACTCTTTTCCAAAGAAGACATCCATTTGGCCAACAGACACATGAGAAGATGCTCAACGGCACTCATCATCAGGGAAATACAAATCAAAACCACACTGAGATACCACCTGGCACCAGTCAGAGTGGCTAAAATTAACAACTCAGGAAACAACAGATCCTGGTACAGATATGGAGAAATGGTAACCCTCTTGCACTGTTGGTGGGAATGCAAACTGGTGCAGCCTCTCTGGAAAACAGCATGGAGGTTCCTCAAAAAATTAAAAATAGAACTACTCTATGATCCAGCAATAGCACTACTAGGAACTTATCCAAAGGTTGCAGGAGTGCTGATTCATAGGGGCACATGTACCCCAGTGTTTATAGCAGCACTTTCAACAATAGCCAAATTATGGAAAGAGCCTAAATGTTCATCAACTGATGAATGGATAAAGAAGATGTAGTTTACATACACAATGGAATACTACTTGGCAATGAGAAAGAATGAAATCCTGCCATTTGCAGCAACATGGATGGAACTGGAGAGTATTATGCTATGTGAAAGAAGTCAGAGAAAGACAGATATCATATATATTCACTCATATGTGGAACTTGAGAAACTTAGCAGAAGACCATGGAGGAAGTGAAGGGGAAAAAATAGTTACAGAGAGGGAGGGAGACAAACCATAGACTCTTAAATACAGAAAACAAACTGAGGGTTGATGGGGGGTGGCAGGGGAGAGGGGAAAATGGGTGATAGGTATTCAGGAGGGCACGTGTTGAGATGAGCACTGGGTGTTGTCTGTAAGCAATGAATCACAGGAGTTAACCCCAAAACCAAGAGCACACTGTACACACTGTATGTTAGCCAATTTGACAATAAATTATATTTAAAAAAAATAAATAATAAGTAAAATAACTTATTTAGGGGCACATGGATGGCTCAGTTGGTTAATTGTCTGGCTCTTGATATCAGCTCAGGTTATGATCTCACAGTCCACGGGATCAAACCCAGGCCTGTGCTGACAGCATGGAGCCTGCTTGAGATTCTTTCTTTCCTTTGTGTGCTCTCTCTCTCTCTCCTTCTCTCTTAAAAGAAATAAACCTTAAAATTTTTAAATAATTTATTTAATTATATGATATATAATTTAATTTTTCTTAAAGACTGTGTTTAATACCCAGTTTGTAAACCTGATGAAAACTTATCATTTGATCTTACCACTCCGCACACCACTGTAAATAATCTGCCTATTTATTTTCTGTCTCCTTCATAGAGGCAGAGTTTTTGTTCTATATTGTTTATTGCCGCATGGCATGGTAGATAGTCAATAAATACTTATTGAATAAATTTTAATTAAATATTTAAGGTTTTATTGTATGTAAATTAAAATTTACATAAACAAATATCCAGTGGGTGTTAGTAAAACAAAGCTTCATTTAAATATAAAGTTTTGATTATAGCAATAGCATATAAATCTTATTTCTCTGAATTATTGGATCTAGTTTATAAATAAAAGCATGCTGCTCTGAAAGGGACAGAAAGACTTTCAAATTTGCCTTGCTGAGAGAAAGATATTATATGATCCCTTTTTTATAAAAAGAAAAAATGAAGTATGTGTACAGAAAAAAAACAAAGAAAAAACACTAAAATGTCACTGGAAGTTATTTCTGTTTAGTGGGATTATAGCTTATTTGTATTTCATTCTTTCTGTTTTTTGTGCTCTTTACAAGTAACGTTTATTACTTTGGTAAAATTACTTTAAAAACATTGAAAGTGCCTTCTTAGCTCAGGGGCCAGTGCTTAAATCTCATAAAAGCAGGATTGGGGTACCTGGGTGGCTCAGTTAAGCATCTGACACTTTTTTTAAAGTTTATTTATTTTGAGAGAGAGAGAGATCATGAACAGGGGAGGGGCAGAGAGACAGGGAGAGAGAGAATCCCAAGCAGGCTCTGCATTATCAACCCATAGTCTGATCTGGGGTCCAAACCCATGAACCATGAGATCATGACCTGAACTGAAACCAAGCGTCAGACACTTAACCGATTGAGCCACCCAGTGCCCCAAGCATCCAACTCTTGATTTCAACTCTAGTCATGATCTCATGGTCATGAGAATGAGCCCAGCATCAGGCTCCACACTCAGTGTTTGCTGTTGTAATTTTAAAGCTCTGGTGGATGTAAGAGTATTAGGTAGAAATAGGAAAATCAAAGAGAAGAGTTTGCTTGAAAGGAAAGATAAATTTGACTTGAGGACATCTGAGTTGGAGTTGGGAGTACAAGACTGTAATTCACACCAAAAAATCAGGACTAGATATTAACTCTCTATGATACATTTAAACATTATGCTTAAAATTAGTTGACTTTTAATCCATTAAAAAAAATCTCAGTATAATCTTTAAAGTCAAGGAAGAAAAGCTACAGCTGCAAACTTAAATATTGACAGGGACATTTAGATTTTGCTAATAAGGTGAATTACATTGATTTTGAATGTTACTTAACTGCATTTCTTAGGAAAACTCCATGTAGACATGATGTATTATCCTTTTAATGAATGGTTTGATTTGCTAAAATTTTGAGAAATTTTACAAGTATGCTCATGAGAGATACTGGTCTACAGCTTACTTTTTTTTTTAAATGTATATTTAGATAGAGAGCGCGCGCGCGCACACACACACACACACACACACACACACACACACACACGAGCCGGGGGAGGGGTAGAAAGAGAGGTAGAGAGAGAATTCCGAGTGGGCTCTGTGCTGTCAGTGCAGAGCCTGACTTGGGGCTCAGGCTCCCTTCCTCTCCCCCTCCCTCTCTCAAAATAAATAAATAGATAGATAGATAGACATTTAGTGCAAGGTTTCTCAATAGTGGCACTATTGACATTTTAAGCTAGATGATTCTTTGTTGTGGGGCTGTCCTATAGGATGTTTAGCAGTATCCCTGGCCAATAACCACTAGATGCCCCTAACACTTCCCAAGAAACAACCAAAAATATTTCCAGATATTGCCAGATGTGTCCAGATGGCCAGTAAATGTCCCTGGAAAACCACTGGTTTAGTGCTAAGTATTGCTTTTGCAACATCCTATAAATTTTTATAGATTGTGTTTTCATTTAGTCCAAAATGCTTGCTGAATTCCCTTTTGATTTGTACTTTGACCAGTGGGCTATTTTGAAATCTAGTTTCCAAATATTTGGTGATTTAATTCCATTGTAGTCAGACATCATACTTTGTATGATTCCTCTTAAATTTGAGACTTGTTTTATGGCCCAGAACATGGTCCGTGTTGCTAAATGTTCCATGTGCACTTGAGAAGAATGTGTAATCTGTTTTCATTGGATGGAAGACTTCTATAAATGTCAATCAGGTCATGTTGGTTGATACTGTTATTCAAGTTTTGCTGTTTACATCCTTGCTGATTTCTGCCTACTTATTCTGTTGATTGAGAAAGGAATGTATAGCAACTCCGGCTTTATTTTGACTACTATTAATGTGGGGTTTGGTTTTTTTTTGTCTTTTTACTTTTAACTTATTTGTATCTTTATGTTTAAAGTAGGTTTACTGTAGGGCTAGCTGGGTGGCTCAGTTGGTTAAGCGTCCAACTTCAGCTCAGGTCATGATCTCACGGTTCGGGGGTTTCAGCCCTGCACTGGGTTCTGTACTGCCATCTCAGAGCCTGCTTCAGATTCTGTGTCTCCTCTGTTCGTTCTCTCTCTCTCTCTCTCTCTCTTTCTCTCTCTCTCTCTCTCTCTCTCTCACACACACACACACAAATAAGTAAATACTTTAAAATTTTTTTAATAAAAGGTTTACTGGAGACAGCATATAATTGGATCTTGCTATTTTATCTGTTCTTAATGAAGAGCTAGTTGGTCTGTTTGACTACTGGATAGCCAGTGTCACTGTTTACGGTGCTGTCTTCCCTAACTAGTCTATTCCTGATCTCACCTGGAATATTTGGAGATGGGGGCCATCATAGTGGACAGAATGGAGAGTTATTGCATCCTCCTCATTGTGTCTACCTAGGACCAGGCAGTTGCATATGAAGGGAGGGCAACCCTCTGGGGACCCTGGAGAGAGCCAACAGCTGTGTCTGAGAGAGATAGGACTTTGGAATCTGACTTGTATTGTTACTGACCAATCAAAACCTTCACTGGCCTTAGTGCTCTTTTAAACTAGGTATTAACCTGTTAGCTGTTGAGTTGTGGAAGGTGAAGGGGGGTGGGTAGGAAGGGAACTCAGCACAGTGGCTATTTACTATCTAGAATGCAAGCATTGCAAAAATGTAATCACTGGTAGGACTGTATGTATTAGTACATACTGGCCAATTTTGTAGTGTGTGCACTTCTGTTTATCATGTTTGAGTAAGCTGCATACTAACTGCCTCCTAACTCCTATTAGGGAAAAAGAGAAAAATGAAGAGACATTCACAGGAAAAATTGCACCTATAATGACTGCCCATCATTGCCCTGATCTCTCCCCCAAGAGAATTGTACACACATCCCTATGTGGAAGCCCTATCAACAACCCCCTCAAATTCAACAATTCCATTTGCTGAGGCCTAAATAAAACTTAGGAGTCATATTTGGATTCTTTCTCTTCCTTACCTTCCATAATCTGTCACCAATTCCTGCCGTTGACTTTCCCCACGAAAAGAATCCTGTTGATTCAGCAAAGCTGCGATTATTAAACTTACTACAACAATGGTGATCACCACTTTGACAGAGTCTTGGTAGTTAGGGGAAGTTAGGAAAGGGTATTTCCAGGGATTTGGTATTCAGACTTATGTGGTTTAAGGCATGTTCCTTCAAGATGGGGAACTGCTTGGGATGGGCAGAGTTTCTGACATGATATTTAGAATTAGTGGACATAATAAGAAAAGGGTTTTGAAGCAATTTGTTATCCTGTCAGGAGAGCTGTTTGCCCTGATGCACACACTGTTTGCCCAGATAGGTTAGTTTGCAAGAATTTCTTGGAGCAAACAGTGAAGCTAATTACTGGTTTAGTCTTATCACTAAAGCAAAAGAAAATTTCCTGGAGCACAGTTATACCATGTTGACTCAATTCTCTCTGCTACTCTCACTTTTAAACTTTTCACTCCCCTTTTTTTCTAGCTACACCACTACCACTGCCCTAGTTCAAGCTGTTGACATAACTTGCCTAGACTATTTAAAACTCCTTCTAACTCACCTATAGTCTTTTGCCCTCAGATTTGTTTTCCATAGTGCCACCAGAGTAATCTAACTATGCAACTCTGACCATGTCATTAATGTGTGTAAAACCTTTTTAGTGGCTTCTGGTTGTTTGTAGGATAAAATCAGCACCTGATCTTTGTCTCCACTCTTCTTGAATTGCTGTCTATCATTTGATTTCCTGCATCTATTTGTTTGTTGATGCTGTTGCCTCTACCTGGAATATCTTTTCCCTCCTATTGTAGGTGGCTAATTTTTGTTCTTCCTTTAAAAGTTAACTCGGGCAATATCTCCTATAGGAAATGTTTCCTGAATCTTGACTGTGCTTCCAGAGCATACTATGCATAGTGCTATTATTACATTAACCATATTGTGCACAAATTACCTTTTATGAGGGGAGAGAGCCACCTAAAGGCAAGCTGTCTTATTAATTTCTGTATCCACTAGCATCTGCAATAGGGCCCAACACATAGTAAGTTCTCACTTTTTACTGACCCAAACAAGTTGGGTCAGAAGAGGAGGACTTAAGGGAAGATAAGAGGTGATGATTTAACTTTAAATTGATGTATTTGAGGCAACACCAATGCACCTAAATAGAGGAATTTAAATATAAGAGCAAGATTATTATTATTATTATTATTATTATTATTATTATTAGGAAATCATCCCAGTTGGAGTGATAATTTGAGTTGATTATTTCACCAAGAGTGACAGGATGAACAAGGGAGCACAGATTGAGGACTGGTATTTAGGCAATACCCTCAGTGGGTGAGAGAAAGTAGAGGAAGCCCTCAGAGTATCAGCAGCAACAGAAGTAAAGATAAACCGGAGGTGTAGGGTATTGGGGTGGGGAGAGGCAATGAGGAAAGAAGTGTACAAAGGAGAGCTGGGATCATGGTGTCAAATTTTGCTGAGCAGTTGAGGAGAATGAGAACTGTGAAGAGATTTTTCTACATTTGGCAATTACGTTATGTCTAGCTAGTAGAATGGAGATGACATTTCTTTAAATTTAGTTTGTAGTACAAAGTAAGATTTTTTGTTCTCATTTTTTATGCTAACAAAAATATATCCTTTACCTGTGTTCAACCAGGAGTTTCTCAAGGTATGATTTTCTTTATTTGGTAGTAAAGTTTTACTTTATGGAGAGCCTCTAGTGAATGTTACTTTATATTAACGGATTTCTGTTTTTTTCATGTTATTTCTTTTGTCTTTGTGAGCAAAATCATTATATATAGATTACTTGAAAGCAGAATGTTTGGTCTCTCCCTTGATTATTTACAAGCCATTGGTAGTTACTCATTAAGAAGTAACAAGTAAGATACTATATTTTCATTTTGCAAAGTTCATTTTAGAACTGTTATGATTATGTCACTCATTTTCTTTTTATTTTTTTTTTTAATATTTTATTTATTTCTGAGAGAGAGAGAGAGAGGCAGTGTGAGCAGGGGAGGGTCAGAGAGAAAAGGAGACACAGAATCTGAAGCAGGCTCCAGGCTCTGAGCTGTCAGCACAGAGCCCAACGCAGGGCTCGAACCCATGAACCATGAGATCACGACCCGAGCTGAAGTCGGATGCTCAACCGACTGAGCCACCCAGGCACCCCTATGTCACTCATTTCCAAAAAATGTTCAGCCATGAAACCCTTTCACATATTTGGAATCCCAATGTGTGAATCAGATAAAGTGGAGTTTGCCTGTTTGAAGCTGTGACAGGGACCTGAGGTTCTTCCTGAATTGTGTCTAGTCTTCTAACTTCCTTCTCTTTATTTCCACAACCAATCAGTAGCTCCTGGTTCCTTCATGTAGTTCCTGGGTCTCCTCCATGGAAATCCTAGGGTTACTTAAAGCATAATTTGAGGGGCATCTGGGCGGCTCAGTTGGTTAAGCATCTGACTTCAGCTCAGGTCATGATCACATGTTTATGGGTTTGAGCCCCTCATCAGGTTCTGTGCTGACAGCTCAGAGCCTGGAGCCTGTTTCAGATTCTGTGTCTTCCTCACTCTCTGCCCCTCCCCCCACTCATCCTCTGTCTCTGTCTGTCTCAAAAATAAATGTAAAAAATTTTTAAAAAAGCATAATTTGAAAATCACTGATAAGTAACACTATAGGAATGCTGATAACTATTTTAGTACTGAAAGTCACAAGATTTTTTAAAGTTTTAAATAAATTTAAATAAATAAAATTTTAAATAAATTTTATTTATTCATTTTGAGAGAGAGAGTATGTGCAGGGGAAGGAAAGGGAGAGAGGGAGAGGAAAAGGGAGAGAGAATCCCTAGCAGGCTCCATACTGTCAATACAGAGGCCGAAGCGGGGCTCAAACTCGCAACTTGTGAGATGATAATCTGAGCTGAAACCAAGAGTCAGATGCTTAACCAACTGAGCCACCCAGGAGCCCCAGTCCCAGGATGTTTAGATTTCAAATCTTGACACTTCCACTCTGTTCTCTTATTGGTCAACAGAATGTACAACAATAAATAACTGCCCAAAGAATAAATAAACTTGTATTAAAGTTATTTAGACAGAGGCTGTATGTCTTCCTTTAAGGGAAGTTGTCAGGGTGGTTCTTCTGTCAGTGGGAGGCTGGCCTACCATTAACCCCTGCAGTCTCTCGCAACACCAGTGTTTCTCTCTGCTCCTATATGTCTACATTTATCCTACCTAGTAAATATTATCTAATGTGATGGGGGTCTATTTTATCTTTTTTTCTTCAAATTTATAGTGTGCCATGTATCTGAGAGATCCTGTGTTAAGATGCAGGGGTAGTATTCAAATAAATAAGATACAGTTTACTATTAAGGAAACAGAAAATTACTGTTAGGTTTGATGAGTGCAGAAAAAGAAGTAATCAGAGGGTATTAGTGGGAATCATATGAAATGGAAGGACCTAACCCAGGACAGCTAGGGGCTTATCAGAAAGAAAATGCTACTAAGCTTCCCTGAGGATTCCCAAGTTGACTCTTCAAAGATGAGTAGACTTTAATCAGAGGCAAATGGGGAAAGGTCTTGCTAGGCAGAGGGAGGAACATACATATGGGCTCTGAAAGAGGGCATGCCTTGTTTGGAGATCTGTAAGTAGTTTAGTGTGGCTGGAGCTTAGCATGTGAATGGAGATTGGTGAGTGAAGCCAAATGAAAAAGGACTGTGTTTTGCCAAGCTTAGGAATTTGGACTTTATCTTGAAAGTATTGTGAAGCAAGTGAAGGATTTTAAGCTGAGTAATTGCATGGTCAGATTTGTGTTTTAGAAAGCACTCTGGCAGTAATCAAGAAAACAGATTAGAATGGACCTTTCTTGGAAGCAAAGCAACCATTAAGTAATAGACTTTGGCAATAATTTACACAAAATGTCTGAGAATAAAACTGATGTGGGTGAGAAATGAATTCAAGATCTAAGGAGGCAAAAGCAGCAGAGTTGTTGGTCAGAGAAAGAGTGAATGCAGAGATGACTTTCAGGTGCCTGATTAGAACAACTGAGTCTAGGTTACCCCCCTGCACCTCTTTTTTTGCTAAGAGAATGAAATTAAGAAGGAATCAATCTCCTGGACTTTTTGCCTCAAGTTTCTCATAGTGCCAACTTGAGCAAGGATAGAGGTGCTTTTTTATTTTCTTATATTTATATTTGTATATATGTTTTAAAGTATAATATGAGGAAGTAATAACAGGATGTATTATCAGGGAAGGTTGCTGAATTTTTTGGGGGGTGGGGAGAGTCTATTAGATTAAGGTAGACTCTTACTTAAAATAGCTTAGAAATGAGTCATCTACTTAAAGGCAAAGGAGTGGACTACCTTTTGTCCAGTTATTTGATTATTTAGTATCTACTTCATATACTCTACAAATCAATTGTGATTTGAGAAATAATATACTCATTTTTAGGAAATCCAGGGGTTTTTACATTGCTATTTGTCAGAATTTTTACCTTTCAAGAAGATGTGTGGCAAGATTGGTTTGTCTGTGTAAATTAGTTAATTTAGCAGTAGTTCTGGTATGGCATTATGCACTTTAAAATACAAAATTATTTTCCTCAGAATGCAAACTTGTATTTCAAGCTTTTCATTGGTGTCATGTGGTAACTAATGCTCAATTCCTTGCTATTTAACATTCTGACAGAGAAAATGTTTCCTTTTATAGCTTTGTCACATCATTTTTAAAAGTTAAGATCTCTTTTAGGCTAGTTGAGGTGGTTAAATCCCTTTAGGGAAAGAATGAGCAACGCTATGCTCCTTAACAGAAAACTGGAGGTTTCAGATTTTGAGATCTGCTGTGTAAAGGGACACTTATTCATTACGTTTATTCATTGATTCTTGAATGTTCTGTTGTTTTTTTATTATTTAGGTTTTCCTTTCCTGTAGTTTTATAATTTCTACTGAAAGCATTAGAGAGGTACCTCTTCTAATAACAAAACCAAAAGTTGACTATAGTTTAATCCCTTTTAATCTACAGAGTTAATGACGAGACTTGTACCTTTATAATTGAAAGCTGTTAGTTTACTTTCATTCTGTAATAATTATAGATGTGAAAGTACATTCTGATGTTATACTACCTGCAAGAAATTTTTTCTTTAGAATAATTTAATCCTAGTAGAACTTCTTCCTTAAATATGTTTAAAGGAAACTTTATTTTCTTCCTTTTAATAAAACACCTTTGTAAAAAAGTGGTTATAATCCCTGCTTTGTTTAATGTTTTCTAATAGTCAAAAAGGTCCCAAATTTTAGTGTTTAGGGATGGTTTTTTCCTGATAAGTATGAAGGTTTTCAGAATGTGTCAAAAATTGTTAGCAGTCTATAATTCGGCCTACGTGTACAGATTTCCTTATTTAGGAATTAGAGTCTATTTGAGGGGTAGATCAGTAGGAATACTCATTGGACTATTACGATTAAAATGCTTGTAAGTTCTTAGAGTAACATCTCTTCAAATCATAGAGGTTATTTGAACTAATAGTATAGTGACATTTTTGAAAAATGGAATGATTTGTTTGAACTGAGAGTTACTCTAACAAGAGGGATACTAATTGTTCATTTTCTATTAAACCAAAATTTAATTTGGAACATTCATTTTTTTATCAGTATAGTAATCCAAAGTTTAAATATATGAGAAGGTAATAACTTCTTTTCCATATTTCTTTTACTCTGTCTGCAGGTTGTAAAAATTAAAATGAATAAACTACGGCAAAGTTTTAGGAGAAAGAAAGATGTTTATGTTCCAGAGGCCAGTCGTCCACATCAGTGGCAGACAGATGAAGAAGGGGTTCGTACTGGAAAATGTAGCTTCCCAGTTAAGGTAAGAGCTCGTGCTTCTGTAATTCTAGATGTGGGAAAGAATTGACAGCCTATTGTGTGTGAAATCCTATTATTTAGGACAATTAAAAAAGAACCCTCTAAAAATGAATCCCTTCATCTTCTGCTTCAAGGTAGAATTAATAAGGAAAATAAATTGTAATTAGTGATTTTTTAGTCTTTATATTTAAGTAGAAATTTCTGATATATACTCTAGGATCACTATAAACGATGAAGAACTAATCCTGAAATATCTAAAAATCCCAAATTATTATTATTATTATTATTAGTGCTAACAATTTTGAATGGATAGCTTTCTTTGTTTTGTTTTATTTTTGAGAGAGAGAGAGAGAGTGAGAGAGTGAGCATAAGCAGAGGAGGGGCAGAGAGGGGGACAGAGGAACTGAAACAGAGAGCTTGATGTGGGGCTTGAACTCACCACCGAGAGATCACAACCTGAGCCAAAGTCAGGCACTTAACTGACTGAGTCAGGTGCTTCAAAATCCCAAATTATTAAGAATCAAAATATTTTGAGTGGGATATGTTTACTAAGTGGTGGAACAGAGGGAATAGGGAGTCCCTTTTCTTAAATACAGGCCTGGTGTGTTCTAGAAAATATTAAAAGAGTTAAAAGGAATTTTCTCTTTAATCTTATAACTATTAATCTTAAGGAGGCCATTTAAACTAATGCCTTCACCTGTAAGATCAGAAAATGGGAGCTCAAAGAAGTAAGAACATAGTGAAAATCTAGAGAAGGGGGTGCCATACAGGTGGTTTTTTTTGTTTTGTTTTTTGTTTTTCTCTTCTGTTACTTGACACTCTAAAGAAGAAGGATCACATTTAAGGTCATAAAATAAATGTACATGTTATACTCTTTAGTAAAAAGAAGTAATCTCTAATTATATAAGCATGCTGTGAGATGTATTAAGTGTGGGCACAAAAAAATAAAAGGAACTAGACCAAAATGTTAATATCTTCTAGAAAATTTAGTCTAATATAAAATGTTAACATTTTTCTCTATTTTCTACATATTCTTATGTATGAATATTCTTATTGTGATTTTGTACCATTGATTGAAACATAGACTGAAGCTTCAGAAAGGAAAAAAATCTATTTGACAGAAAAGTGATTTATAGAATATACATGTTAAATAAATACATGAAAAATGTACAAATTTTTCCACAGTCTTTTAATAACTAAGCATTTTCTGGGGTGCTTGGGTGGCTCAAGTCAGTTAAGTGTCTGACTCTTGATTTCAGCTCTTGTCATGATCCAGGGTCATGGGATTCCAGACTGAGTGAGGATCCCGCTTGCTTTCTCTCTCTCCGTGCCCCCCCCACCCCCACCCTGTTCAGTCCCTCTACCCTGCTTGTGCACTCTCTCTCTCAAAAAAAATCCTAAACACTTAGTTTTCTCTACTTAACTCATTTGCTGAAATGAGTTCTTTTATAGGAATAAAAAATATTTTATTTAAAAATTTTTGTCATGATATTAAGATATGAAAAAAACCCTTTCATATAAAAAGTAACACTCTTCCCTACTACCTCTCCCAACTTCACCCCAAAAAGTAGGCTCATTTTGATTATATGAGTATTGTGGAAATGGTACTGTTATACAGTGATTGCTTGGAATATAAATTGTAACCTACTAGGAGGGCAATTTGGAATATCAGTTAAAATTTTAAGTGCACTTTTCATTTGACCAAAAATTTTAGCTTTAAGAATTATATTTAAGGGGCACCTGAGTGGCTCAGTTGGTTAAGTGTCCGGCTTCGGCTCAGGCCATCATCTCACGGTTTGTGAGTTTGAGCCCCGCGTTGGGCTCTGTGCTGACAGCTCAGAGCCTGGAGCCTGCTGCAGATTCTGTGTCTCCCTGTCTTTCTGCCTCTCTTCTGCTCTCTCTCTCAAGAATGAATAAACATTAAAAAATTTAAAAAATAAATTTTAAAAAATTACATTTAAGAGACACCTAGCTGGTTCAATTGGAAGAGCATGCAACTCTTGATCTTGGAGTCACAAGTTTGAGCCCCATGTTGGGTATGGAAATTACTAAAAAAAGTAAGCTTAAAAAAAGAAAAAAGAACTGAATTTAAGTACATTCACAGATATACTGGCAAAAGTGGTCATCTTAGCATTGTTTGATAGCAAAAATCTGGAAACAAGTTAAATGCCCATCATTTTGGGATTAGATAAAGAAATTATGAATCTATTAAGTGGAATTCTTTGCCACTATTGAAAAAAAAGAATAAGGTTAATTAATATTCATTTAGTAAAATTTTTTCAACACCTCCTTATGTGCCAGGCATATGCTGAGTAGTAAACAAAAAGACAGTTCTTGCTCTTGTAGAGTCGATAGTGTCCTTGTAGGAAGGCAGACTTTAATTAGATATTTGTATTAATAATATATGATTACAAACTGAGATAAGTGCTTTTTAAAAAGGGAGGGCTGTAGTGTAAGAAGTTACACTAGCTGAACCTGGAAAGCAATAGGGTGGGGCCTTGTAGGCCATGGTAAGAATTTTGGACTTTAAGAGTTAAAGGAGGCCATTAAATGATGTGTTTTTTTCATCTTTCATTCATTTTATTGTGGTAAAATACATAAAATTTACTATTTTAATCATTTCTATGTGCATAGTACAGTAATATAATTCATATTGTTACACAGTCATCAGCACCATCCATCTCCAGAACTTTTTCTTCTTCCCAAACTGGAACTCTGGGTGTAGTGTGGTTTGGAGGTAGTCCATAGTAGATGTGAAGAGTCTGGTGAAAGTTTATTACATTAATCCAGAGGAGAGATCACTCTTAGTCTGGACTAAGATGGTAACTGTGGAGATGAAAAGAAATGAAGTAAGTTGAGAGATAATTAAGAGATAAAGGCAGTAAGAATTGGAAATGGACTGGATCTAGGGGATGAAAAAGAATGATGTTAAAGATGATACCTGGTTTCTTACCCCAAGTTGATAGAGGTAATGATGATCATTGATTGACAGAGGAAACACTGAAAGAATATTCTCTAATGCGCTCATACAGAAAGATGACTTTGGTGTATTATTAAGTGATAAAGGCAGGGCATGAACAGTGTACGTAGTATGATTCTGCTTATAGTTAAAAAGAAAAAATCTGGGGTACTGTGTAGCTCAGTACATTAAGTGTCCAACTTTGGCTCAGGTCATGATCTCACAATTTGTGAGTTTGAGCCCTGCATCAGGCTCTGTGCTGACAGCCTGGAGCCTGCTTTGGATTCTGTTCCTCTCTCTCTCTCTCTCTCTCTCTCTCCCCCCCCCACCTCTCTCTCTCTCCCCCTCTCTCTCTCTCCCCCTCCCTCCCCCCATCTCTTTCTGCCCCTCCCCCACTTGTGCTCTGTCTCTCAAAAATAAATATTTTATTAAAAATTTTTAAAGAAAAATCTATATATCTGCTTATTTGTAAGAAATGCCTGTTAAGAAGACACAAATAAATATGAATTACAGAATGGGAATGAAGGTTTGGGGATCTTTTTACTTTTCAATGTATATCGTTTGGAACTACTGACATTTCTTGTCATGAACATGTTATCATATTTGTAATAAATAAGCATATATTTTTAAAACCTCATTTACAGAATTCTGAGAGGTTTGTATATAGTACTGAAATAACTAAAGTAAAGTTAATTGAAGCATTTCCAATTGGCTATGAAATATACAACTTTTAAGTATTTTGTGTGAGATAAATAAGGTTCACCATCATTCAGTGGTACTGTCATTTGTCATAAGAAACAGCTGATTAGATGTGCTTCAGAGATAAGCATTTAAGATGTAAGATTTACATCTTATGCAGGCAGGACACCTTATTTAGGGTGGTTTTGTATGATCTTTTCCAAATGGTAAACATTCATCCTCTCTGCTATGTTGTGGCCCCCCACTTTTTATCTGCCATCCCTTCCCACCTCACATACTTAAGTATGAGTGACACATGATTAGATAGGAGAATCGGAACCTGAAATTATTTTCTATAGCCTAAAAATAGATGAATTTCCTCAAGTATAGCTGGACAAATGATGTCTTATCTGGCCTTGCCTTGGGGACTACTGAATTCTGAACTACTGATGAGTTGGTATAAAAAATTCACATGTAGACAACTAGTAGGGTGGTGAGCATGCTCACTGAGGAAAAACATGTTTGTGGGTAGAGAAAACGACTTCGTTTTGAGGTGCCTAGGAAAGACAGGCATGCAGATCCCTACTTACCACAAGCACCATGAGTTTTGATTTTGAGATTACAAATAAATTCTATGAGTAGGCAAATATGCAAATAAAGAATCCTTGAATAATGAGAATTGACTATATATAAATTGTCATTAAAGTCATGGGTAAGTGAGATTGCCTAGAGGAAGTGAGAGGAGAGAGAGGCCTAGGACAAACATAGAAGGGACAGACAGTGAAATGGGTTATCTTCAAAGGAGAGTAAGAATGAGTAGCAAGAGAGGTACAAGGGAAACCTGAAGAGTGTGGTCTCAGAAGCCAAGGTTTCAAGGAAGGAGAAAGTGGTCAGATGGTATCGAGGAAAAAATGAAACTTCGTTAGTCTAAAAATTTGAAAGCCCTGGTGATTTTGATGATAGCACTTACAGTGGAGTCATGAGAATGGAATCTAGATTGAGGAATGAATGGATGCAAAATAAGATAACAAATCTAGAGATTACTAATTCAGAAGTTTGTCAGACAAGGTTGTGTGAGGATGGGGAGGGGTGGAAGAGAAGTATTACAAAACGCACAAGGAAACTTTTAGTGGTGATGGCTCTTTATTATGTTGATTGTGATCATGGTTTCTCAGGTATATACAAGAACTCAGCATATTGTAACTTTAAATATGTAATTCATTATCTGTCAATTATACCTCAATAAAGTTGTTAAATTTTTTAAATTATTTTTTTAAACTTTTTTTAATGAGAAAGTTTGTCTTCAAAGGAGATCAGAAAGGCAGAGTAGCAAAGTGTGTGTGAGGTTGAGAAGCTGTGTGTTGTTGTTGTTTTAACAGTTTTATTGGATGTAATTTACATACCATAAAGTTTACTCAGTTAAAGTCTATAAATCACTGGTAGTTTGATTTTATGTTGAATTTTGTTTTTAAGACAGGAGAGACTTGAGCAGAATTAAAGGGCCTTCTTAAAGAAGCATGTGGAAAGTGGTTTTGTTTTAGATGGAGGAAGGATGCTGCTTCTATTTTAGTAGTAGCAAAGGTAGAAAATGGAGTATAAATGCCTTACATTTATGGTGTTAGTGGCTTAAAATTTGGAGAGTTCTATTTTAAAGACATATTTTCTCAAGGAAATAGGAAGTGGAGACATCTATAGAAGAGTGAGGAGAGAAGTTGTGGAATTGGATTTGAAGACAGTAGAATAACTACTCCAGAGAATGGGAGATACAGAGTATTCAATTACTGGAAATAGAAATGAGATTACTAGACTGTAATCAATCAAGAGAAACTGCAACCAGTTTGATTTCTGCCAAGTATGTTGAAATATACTGGAGCCTATATAAGTATAATTTAGTATTAGAGTAAAGTAGGTTTCAAAGCTTGCCTTGCAATTCTGCTAGTATAACAGAGATCATCTTTTTTAAAAATGTTAAAGAGAGGGAGAGAGAGAATCCCAGGCAGTTCCATGCTCAGTGCAGAGCCTGACTTGGGGTTGGATCTTGTGAACTGTGAGATTATCACCTGAGTGCATATCAAGAGTCAGATACTTAACTGACTGAGCCACCAGGTGCCCCAGTAATTTTTTTTAATAGAGGAGGAATTTTAATGTTAGAAATGAAATATTACCTATAAAAACTTAATGTAGTGGTTCTCAAAGTGAGGTCCCCAAAATCTTTTCGTGGGATCCTGAAGTACTTTCTTTTCCAACTATATATCTGTGTGAAAATATGTATCAAAACAACATATTCCAACAGATTGAATGTAGACTCAAATTTGAGAATCTAGTTTACTATTAAGCCAGATATTAGAGAGATTTGCAGAAATGTGAACAGTGCCACCTTTCTCATAAAATTGTTTCATTTTGGAAAGTAATTTTTCATTAAAAATGTCATTTATATTAACATGCAAATGCATTTATTATTTTTCAATGAATTACGTATTTATAAAATTCTTAGTTTTAATTTCTAATATAGTAAAATTATCAATAGATATAACTGACACAAACAAAAATGCTTTGGAGTCTTCAGTGTAATGGGTCCTGTGACCAAAAATTTTGAGAACTGTTGATTAAAACAATATGCTTCATCCTTTAAAGTAGTATACTAAGACTACCTATAATTGCTTACTGATATTATATTTTAAAATGCTAGTATTTTTGTTGGTTGTTAAAATCAGTTGCTGGAATCTTAGCCAGTTAATTGATCCTTTGATTTGTAATTAAAATCTTAATTCTCTGATTATGTAGAATACATGTAGAATACTAAAATGGACCTTCTGTTGAGTAGATTCTGGATTTCATATTATCTTCAAATTTGGAAGATATGAGGGGCTGGATACGAAAAATTTATGCTTATTCGTATTATTTATAAATTGATCCAACTTAACTCACTGCTAAATGAGATGGAAGGACTTTACTATCTCATTAGGTTATAATCCAAAACCAGGAAGCGGGCTGATATGTACAAATAGGATAAACCAACTGGAGAATTGAGCACATGAATGTAGAATTGGATGTGTTTACCTCCTGGACCAACATTTTGCTGTATTAAGTGATCTGCCAAGTTGTTCTGGGGCCCATTCATTTTAAGATAAGGATTGCCATTGTGCTAGAAGTTGTAAGAGGAGGTATTTTAAAAATAGGGTTTTTTTTGTGCTGTCCATTAGAATGTAGTGAGGGAGGTTATCTCCCCTCCCCTTGCCCTAGCATCACCAAGCAGCTCTTAGATGCCAGCGTAGTGTTTGAAAATTCATCAGATTCCACAGTTTCAGGGTTCAATCCTATAAGTCATTCCTGTCACCCCCTATTTCAGATGCCAGTCACAATCTGTGTTTTTGAGCAGCCAGCTGCAGATTGGTGATCTGGCTAGAGCAGGCCCACAGAACTCAGAGGAACACTTAAATTTAATAGGTGATGAAAGGACATGATAAAGGGTGTGAATCAACAATGAAATGAAGAGATATATAGGGTGAGGTTTTGACCTCATGGAGCTTGGGGCCTGGCTTGGTGGCATGTCAGAATGTTCTGGTTACCCAAGTATGGAAGCTCTCCAAAAAGAAAGGCCAAAAAAACTGCCCTTTTGCATTTTTATGGAGGACTCATTACATAGTCATAATTGACTGAGTCATTGGCTGATTCAGTTTCTAGCCCCTCTCCCCCCTCCAGAGGTTGGGAGATGAGACTGACAGGTCCAGTCTTTTAATCACATGATTGGTCCTCCTGGCAACCAGCTGCCATCCTTAGGTGTTTTCTGAGAAAATTGCCTCCTTTACATAACAAACGACACCTTTATCATTCTCAATACTCAGGAAATCCCAGGGATTTGGGGAGCTGTGAGTCAGGAACTGTGGATAAGGACCAAGTATTTATGAGAAATATATTGTGGTTATCGAAATGACTAAATCTGTATTTCTTACAAATCGCAATATCACACAGGCTTTTCTTATTTTGTGTGTAAGCATATAGCCATGGTACAGAAAGTAGGTCTCTTGCTATTTCGGTATTTCTGATAGGCTAGTTTCTGATCCAGTGGCTTACCTACCATGTAACATGTAATAATCTATGATTTCAGAAGATTTTGGTGTACAGTATTAATACCAAATTAGAAGTTGCTAAGTATACTTTTGTGCACGAATGCACAAAGTGCACGAATGCACAAAGTAAAATGGGAAAATAATCACAGATACCAATGAAGTTTTTAAAATTAAGATTCTATAGGGGTGCCTGGGTGGCCCAGTCAGTTGATCATCCAACTCTTGATTTTGGCTCAGGTCATGATCCCAGGGTCATGGGACCAAGCACTGCATCAGACTCTGCACTGAATATGGAACCTGCTTAAGATTCTCTCTTTCCCTCTGTCTCTCTCTCTCTCTCTCTCCCCTGCTCATGCCCTTTCACTTTCTCTCTCTTAAAAAAAATAACAATAAGATTCTAGACAAATAAACTTGAAAACATGGATAAAATTGGTAATATTCTTGGGTTATATAAATGACCAAAACTAACTCCAAAGAAACTGAAAATATAAAAAGGCAACTCCCGAACTCCTATAGAAGAAATATTATAAGATGTAAAAGTTATCTGCCTCCTTTTTTGTACTTCCCAACCCTAACATACCAAGGGAACTATTAATCTTTTTTTATTTGCTTTTTAAAGTGTATACATTTATTTTGAGAGAGAGAGAGAGAGGGAAAGCATGCATACACATGTGTGAGCAGGGGAGGAGGAGAGAAAAAAGGGAGAGAGAAAATCCCAAGCAAGCTCTGCACTGCCAGCATAAGGCTCAACCCCTCAAACCGCAAGATCATGACCCAAACTGAAATCAAGAGCCAGATGCTTAACCAAGTGAGCCACGCAGGTGCCCTGGGAACTATTAATCTTTTAATGAAAAGATGAAAGTCATACTTTATCTGTTCATCAGAGCCTTCCAATTCATTTTATAAACTTAGAAATTTCTTTTTATATATGTAGCATTCTAAACCTGACAGCATAAAAGGAAATTACAAACTAAATTATTATATAGGTATTAACACAAAACTTTTGTTGACAAAATATTAACAGACAGAATCCAGCAACCTTTTTAAAGCAGGGCACCTGGCTAGCCCAGTCCAGTTTAGCATCCAACTCTTGGTTTTGGCTCAGGTCATGATCTCACAGTTTGTGGGTTTGAGCCCCACCATTGGGCTCTGTGCTGACAGCATGGAGCCTGCTTGGGGTTCTGTCTCTCCCTCCCTCTGCCCCTTTCCTGCTCTCTCACACACACTCTCTCAAAATAAATAAACTTTTTTTTTTAAAAAAGAATAATTTATACTCTCACTCATCATTATCTAAAAATAAAGACTAGGGAGTAAATGTCTTTTATATCAGAATGGAACAGCCCATTACAAACATACACACAGAGACTTCCTACTACTTTCTCTTTGCTTAGGATTGAATTAAACTTCCATGCTGTAGATGCAAGGAAAGCCAAGAAAGCAATTATTTGCTATTTTCAGCCTGTACCAAGGAATTAGGCTTTTTTGGCAGGGGAAGCCAATTGAAAAAAACGGATGACATGTAGGCAACTAACAATGTCAGTCACAGTCATTATATCATATCTGTTCTTTTAAAATATCTATCCTCTGTCTTTTTGTTCTTTCTCCTACTGCTTCTGTTTTCAACGGGTCCTCAGCTTTTCTTATTTCTCCCTAGACCATTATAGTTCTCTTGACTATTTTTCTTGGGGCTGATCTTGTTTCCTTTTCAAATTATTATCTTAGGGCTGTAATAGTGATATTCCTAAATTGCAGATATGACTATGTCACTTGCCTGCTTTCTGTCCTTCATTGGCTCTGTAATAAATTTTAGACATCTCGAGCATATGCTTTCAAGCCAAACTACCCAAGTTTGAATTTGTTCTATGCCAGTTATTATTAACTATGACTGTAATCAAATACTTAACCTTTCTCTGCCTCTGTTTCTTCATCTGTAAAATGAGAACTAGCACTTTTCTAATATAGGTGTTCTGAGAAATAACTGAGCAAATACAGTACATGAAAAATAACACTGCCTAGCACATAGTGAGTATACAATAAATTTTGGTGCTGCTGTTCTTGTTATTCATTAGATGCCAACTGAATGCTGGAATTTTAAATCTGCATTTCTTATTTCTTGGGTTTATTCCTTAATTGAATTTTTAACACTGTAAGTTAAAATATTTTCTCTTGAATAGGAGTCAGAAGCTTTTGATAGATGTTTGATGCCCTAGGACTTAATACATTGGTCATAGCAACCTCTTACAGCTTTAAAAATTCTTTTTATCCCGAGATGGAACTTTTATTATTATTGCTACTTATAATTTTATTGTCTGAATGTACAATCTTCTGCATACACAATAATGTTTCATTTCAAAGCTACCTCACACTAATTTTTTGGAAGATACTCTAGGTGACTGGTAGTGATCCAAAAGTAAGGTTCATATATATGGTACCAGTGAAATAAATCAATTGAAGTGACCAGTTGGTTAATAGGTAGATACATTGTATTAATTTCTTAGTTCTCTAGCTTGCTGACAGTGATAACTATACATCATAATTTGGTTTTCTGTCTGAAACATTAAAAATTTGGGTGCGCCTAGATGGCTCAGTCAGAGGAGCGTGGGACTCTTTATCTCAGGGTTGTGAGTTCAGGCACTAGGTTGGGTGTAGAGGTTACTGAAACATTAAAAAATTGGAAAAAATGTTTCTTGTTTCAGATAAATTTTTAACATAAACTTTGAAATGTTATTGGTTTATTAATCCCAAGCATTTCAGTTACTCATTTTGCTGTGCGTTTTGAAAGGAAGTGTTAGCTCTATCCAGAATCTCTTAAGAACTGATGATTCTCTTTGTGGCATAACGTGATGCAGTGAGATTTCTGTTAGATCATAGTGCTAGGGAATAGTTGGTGATATCTATTTGAAGCCAAAACTGAACTCCTGTGGTCTAGATTTAGAGGATTGTGGTTTGTTTTTGTTTTTAATGTTTAGTTTTGGGAGAGAGAGACAGAGTGTGAATGGGCAAGGGGGAGAGAGAGAGAAAGAGAGAGAGGGAAACAAAGAATCTAAAGCAGGATATAGGCTCTGAACTGTCAGCACAGAGCTCAATGCAGGGCTCAAACTCACAAACCAGGAGGTTATGACCTGACCTGAAATCAGACGCTTAACTGACTGAGCCACCCAGGCACTTCAGAGGATTGTGTTCTTAAGGACTATATTATGATTTTATTTCATGATTTATGATTTAATTTAAACTTAAAAAAAAATTTATTGAAGTAATATATGCTTGTGGCAAGAAAACAAACACCTTCCCTACCACTGATCCCACTTCCCAGTGACACTTAACCATTATTTCTGCTTCTACAATAGGTAATATTTTAACTTTTTTAGATAATATTTTAGTGTCTGTTCTTAACTTACCCAGTTTTATCATTGGTTGCCTGCTATCGAGATGACAAAGGATCATTTAACCCACACACCCTGTCCTTCCATCTTCTATTTCTCTCTCCTCCACCCAGACTTTTGGAATTACTATTTTTGTTTTTTTTGGTAGTTTCCTATACTCATTAAGTTTTTCTTCTATAATTTAGATGGTATGTCTCAATTTCCTACCATGTAAGATAAAAATACTAAAACCCCTTACTCTCTTACCTTCAAACTTATTATCAGCTGTACTTTTCTTTTTAATACTATAAAGTCAATAATGTTTATATTTTGTCCTACAACCATAAAATGCCCCCCTTTTTTTCTTTTCTTTCTTTTTTGTGTTCTGTGTTTTGAGAGGGCACAAGAGAGTAAGAGGCAAACCATGAGAGATTCTTGAATGCTGAGAACAAACTGAGGACTGATGGGTGGGGGAGGGGAGAAGGGAGGTGGGCATGAAGGAGGGCACTTGTGGGGATGAGCACTGGGTGTTATATGGAAATCAACTTGACAATAAACTATTTAAAAAAAAAAAAAAAGTGAGCGGCAGAGAGAGGGAGGGAGAGAGAGAATCCCATAAGGGGCAGAGAGAGAAAGAGAGAGAAGCAGGGCTAATGCTCACCTGATGAGGGGCTCAAACTCACGAGCTGTGAGATCATAACCTGAGCCAGAGTCCAGTGCTTAACTGACTGATCCACCCAGGCATCCCTGTCCCCCTTTCTTCGTCAAGTTCAGTGTTAAAAGTTTCAGTATAAACATTCTTAATTATTATTTAATGTGCTGAGTAATGTACTACATTTCCTTCTCTATGAGTCTAGTAATTCGTTAATACATCTAAAAGATATTCACTGAATGCCTGCTGTTTGCCAGACAATGTTCTAGGCACGGGTAGTATAGCAAACAAAACAGACAAAATTCTTGCACAGTGCATATATTCTAGTTGGTTTTAATAGTGAACAAATAAAAATATATGAAGTACCTGGTATATCAAAAGGGAATTAGTTTTGAAGAAAGTGCATGGTGGTAAGGGTAGTGAAATTTAAAATAAGATGGTCAGGGGAGCCTTCACTGCAAAAATGACTTTTGAGTGAAAACTCAAAGAAAGTAAGAAAGCAAACATTCAGGTACCTGAGGAAGCAGATTATAGACAGAAGGGGCAGCAAGTGCAAAGGGTGTAGGGCAGGAGAATGGTGTGTTGAGGCACAGCAAGGAAGCCAGTGTGTTTAGAGCAGGTAATACAAGTAGAGATGAGATCAGGTAGTAGCAGAGTGCCAGATCATGTAGTTTAATACTTTTCACACTGGTCAGATCTATCATCCGTATTTTTACTACAAATATTTTATAATACTACTTATACTGTCCTAGGTGAAATATATCCATAGTATAACCTACTTATGCTTACATAATTAAATAAATAAAGAAGAAAAAAACTTAAAAAAAAATTAAACCAGTATGTGAGTGCTTGGACATAATTACCCTAGAAAACCTAAAGTAGTACACCTTTACCTTAGAATCACTATGGATGACAGCTGCAAATGTAGGGTGATATGATATATTGATAACTCATACACCATAAGTGGATTGTAAGTGATGTTATTTTCTGAAATGGTGAACAGCTTTTGGTAAAATTCTTATCAAAGTAACATTCTTTCCTTGATTGACATAGCAATTGCAGTTGTGCAAAAAATACTGTGTATATATGTAAAATGGAGTTAGAGCTTAAATAATTTTTTAAGTTTTTTATCCATCCTAAATGAATGTCCAGTAGCATACTCAGATGTCATATAGGAAGGAGGAGGGTATCATCTGTGCACAATACCTATGAGTAATTTTCCAAGTCAATGTTACCAAAATGCCTCCATATATTTCCTAAACACACCCCTTTGAAAAACCAATTGTAGAGAGTCTTATAAGACCATTTTGAGGACTTTAACTTTTATTTAGAGTGAAATGAGAAGCCATTGGAGAATTTTGAGCAGAGGAGTGACATTATATAACATAGATTGTAGAACGATTACTCTGACTCTTGTGCTGAGAATCAGTTGTAGAGAAGAACAAGGTGAAATCAGAGAGATCAGTTAAGTGGCTGTTATGAAAATCCAGACCTGAAAGATGATGATGGCTAACATCAGGGTAACAGTACTGGAAGTGGTGAGAAGGGGTTAGATTCTGGATGAATTTTGTAGGTAGAGCTGATAGTATGTATTGATTCACTAAATTTGTGAAGTGTCGACAAAGAAAAAAGAGAAGTCAAAGATAGTGCCAAGGTGTTTTTTCTTTTTTGTTTATTTATTTTGAGAGAGAGAGAGAGAGAGCATTCATACAGGAGGGGTAGAGAGAGTCCCAATCAAGTTCCACGCTGTTAGCATGGAGCCTGACTTAGGGCTTGAACTCATGAACTGTGGGATCATGACCTGAGCTGAAATCAGGAATCCTGTGCTTAACTGACTAAGCCACTCAGACACCGCGAGTGCCAAGATTTTTGATATGAGCTATTGGTAGGGTAGAGTTGCCATATTATTTTGGGAAAGACTGTTGTTAGAAAGTAGATTCATAAATGAAGGATAATATCAAGCATCTAGTTTGGATTCTGTTATAAAGGGTATCTTTTTCAAAATTTCACTTTCTGCTTTTTGCTGTTATAGAAATACAGTGACTTTAAAAAATTGAAATAGGGGCGCCTGGGTGGCTTAGTCGGTTAAGCGTCCGACTTTCGCTTAGGTCGTGATCTCGCAGTTCGTGGGTTTGAGCCCCGCATCGGGCTCTGTGCTGCCTGCCGGCTCAGAGCCTGGAGCCTGTTTCAGAGTCTGTATTTCCCTCTCTCTCTGACCCTCCCCTGCTCACGCTGTCTCTCTCTCTCTCTTAAAAAAAAAAAAATTGAAATAGAATAGGCATATAACATTATATTAGTTTCAGATGTACAACATAATGATTTGATATTTGTTTATATTATGAAATGATGCAATTGACTTTTATATGTTGAAATTATATATACAGTTCTTCTAAACTCATTAATTCTAATAATTTATTTGTGTATTCCTTTGGGTTTTTTACTAGTACAATTATATTATCTCTGAATAATTATTGTTATATTTCTTGTAGATACTTAAAAATATTTTGTCCCTTTGTTTCATTGATCAGAGAGTGATATATAACTCTGAGTAGAATTGGTGATAACAAGAATTCTTGCCTCATTCCTGATCTTACCACAGTTTATCAGATTAAACAAGTTCCCTTCTGTTCTTGGCTAAAAATTAGTTTAAATTATGAATGGAAACTACGTTTTATCAGAAGCATGCTCTGTACCAACAGAGATGATTATAAAATTTTTATCTTTAATTCTGTTGGATGGTAAATCATACTTCCTAGAGTGTTTGAATAAACATTCCTGGAATAAGCTCAACTTGATTGTTATAAATACTGACCACGCTGAGTTTATTGAATATATTTCTGGATTCTCTTTGCTAGTACTCTGTTCAGAAATTTTACATCTATACTTTTGAGTCAGAATGGACTGTAATTTTCCTTCCTTATAATGTCCTTGTCAGGTTTTATATTAACAAAGCTGGATTACAGTTTTAACAAGACTCTGTATACTTTTGGTTTATTTCTACTTTTAGGACATTTTTTCAGCATTTAAATTAAGACACTTTGGTGTTCACTGGAATTTATTCGTCTGTTTGGTCTGGAACTCTAATTCTTCACTCTTTTCTTTTAAATTTATTTTTAATGTTTTATTTATTTTTGAGACAGTGTGAGCAGGGGAGGGTCAGAGAGACAGGGAGATACAGAACCTGAAGCAGGCTCCAGGGTCTGAGCTAGCTGTCAGCATAGACCCTGATGCGGGGCTCGAACCCATGAACCATGAGATCATGACCTGACCCGAAGTCAGACGCTTACCTGACTCAGCCACCCAGGCACCCCTAATTCTTCACTCTTTAGCAAATTGAAAATGCCAAAAATTCATTCTGTTTAAAATGTTTCTCGGTTTCCTGTAATTAAAAAACATTTTTTAATGTGTTGTTTATTTTTTATGGCAAGATTTTTTTTAATGTTTATTTTTCTTTTTTCTTTTTCTTTTTTTACAAATAGTTTATTGTCAAGTTGGTTTCCATATAACACCCAGTGCTCATCCCAACAAGTGCCCTCCTCCATGCACATCTCCCCACTCCCCCTCACACCCATCAGTCCTCAGGTTGTTCTGAGTATTCAAGTCTTTCATGGTTTGCCTCTCTCCCTCTCCCCTACTATTTCCCCCATTCTTCTCCTCTGTGGTCCTCCGTTAAGTTCCTCCTAATCCTTCTATACATGCAATCATATGGTATTTGTCTTTCTCTGCCTGACTTATTTCGCTCAGCATAACACCCTCAAGGTCCATCCATGTTGCTACACATGGCCAGATTTCATTGTTTCTCCTTGCCATGTAGTATTCCATGGTATAGATAAACCACATCTTCTTGATCCATTTGTCTGTTGATGGACACTTAGGTTCTTTCCATGTTTTGGCTATTGTTGAGAGTGCTGCTATGAACATTGGGGTACATGTGCTCCTATGCATCAGCACTCCTGTATCCCTTGGGTAAATTCCTAGCAGTGCTATTGCTGGGTCATAGGGGAGTTCCATTTTACTCTTTTGAGGAACCTCCACACTGGCTTCCAGAGGGGCTGCACCAGTTTACATTCCCACCAGCAGCGTAGTAGGGTGCCCATTTCTCCACATCCTCACCAGCATCTAGAGTTCTCTGATTTACTCATTTTAGCCACTCTGACTGGCGTGAGGTGGTATCTCAGTGTGGTTTTGATTTGTATTTCCCTGATGAGGAAGGACGCTGAGGATCGTTTCATGTATCTGTTGGCCATCTGGATGACCTTTTTGGAGAAGTGTCTGTTCATATCTTCTGCCCATTTCTTCACTGGGTTGTTTGTTTTTCGGGTGTGGAGTTTGGTGAGTTGAGAACTCAGAAGTGGACCCAAAAGTGTACAGCCAACTAATCTTTGACAAAGCAGGAAAGAGTATCCAATGGAAAAAAGACAGCCTCTTTAACAGATGGTGCTGGGAGAACTGGACAGCAATATGCAGAAGAATGAAACTAGATCATTTTCTCATACCATACACAAAAATAAACTCAAAATGGATAAAGGACCTGAACGTGAGACAGGAAACCATCAAAACCCTAGAGGAGAAATCAGGAAACAACCTCCTTGACCTCCACCGCAGCAATTTCTTACTTGACACATCCCCAAAAGCAAAAGAATCAAGAGCAAAAATAAACGATTGGGACCTCATCAAGATTAAAAGCTTCTGCGCGGCAAAGGAAACAATCCATAAAACTAATAGGCAACCAATGGAATGGGAAAAGATAGTTGCAAATGACATATCAGATAAAGGGTTAATATCCAAAATCTATAAGGAACTCACCAAACTCCACACCTGTTTTGTTTATTTTTGAGAGAGAAATAGAATGCAAGTCAGGGAGGGGGAGAGAGAGAGCAAGACACAGAATTCAAGGCAGGCTCCAAACCTCTGAGCAGAGTCGGATGCAGGGCTCTAACTCATGAGCCCTGAGATCATGACCTGAGCTGAAGTCAGACGCTTGCCTACTGACTGAGCCACCCAGGTGCCCCTGTTTCCTGTAATTTTTGTGAGTTGGTTCTTAGAGACTTGATCAGATTTAGCTTAGATGTTTGTTTGTTTGTTTTTGCAGGAATACTTCATTGGTATTGTGAACTCTGATCAGGAGATATACAATAGCTGATTATCTTTATGATGACAGTAGCCATTTATGATCATTGCCTGGGATTATTAAATCATTAAGTTGCAAAATGGTGATACTTTAATTCTGTCATCCTTTCTTTACTTATCAGCTGTAATATTTTTATAAAGCAAAATCTCCCATATCTACTGTTTGGTTAGCAGTGATACAGTGTTACTAGGAAAATAAGGGTAATCTCAGTTATGAAGGAAATATTGAGCTCTGAAAGGCCCCACTTCAGCAATAAGCAACATTGCCAAAATGGATGACTATTCCTGTTTGATCAACCTTTCTTTATTTTTTTTTAAGTGAACTAGCATTAAGTTAATGTATGTGAGACCAGTAAACTATAAATTATTATTTGAATAGGAAAGTTGCAGAGGTAATGTGAGATAGTAAACAGAAGATGGTGAGATAGTTGAAAAAAGAAAGATCTAGAAGTGAAGAGGTCAAAGTCCTATTACTGGCTCTGTTAATTTACTAGTTATATGACTTTGTGTAAATCACTTGTTTGACACTCTGTGCCACATTTGAAAGGTAAAACTTCTGAATCTCTAAGTTCTTTTCAGCTTTAAACGTCTGTGATTAGATTTAATACATATATTTAGGTCAGATGACTTGTTCAAATGTAACTATACTCCAAATTTATGCATAAAAGTCACTCATTTTAATTTGCCTTAACTGCTCCCCTTTGGTTAAAGGTCTGAAACAAGTTTTGATATCATATTCTACACATCTGCATCCTATATTTGCTATATAATACGATATGTATACCTGATAATGTGCCTTACACCTTATAAATTAATCATTATGTCACTTTTTGCTAATGTTGGGAACTGTTGACTATATAGTCTTTCACATCAGAAGTCTCTTTTCTTCTCATGGCTAACATTACCAAAAATAATGGAAATCTATTTAAATAATTTTTTCAAGAAAAGGAAAAATGATCTAATTCATCCTAGAATGAAATTCCCCATACTAGTTTTTCTAAAGCACATTTTTGTGAATAAAAGTCCCTTGCTCAGAGAGAGTTTGGAAAAGGCATAAGGACAAAAGAAGTCCCAGTGTCAAATATTTTAGCCATTAAAGCATAAGTCAGCTGCAATTCTTCAGTAAGATAGTGTATCAGAAAATAAAGGAGACCTCTTTAATAATGTTTATTTCAATGGGCATGTTTTTCTCATAGTCCAGTAAAGCACAACGCTGATTTCCATCTCCACACTTCCAAAATAGATTATGCAGCTAAGAGTTAGTCCATCTATGAGATATTTTTGTTCTCTCCTTTCCATTAAGTCTCCCTGCTCCTCCCCCCCTTTTTTTTTGCTGGCATAAATACCAAAAAGAGATCAGTTGAAGTGATCAAAATGAAAGAATAAAATCCTCTGGAAACACTTTAAAACCTATATTTATATCTCAGTACCTAAAGATAACTCAGAAACCATAAAACCCTACTTCGTCATTTTATTATTAATAAAAAATGGAAATGGATTAAGTGACTTGGTTGTAGTATTAGGAATGAGTCCTAATGAAGAAAAAGAAGAAAACACAGATATATAATACTAGAGATAAGAAAGTGAGGAGACCCAATCATAGATTCAAGTTATATGAATACTATATAGTTTATGCTGATAAATTTGAATGCGGGTTAAGCATCCGACTTTAACTCAGGTCATGATCTCGCAGTTTGTGGGTTCAAGCCCTGCATCAGGTTCTATGCTGGCAGCTCAAAGCCTGGAGCCTGTTTCAGATTCTGTGTCTCCCTCTCTCTCTGCCCCTCCCCCGTTCATGTTCTGTCTCTCTCTGTCTCAAAAATAAACTACAAAAAAAATTTTTAAAAATAAAATGGTTAATTTTATGTGATGTGGATTACATCTCAATTTTTTTAAATTTAAACTCAATCCCAATAAATCTTCTTAGCAAAATAGGAATAGCATAATACATTCTTTAAATGAGTAAAAAACTGTCCTGGAGTCATAGGTGGTGAAATATTTCCATTGAATTAGGGAGGATGATAAGGTTGCTCTTTCCTTCCTTCCTTCCTTCCTTCCTTCCTTCCTTCCTTCCTTCCTTCCTTCCTTCCTTCCTTCCCTTCCTTCCCTCCCTCCCTTCCCTCCTCCTTCCTTCCTTCCTTCCTTCCACTTCCCCTTCCCTCCTTCCTTCCTTCCTTCCTTTTCCCTCCTTCCCTCCTTCCATCCTTCCCTCCATCCTTCCTGAGAGAGAGAGAGAGAGAGAGAGAGAGTAGGGGAGAGGGAGAGAGAGAATCTTAAACAGGCTCCATGTCTAGTGCGGAGCCTGATATGAGGCTTGATCTCACAACCATAAGATCATGACCTGAGCTGAAATCAAGAGTCAGAAGGTTAATCAACTGAACCAGCCAGGTACACAAAAGTTGCTCTTACATAGCACTATTATTCAACACTGATTTAGAAATGATGATAAATACCTTTGGATAAGAAAAGTTATAAAAGTGGGAAATCAAGACTTCCTTTGTCCTGTTTGTCCCTGCAGATGTTATCTTTGAAAAACCAAGAAAACCAACCAAAAAACTGCTTAAAATTATAGGAAACTTCAGTATTTTGATATACTAAAATCAGAAGATAGAAAAACCAGTTAGTTGTGTTGAAAATATTAAAGGTCTTTTCATTCTGGCAAAAAGTGGATTAAGGTAAAATAGAAATACTCCCAATACAAATATCTAGAAATGATGAATACATTTATAAACTACCTTTTTCTCTTAAAACACATCTGAGCTTTCAATAAAGACTGATCTCTCCAGTTACCATAAATTAAGAGGGAATATGAAAGCACTGCAGGAATTACGCTGGCATGGTACAGCCTAAGAGGTAGAATACTTGTGAGCTAGAGCCTTTGGTTTTAACATTTATTCTGAAAGTCCTGGACTTATAAAAACCAGAGCGTTAGAACTGAGAACCCAGCATAGAGCCAGAAATTTCAATGGGCTTTATAATAAGTGGAATAGAGAATTAAGAGAAGAAGCAAAATAAACAAACAAGCAAATAAATGAATGAATATTTTTGAAAAAATAGAATCTTGCCTCTGCTCAGTTTCTGGGTGAAAAAAGTAGTCTCCAAGAAAAAATCGAAACTGTGTATTTGGACTTTATATGCTATAACCTGCATGGTGTAAGAATCCTCAAATTAATGTACAATAGGTCTTAGCACTAATACATCTGGAGTATCTTTTAGAAGCAAATATAAAACCACTCCATACCAGAATGCATGGATTTCTTCCAGAAAAATTGAGCTTCATTGAAGATGAACTTAAAAGTTATAAATCATATGTGAAAATGATCAGCTAAAACAAAGATTATACAGTAAAGAACAAAATTAGCCCTGTAAGAGCTTGAATTGATAGACTATAGAGGACACTATAAAATGTGTGTATATAAAATCATTAGAAACATACAAAGATAAATTCAAATTATAAGGAAAAAAAAGACCTAAAAAGAAATTAGACAAACCTGACAACCAAATCTGAGCTGAAAATGAAAAATACTATTACTGAGATTGTATTTAGTGGATAGATTTAATAGTGCATTAGACCTAGCTGAAAAGAGAGTTGGTAAACTGGAAGGTAGATTTGATAAAGTTACACAGAATGCAGCACAAGATGATAGAAAATATGAAAAAGAAATGAGGAAACATGGATGAACAAATTTAAAAGGCCAATAGAACTGTCAGGCCTAATGGGAGCTCCAGGAGGAGAGAGGAGGATGAATTCACTTAAAACAGTATTTGAATCCTCAGATTGAAGAAGCAAATAAGATAAAGTATAGTCTGATACATTTATGCCCAGTTGATTTTTGTCAAGGGTGCAGAGTCCCACAGAGTTGAGGAAAGAGTTGTCATCCATTGCTGCTGGGACAACTGGATTTTCACATGTAAAAGAATGAAGTTAAATCACTACCTTAATCCATGTAAAAAATTAACTTGCTGAATCAGTGACCTAAATATAAGAGTAATAACCATAAAATTCCTAGACGAAGGTACAGGGATAAATCTTCATTATTTTAAATCTGGCAGTGGAGTCTTAAATATGACACCAAGAGCATGAGCAACAAAAGAAAAAATAGATACACTGAGCAAAATTACAAAATTGCACAAGGGATGTTTTCAGGAAAGTGAAAAGACAGTATACAGAAGAGCAGAAAATATTTGGAACTCATATATTTGATAAAGGCTTAATACCCAGAATATATGACAACTCTTATTACAACTCAACAGTTTAAAGACATACAACCCAACTAGAAAATGAGCAAAGGAATGAAAATACAACAGTTCAAAACCTTTGGGATGCAGCAAAACTTTCCTAAGAGGGAAGTATATAGCAGTACAGGTCCACCTCAAGAAGCAAGAAAAGTCTCAAACAACCTAGCCTTACACCTAAAGGAGCTAGAAAGAGAACAGCAAACAAAGCCTAAAGCCAGCAGAAGGAAGGAAATAATAAAGATTAGAGCAAAAATAAATGATATAGAAACTAATAAAACAATAAAACAAATCGATGAAACCAGGAGCACTGGTTCTTTGAAAAAATCAACAAAATTGATAAACTGAGAGAGAATACTGAGTAGGCTCTGCAGGGCTCGATCTCACCAACCATGAGATCATGACCTGAGCCAAAATCAAGAGTCGGACACTTAATCAACTGAGCCACCCAGGTGCCCCCTCTAGCCAGACTTACCAAAAAGAAAAGAGAAACGACCCAAATAAATAAAATAACAAGTGAGAAAGAAGCAATAACAACCAATACCATGGAAATACAAACAATTATAAGAGAATACTTTGAAAAACTACATGTCAACAATTGGACAACCTAGAAGAAATGTATCAATACCTAGAAATATATAAATTACCAGAACTGAACCAGAAAGAAACAGAAAACTTGAACAGGCTGATAACTAGCAAATAAATTGAATTAGTAATCAAAAAACTCCCAACAAACAAAAGTCCAGGACCAGATGGCTTCACAGGCAAATTCTACCAAACATTTAAAGAAGAGTTAATACCTATTCTTCTCAAACTATTCAAAAAAATAGAAAAGAAAGGAAAATTTCTAAACTCATTCAATGAGGCCAGCATTACCCCAATACCAAAACCAGATAAAGATGCCGTTAAAAAAGAGAACTACAAGCCAATGTCCCTGATGAACATAAATGCAAAAATTGTCAGTAAAATACTGGCAAGCTGAATCCAACAGTACATTAAAAATATTCACATTCAAAATATTCATACATTAAAAATAATCAAGTGAGATTTTCCCTAGGTTGTGAGTGTGATTCACTATTCGCAAGTCAGTCAACACGGTCTTAACATCAACAAGAGAAAGATTAAAAAGAGAGAAAAAGATAAAAACTTTGGTAATTTCCATACATGCAGGAAAAGCATTTGACAAAGTACAACATCCATACATGATAAACACCTTCAACAAAGCAGGTTTAGTGGCAACATACCTCAGCATAAAAAAGGCCAAATATCAAATATGAAAAACGCAGAGCTAGCATCAGACTCAATGGTGAAAAACTGAGAGCTTTTCTTCTACAGTCAGGAGCAAGACTGGGATGCCCACTCTGATCACCACTTTTATTCAACATAGTACTGAAAGTCATAGCCACAGCAGTCAGACAAGAAAAAGAAAAGGCATCCACATTGGCAAGGAAGAAGTAAAACTTTCACTATTTACAGATGACATGACTATATACAGAAAACCCTAAACACCCCACTAAAAAACTACTAGAACTGATAAATTCAGTAAAGTCGCAGGATATAAAATCAGTGTACAGAAATCTGTTGCATTTCTGTACTCCAGTAATGAAGCACTTAAGGAAAAACTTAAGGAATCAATCCCGTTTATACTTGCACCAAAACAATAGGATACCTAGGAATAAACCTAACCAAAGAGGTGAAAGACCTGTACTCTGAAAACTATAAAACACTGATGAAAGAAATTGAAAATGACACAAAGATATGGAAAGACATCCCATGCTCATAGGTTGGAATAACAAATATTATTAAAATGTCTGTACCACCCAAAGCAACCTATACATTTAATGGAATTCCTCCCAAAATACCAACATTTTTCACAGAGCTCAGAACAAACAATGCTAAAGTTTGTATGGAACCACCAAAGACCCTGAATAGCCGTAACATTGTAAAAGAAAAAGCTGAAGGCATCACAATTCTGGACTTCAAGTTATATTACAAAGCTATAGTAATCAAAATAGTATGGTACTGGCACAAAAATAGATACATAGATCAATGGAACAGTAGATCCAAGAATGAACCCACAACAGTATAGTCAGTTAATCTTCAACAAAGCCAGAAAGACTGTCCAGTGGGAAAAAGACAGTCTCTTCAACTTATGGTGTTGGGAAAACTGGATAGCTACCTGCAAAAGAATGAAACTGGAACACTTTGTTATGCCATACACAACAATAAATTCAAAATGGATTAAAGACCAGAATGTAAGACATGAAATCATAAAAATCCTAGAAGAGAACACCAGCAGTAAATTTCTTTGACATTGACCATAGCATATTCTTTCTAGGTGCATCTCCTGAAGTAAGGGAAACAAAAGCAAAAATGAGCTATTGGGACCCCATCAAGATAAAAAGCTTCTGCACAGCAAAGGAAACAATCAACAGGACTAAAAGGCAACCTATGGAATGGGAGAAGATATTTGCAAATAACATATCTGATAAAGGGTTAGTATCCAAAATCTAAAACTCAGCACCCCCAAAATGAATAATCTAATAAAAAATGGGCAGAAGAGCTGAATAGACATTTTTCCAAAGAAGACATACACATGGCCAACAGACACACGAAAATATGCTCCGTCTCACTTATCATCAGGGAAATGCAAATCAAAACTACAGTGAGATAACACCTCACACCTGTCAGAATGGCTAAAATCAAGACCACAAGAAACAACAGGTATTGGCAAGGATGTGAAGAAAGGGGAACCCTTTTGCGCTGTTGGGAATGGAAACTAGTGGAGCCACTCTGGAAAACAGAATGGAGGTTCCTCAGGAAGTTAAAAATAGAATAACCCTACAATCCAGCAATTGCACTACTAGGTGTTTACCCAAAGAATATAAAAATATCAATTCAGAGAGATACATGTACTCCAATGTTTATAGCAGCATTATCTCCAATATCCAAATTATGGAAACAGCCCAACTATCCATCAATTTATGAATGGATAAAGATGTGGTATATATATGCAAAGAATATTTCTTAGCCATAAAAAAGAATAAAATCTTGCCATTTGCAAGGACCTGGATGGAGCTAGAGAGTATTTTTTGGACAGGAATGAACAAAATTATTCCAAAGTTGATACCAGAGATTAAACATAGGAAATAACTAGGAAAATTCTGTGGGAGAAAAATTAGTGAAAGTGATCATGCCAAAACATATTAAAATGTATTCTTTTTTTTAAAAAAATTAATGTTTTATTTATTTCAGAGAGAGACACACACACAACATGAGCAGGGGAGGGTCAGAGAGAGAGAGGGAGACACAGAATCTGAAACAGGCTCCAGGCTCTGAGCTAGCTGTCAACACAGAGCCCGACGCAGGGTTCAAACCCACGAACTGTGAGATCATGACCTGAGCCAAAGTTGGATGCTTTAACCTACTAAGCCACCCAGGCGCCCCTAAAATGTATTCTTGACTGTAGTGATCAAAATAGCATAGTATAATGCCAAAATAGAAAGAAACAACAGTAGAACAAAATAATTACAGGATAATGTAATTTTTAATAATATATATTTGGCATTTCAAGTCAGTGATTAAGGATAAAGAAACAAAAAGAACTTAACAGTGTATGTGACAAGGAACTAAGAATGAGATGTCAGAATTTGTTAAAATGTCAGAACAACAAGACAGTTCAGTTGCTGAGATTTTACTCTTTTCCACTGCTTTTTCTTTGCCTATTGGACCAAGAAATTAAGAATATATTTTTGGGCTTTGAAAAAGACCAAATATCAATAGAACATAAAGAAATCCTTTCTAGAGCTGAATTCAACCTAATAGGTATTTAAAAGTCCGTTCATCATTATCTTCTACGCTGAAAAATAGAGCTTTCCAGAATTTGAGTGTAATAATACCTATCACTATTCCCTCTAACTGAATGATGAAAAGCAGTCTTCAGTGAGAGAGTACTTTATTATTTCTGAGTGTGAATTCAGTCTGAACATCTAGAGCTAGTTGACAGAGCCACCAAACATTTGACATTTCTGATAGCCTATAATTTTGGTGTAAAATTTTTCTAACTTAGTAGAAAAAAGAGATAAGCAATGATGACTAAATATGGAATCTGTCTTAAAGTTATCCCTTATTGAGCCAGACAAAGGTACACCTGAAAAATTGCTACCAGCATCCTTTCTTACTGCTATGAAACACTACTCTGTATTATTTTTAATGTAGTAATTTAGAAATTCTCTAAAACTTTAGGTCCTTATGTATACTGAGTATCCATAATAGATTCAGTGATGTTGAGTTTGTGAAAACATTACCACTGTTTCTCATCTGTAAAACCAAAGAGTAGAACTAAATGTGGATCTAGATAGGAAGTGTTTAGAAAATAAAATTTGTAACCAAAATCTGCATACGACAATCTAAAATAGAATATGTAAAGATTTATCTGATTGGATTTCATATGATTCAGATTGCCCTAAAGAGATTAGACTCCTTCAACTTAGAACTATATATATAATACATCATTTGATTCACTAAAAAGTGAGGATTCTTCCTATTTATATAATGTTCACCCAAAATTATAGCTGTTAAAATTCTTTAGACATTTAGTTATTTTGGTCTTAGGTAATGACCTTTATGATTGATGCCTCAAGTTACCTGAAGTCAAATAGTTTCCTAAGTTGATGCTAATACACTGGTTTTATGCACTTATTCAGTATTGGAAAGATTTGTGTAAAAATGAAAAATTCCATATGTATGAGCATTATAAGAGTGTTCTGGGTCAGGCTGCTTGGGTTTGAGTATTCACTAACTAAGTGACCTTGGGCAAATTACTTAAACTCTATGCCTGTGTTTCCTGGACTCTTGTTATTCTGCTCTACCATACATTCCCACTGTTTCATCTCTGTGCAGAGCCCAGTGGTGAGAGATACACAAAGGGGAAAAAAAGCAGAACCAGTGTTGGTCCCATCTTCCTGGAATCACAGTTTCACTAACCGAGAGGAAAGTTCCCTCCCTCAGAAGTGTGGCTTTTGCAGATTTCCATTGCTGCCATCAGCACCATCACCACAGGATATTTTGGGGGAGCTGAGATATGAGACTACAAAGAATTAAGATAAATAAAAGGGAGGGTGATTCCTATACTGTCTCCTGATCTTAGAGCCACAGCTAGAGTGCTTTTCCCAGAGTCCTATTCTTATTTCCCCCAGAGTTCTTTCTTTGCCACAGCACTCACTTTTGGATTTCTGGCTGTGTTAGGTTCAAGCTGGAGGTATCAAAAAGGAGAGTAGAGAAAAAGGAGGAGGAGAGTGGGAGGTAAACTCTCTGCCAGTTCAGAAGAACCTAAGGGTACCTGGATGGTTCAGTCGGCTAAGCACCTTAAGCGTCTGGCTCTTGATTTCGACTCTGGTCATGATCTCACAGTTTTGTGAGTTCGAGCCCTGCATCAAACTCTGCTCTCAGCACAGAACCTGCATGGGATTCTCTCTCTCCCTCTCTGCCCCTTCCCATCTCCCATGCTTGCTTGCTCATTCTCTCTCTCTCTCTCAAAATAAATAAACATTAAAAAAAAAGAAAAAAAGAAGTATCTTAGATCCTGATATTCTCGAATTTGATTTTTCTACTTTACAAAGGAGACCTCAGATAGGTCTCTGTGCCTTCTCTCCAGGTTTTATGGTTTCATTCAGTGGGTTGGGCAGAGAAAAGTAGGTCTACTCAATGTCAACCCAGAAGCAGACCATAAATTTCCATTTAAAAGAGAGCACTTTCAAAAGGGGCACCAGGGTGGCTCTGTCAGTTGAGTGTCCTACTCTTGATTTTGGCTCAGATTGTGATCCCAGGGTTGTAGGAGCTCATGGGGTTCTGTGCTGAGTGTGAAGCCTGCTTAAGATTTTCTTTCTCTCTCTCTCCCCTGCTTGCATGCTCTTGACCCCTCCCCCTTAAATAAATAAGTAAGAGTACTTTTGTGATATTCCCACCATCCCACCTGTTTTTTCTCACCTATTCACATGGTAAGGTACTATTTGAATTGCATTACTACCTTGCAAAAAAAGCTTTATTATCTCTCTGTGGACTCTAAGATTAAATGGAGACTTGGGGCCTGTGGGTGGTTTAGTGGGTTAAGCATCCAACTCTTGATTTTGGCTGGGGTCATGATCTCACGGTTTATGAGTTCAAGCCCCAAGTCCATTGGGCTCTGCGCTGACAATGCGGAGCCTGCTTAGGATTCTCTCTCTCTGCCCCACCCTCCTCACTCACACACTCTCTCTCTTTCTCTCAAAATAATTAAACATTTGTAATAAATAAATAAGCAAGTAAAGAACATTCAGCATTAAAGTTCCCCAGCTGTATATACCTCATATTCTAGCCAAACAGGAATACTTGCTGATATATAGTTATGCTTTTCTACACCTATAACTTTTATTAAGTTCTCTCGGCCTAAAATAGTTTTCCAACCTTTCAGTTTTTGCCTCTTCAAATTCTACACATCTTTTAAAGATTTTTAAAAATTATTTATTTTGAGAGAGACAGAGAGAGTGCGAGTGGAGGAAGGACAGAGAGAGAGGGAGACACAGAAAACGAAGCAAGCTCCGGGCTCTGAGCTGCACGACAGCTGACGCGGAACTCAAACCCATGAACCGCGAGATCATGACCTGAGCTGAAGTTGGACACTTAACCAACTGAGCCACCCCTAAAGATTTTTTTTAATGTTTGAGACACACACACACACACACACACACACACACACACACACACACACACTCAGAGTGTGAGTGGGGGTGGGGCTGAAAGTGGGACACAGAATCCAAGCAGGTTCCAGGCTCTGAGCTGTCAGCACAGATCCCAGCTCAGGGCTGAGACCGACAAACAGATCATGACCTGAGCTGAAGCCAGATGTTCAACTGATTGAGCCACCCAGGTGTCCCTCTATACATCTTTTAAAGCTTAAATGTACTGCCCTTTAAAAATTTGATTTTTAGTTGTCTGCCCTGCTCTTACATGCTTGCCATAAAAGGAATATGTAATCTCATCATCCTTTGAATAACTGTTCTTTTTATTTGTGCTTTTATCAATATGTGTGTATATATATACAAACACATATTTACATATGTATACATACACAATTGGTTTTAGGATTATTTTTGTGTTCAGAGATATAGTAACTGTGTCTAGCACAGGCTAGTATATTTAGATCCAATAGATTTAGGTCACATTTAGTGCTTTACCATGTACTTTTCCACTTCTCTATAACAATAACTCTTTTGAGACATTTATTCTAAATCTCATTCATATGAGGGCACTGAGGTAAAAAACATTATCTTAACTCTTCTATAGTGGTAGTTTCTTAAGTGCAGAAATTTTAATATTCAATTTTCTACCAACTGATACTTATCATATAGTAGGTACTCAATAAGCATAGCAATAACCCTAACTTTTTTCTTCTCTTCTACAGTACCTCGGCCATGTAGAAGTTGATGAGTCAAGAGGAATGCACATCTGTGAAGATGCTGTAAAAAGATTGAAAGCTGTATGTATTTGATGGTTGCTAGGGCTGATCTATATGCTGAAATATTTTCTTAAAAGATTTTGCTCAGTAAATTTTAATGATTCAGTATCCAATAACAGTATTTCTCTTAAGGCAAAAGATATAGTCTCTCTAATAAAGAGCATCTCAAGTTGTCCATCCAAAGATGTAAATTATAAAGACCAACTTTGTCAACTTAGGCCAGACATTATCCAAAAGTTAACTTTTGGTTCAGAACCTAAATTAAACAAGTGGTATGAAATATTACAGATGAATAATGTTCTAAAACCAGGAGGCAACTGTTAGTGTCTTAACCTAACTGTGATAACTGGGTTATAAATTACAAATTTTAAGTTTACTATAATAAACAGCTTTCCAGGAAAAAGTAGAAGATAGAGTTATTTATGATGATGGCTAGTGAAGTTTACAGTTGGGGGAGGGCTTATTATTTTGGGCCTGTACTCCCAGTACAGGCTACTACTCCCCAGTTTCCTTCTATACACCCCTCTAACATAAACAGTGTATTTCCCCTGCCTTTTGCACAAACTTGAGCATACTTAAAATGAAGAGACCTTTTCCAGGATAAATAATGTTTTCCTTGTCTGTTATACTATAGAACAAATCCTAGGCACAGGCTTGTGTATTTAGTAAAAGGAGAGAATGGATTCAGAATTCATAAAGGTTTGTAGTAAAGTATTAATATCATATTTTGGATAGGTTTGAAGTATGTTTCATAAACTGACAATCCTCTGGCAAACTTCCTTCTCTCCAATGTGTGGCCTTTTACCCCTTTTGCTATGAAAGCTGTAACCATTACTTTTGCATGCCCTGCCCTAGACAGCATTAAATACTTGTTGCTTTAGGTTTGCTGGTATGGTAGGCTGCCACAAGTTTGGCTACTAGTGAGTGCTTTTTCTTCTCAATTTGCTTAATAATCAAAACTTCTACTTCTTGGTACATTTCATATGACGTCTCATCTATACTCCCTCAATATAAAAGATACAAGAATAAGGAAGCAATCAACTTAGAGAGGTCTATTATATTTTGGAACAAATGTCTGTGAATCTGTTGTAGAAGGGAAAGGAAGAGAAAAACAACTGATTATAGTTTGCAGATAACTAAAAACAAATAAACCAGTATGTAGACACATGTACATATACACACACATACATAACATTTACCTCAGATTTGGTTATTTAAATTCTTAAATGATTGAAGCCCTTCCTAGTATAATCATCATTAATGCTAAAGGGATTATATTCATCTATTATAGGTGTGTGAAACTATAATTTATAGATTTGTCTTGTCCTCTTGAGTATATTCTTTAGTTAAGTACAGCCTCAGATAATGTAATTTTCCAAGAAACATAAATTCTATCTCTTCTTTAACAAAATAATTCTAAGTTCACTAGAAGAATAAATTTAGCTTAGAAAATTTAAAGTAATGCAATGATTTGCCCTACTTAGTCACTAAAGAATATTTTAAACATCACGATACTAATTAATTAAAAATAATAGACATATCAGTGAATAGACTAAATAGACCTGAAACAAACTATGAATAGTTATTAAATCTTATAACTCATATAACTTACACTTAGAAGGCTAGTCTTTTAATTCAGAGTATGACTTCATATTCACTTTCTAAATAAGGGAAAACTGGGGATGTTTTCAGTTTGTACAGAATATATTAAGAAATGGTATTTAGTTTAATGAGCAGCTTAATCTGCTTAAGTGTTTTTTTTTAGAGAGAGTGAAAGAGCGTGAGCCGGGGAGGGGCAGAGAGAGAGAGGGAGAGACACAGAATCCAAAGCAGGCTCCAGAGCCTGACGCGGGGCTCAAACCCAGGAACCATGAGATCATGACCTGAGTCTAAGTTGGATGCTTAACCAACTAAGCCACTGAGATGCTCCTTAAGTAGTTTTTTTCAGCCTACCTTTCGTTAGAAACATCTCTTCATTATATACATAAGTTAATTGTGTAAAATACAAACGGATAAAAATTTCTTGCAGTCCCAGAGATAGCCATTATTTACCATCTAGTTTTATTTTTATTTAAAGCTTTTTTATTTATTTGGAGAGAGCGAGTGAGCACAAGTAGGGTAGGAACAGAGAGAGGGAGAATCCCAAGCAGGCTTTGCACTGCCAGCGCAGAGCCTGACATAGGGCTTGAACTTACAGACTGAACTATGAGATTATGACCTGAGCCAAAATCAGTGGTTGGATGCATAACGAACTGAGCCATCCAGGTGCCTCTTCACCAACTTGTTTTAAAACTAATTGTTTTATGGGCTCCTGGCTGGCTCAGTCAGAAGAACATGACTCTTGATCTCGGGGTCATGGGTTCAAGCCTCACGTTGGGTGTAGAAATCACTTAAATATAGAAACTTAATTAAAAAAAAAACCTAAGTTTTTAACTGAGTGAAATTTTTACCTTTTTAGTTTTTTGACCATGAAGATTACAAACTATAAACATGATTATTTGAGGTATGGGACTATTTAGTTAATAATTTAATGAGCTCTATTTTCACCAGAAACAGGAACCAAATTGCCATTTAAAAACTTACATCTATGCCTGGAACAGTGTCTGGTACATGGTAGCCACTCAAAAAATATTTCTAGAATATACAGAAAACAATTCAGTCCTCAATATGTGGTCAAATCAAATCTCCTAACAATTATCATTACCATATATTACATTTAATGTTTTAAAGTTTATGAAACCCTTTTATGTATCTCTAAAAGATCTTCATTTCCCTATAGTCATTTATGACTAATACTGAAGTTTTATGAATGTCAATTACTTTTCTGGATATACTTAAATTTTTAAACTTTCAGGGGAATTGACCACTTCTGAACTTTTCATTCAAAAAGTTCTTTAAAGTTTTTCACACTAATGGTATCCAAGAGACTTAGGACAAATGTTGTGTATAATTCCAGATGGGTAAACATGTATTTAAAAAATAAGATTGAATTTTTCGGTAACTGGGGTCAATTTCCTATTTATTGTACTCAATAAAACTCCCCCTGTAAATATTCCTTCTAATGCTATACTGAGTGGCTTGCAGTAATTTGGAATTCTTCAGGATGTTCTTCTGAGACCATACTGATAACACAAATATTTATGATTTTTGTGTTCTTTTCATATTTTTACTGTGTGGAAATTTCTAGTTGCCTCCCGCCCCTTATCAAACATTCATCAAGCATCTATACTCTGCTGTGCCAGATGCTTATATTGTGCCAAAAACTACTTCTTCTTCTTAGAGTTTCAAATAAATGGAAGTAAATATAAAAGAAAAAGAAGAAATAATATTTTTTAAGAAGAAATAATATTTATGTAGCTAGTTTGAATGCCAGAGTTCTAAGATTTAAAGAATTATATAACTCAGATGTACCAGTTAAGTAGCAAAACAAACATCTTAAACCTATCACTTGATTGATGCTTGAACTAAAAATGTGACATTCTAGAGCTTCTTAAATTGATAAATAATTGAAGAAACCGGATTATATGTTTTTTATTTTTCCTCAACGTAGTCTCTTGTAATTTAGGATTACTTTAATATCAACTAGAAGTTACCTGCATAGTTAATATTCTCAAACAAAAAGATATTATAACAAAATTGAATTTTCAAAATGCTTCTCAGAGCATAAATATGTTTAAATTCTTTTTACTTTGTATGATACAGTTAGTTACAGCTATTTTCTACTCATTTTCTTTGTGACATAAGTGCACAAATTAGCTGCGTTGGGACTTAGATCCTATAGGATAAATAGAAACAACTATTGTCCATTTTCAGTGCCTTTAATGACATAGGCAGTTGCAGGATGAGTAGTCTAGGATCCTAGACTAGGATCAGTCTAGTTTGTAAAATGTGTATAGGGCCTTTGGTTATCTTGCTTGACACTATTCCAGTATTCTCTTCTTTTTAAAAGGTCTTTACTTCCCATTGTCTCTGAATGTGTCTCCTTTTCTGTCTTGGTTTTAGACTAGTTTCATTATACTGACAGTTTCTAATATGTTGGTTTTTTATTCACTATTTGATATATTTGCTTTAATATATGTTCTTGTTTTAGCAGGTAAAAGAATCATAACTTTTTTTTTTTTTAAAAAACACTAATATTCTCTGATAGCTATCTTTTAATGCATTTGCACGTCACCTTTTTTGTTAACATCTGAAGTCTTTTATGAAGAGGGCAAACTACATGTTTAACAAGAGCTTTCCTGAGAGCTAAATTAAATATTAACAGATCTCTCCTTCCCTCACCCCCCAAGCCCCCAAGAATGGTGAATCTTTTAACTTGGGCTGCATCTTTTAAAGCTGATTGTTACTCACAGTCTAACAAAACCAGGGTCACCAAACTTGGCAGTAGAAATAAATTTAGTCTTATTGTAATAACTACCTCAATTACTTTATTGTTTTTCCAGCTTAAGTTCAAAACACTTTTTGGAATTATTTGATGCTATTTATGATTTTCAAAACTTAGGTAGAAAACAACTATTCAGTGTTTGAAAGTAGTGAATGAATTTATAAATTGTTTGAGAGAGTAAAATTTCAGAAAATTTGTCTTTTTCTAGATATCTATCCAACATTAAAAACTCATTTTAAAAATTAAAAACTTAGGAAATGTAAAATTAAGATAGCTTGGGTTAAAACCCATCTACTTTGCATTCAAGTTCTGACTTTGAATGGTAGCCAGCTTTCAAAGTTTGTACATGCTTAAAACTTGGTGCTGGAACCATAGATAGTTAGCTCCCTCTTATCTACATAGTTTCAGAGCTGTACTTATAACTGTCAATGCAAGTTTCTTTTTTTTTTATGTTTATTGATTTTTGAGAGAGAGAGAGAGAGAATGCAAACAGGGGAGGGGCAGAGAGAGAGGAAGACACAGAATCTGAAGCAAGCTCCAGGGTCCGAGCTGTCAGCACAGAGCCAGACATGGGGCTCAAACTCACGAACTGCGATATCATATACTGAGCTGAAGTCTGATGCTCAGTGAGCTGAGCCACCCAGGAGCCCCGCACGTTTCTTTATTCTAAATCAGTAGCATTTTAAAAGAAAGCAAAACCCTGTTTTTAAAATTTCATTTGTGGTCCACAAATGTTTGGTTCTCAGATACATTTGTTTTTTCCAGCTGCAATGAAAGCATTAGCTTTGTGTTCTTGATAGCTGATTTATTCTCTTTTTGGAATAGAACATATCTGTTATTTCCCCAGGATTGTTACGGATTTGATCAACCCAGACATAACATACAAATAGATCCTAATGCATAAGTAAAGGTTCTCTAACCTCTTGAACTCAGCAAGAAAAAGTCTGACAAGGATTCTTGCTGCACACTCATAATTTAATTTTATGTGTTGCATTTTTTATGTGGTTGTTCAAATGTGGACTGGTTTTTTAATTCATGACTTCCACATAGTTGACCACTAATTTTTAAACTGAAAAATGTATATGAAAATTGAAAAATGTATTTTCTACTCACTATTAGGAAATTGAAAATGCAAATCTCACGAAACCAGTATGATGTTAATCTTTTTCTCTGCTGCCAAATTTGGATAATCTCTGTTTCAAAGTAAATAGAGAATACTAAACTAACTAGTTGCTCTGCATGGACACACAGATTCTGATTTCTTCTCACTCATTTGATGGATTCTTAGGCCATACAGTATGTTTCCCTGCATTTTCATGCACCCTTCCTTTTTCCCTGTCACTCCTGGTATGGATAACTCTTTAAAACTCTCACTCCCTCCCCTTCTCCTACTTTGTCCTTTACCCAACTCCTGTATGTGCTTATTGGTGTGAAACCCTGGGACATTTAGCCCATACAATAATAGCGCTCGACTTGTCCCCCTGTTCCTCCAGGAAAGGAAGTTCTTCAAAGGCTTCTTTGGAAAAGTAAGTTTGATGCCACATCCGTGCTTGCTTTATAAGGAGTTACACCCCTAGTATAGCACTGACATTGGTTTCTTCATAATACAGGAATTGATTTGACTATATATGGAAATTAATAAATTGGAAACTTGCTATCTATGATGTTAACTGTGTGTCTTTTGATACTAAAACCCAATAAATAAAGCAGATAAGTTAAAAAAGGATTATTTCCTTGAGGCTAGGTATTAAATTTGGTCTTGCAAAGCTTTCATATTAGCACATTAGCTTGGTTTCTAACAAGTGGGTTTTACTTAGTGCTAAATATTGAGGGAGAATGGGAAGAAGCACCAAGTTCAAGTGGAAATTGAATGTACACATTTTACATTCAATGCTAATACTTTTTTTTTCAATCTAAATTAAATTTCAGGTAAAGTAAGTGAAAGTACATAAACTTACCTTTGGGAATTCTGTGATTTTTTTTAAACTTAGGCTGCTAGTCTAAGAAAAACTATCTTAGTTAGCAGTGTACCAAATATCTATCATTATGTGGGATGTTCCTTCTGTACATGCTTTTCAAGTAATGATTATTTAATGTTTAGAGTTTCTTAGATTAAGAATATATATACAAATAGCTAAATACGTTTCTAACATTTTTGTGTCAAAGCGTATCATTGTTTAGTTTTGAGTAAGTGCTACAAAATAATTCAGACTGAAACAGTGTAAGAAAACACTACTGTCATTGAATAACTGACTTTAAATTACAAAAAGTTAATATGAATATAAAAATCCCATCACAGTTGTTTTTTTTTTAATGGGTGGTTTTGTTACCTCAGAAATTTGTTTTAAAGAACAAATAGTTTCCATTTCTTAAGTAAATATTTTAGTTGTAATTTATTTTTACATGTTCACAGAGGTCACCTTTATACTGTAAGTTTGTTTATAAACAAATTTGAAAAGATTTTAGATTGAATGTCTTCATTCAGTTTACTGCTGTCAATCTGAAATAGAAAGTCATATAATTTACCCACACATGTCACAATAAAATTTCTTAGTACACATTTTGAGTTTGAGTTAAATTAACAGGTCTGTATCTAAAAAGAACTAATCCTGTAGACATCTGCATTATTACAGTTAACCTTGAACAGTGCCAGGGATCAGGGCCTTCGTCCCTCTCTGCAGCCAAAAATCCCTGTATGATATTTGACTCCCCATGAACTTAACTGCAGTGGCCTACTGTTGACCTTGCCAATAACATAAACAGTCCATCAACACATTTTTTTTTTAATGTTTGTTTTTTTGGGAGACAGAGCACTAGTGGGGGAGGGGCAGAGAGAGAAGGAAACAGAATATCTGAAGCATACTATGCACTGAGAGCAGAGAACCCGAAGTGGGGCTCAAACTCCGGAACCGTGAAATCATGACCTGAGGCAAAGTCAGATGCTTAACCAACTGAGCCACCCAGACACACCATCAACACATATTTTGTATGTTATATGTATTATATACTGTATTCTTATGATAAAGTGAGAGGAAGAAAAATGTGATTAAGAAAATCTTGCGGCGCCTGGGTGGCTCAGTCGGTTAAGCATATGACTTCAGCTCAGGTCATGATCTCACAGGTCATGAGTTTGAGCCCCACATCGGGCTCTCTGCTCTTGGTGTGGAGCCCACTTCAGATCCTCTGTCTCTCTCTCTCTCTCTGCCTTCCCCCTGCTTCTGCATGCTTGCTTACACTCTCTGTCTCTCAAAACTAAATAAGCTTTAAAAGAAATTTAAAAAAAAAATTTTTTTTAATGTTTTATTTATTTCTAGGAGAGAAAGAGAGAGAGACAGCGTGAGCAGGGGAGGGTCAGAGAAAGAGGGAGTGACAGACTCTAAAACAGGCTCCAGGCTCTGAGCTGGCAATCAGCACAGAGCCCAACGCGGGGCTCGAACCCACGAACTGCGAGATCATGACCTAAGCAAAGGTCGGACGCTTAACTGACTAAGCCACCCAGGCGCCCCAAAATAAATTTTTTAATATTATGAGAAAAATACATTTACAGTACTATATTTATCAAATCTATATATAAGTGGACTTGCACAGTTCATTGGTATTCAGGAGTTAACTATATAAATAGGCATTATAATTGTTAAGGAAGTTTTTTGTAGATACATATTCCTTTCCAAAAAGAATTTCTCGGGGCGCCTGGGTGGCTCAGTCGGTTGGGCATCCAACTTCGGCTCAGGTCATGATCTCATGGTTTGTGGGTTTGAGCCCCGCGTCAGGCTCTGTGCTGACAGCTAGCTCAGAGCCTGGAGCCTGTTTCAGATTCTGTGTCTCCTCTCTCTGACCTTCCCCTGCTCACGCTCTCGCTCTCTCTCTCTCTCTCTCTCTCTCTCTCTCTCTCTCTCTCTCTCTCTCAGAAATAAAAACATTAAAAAAAAAAATTTCTCAAAGCGATTTCACATCACCATAATAATTATACAACTTAAGCTACCTTCCAAGTGATCAGTATTTAATATGTCTACTTTAGAAAACAACCTTCGGGCACCTGGCTAGCTCAGTTGGTTAAGCATCTTGATTTTGGCTCAGGTCATGAGCTCATGGTTTGTGGGTTTGAGCCCTGCTTGGGTTTCTCTCTCTCAAATAAATAAACTTTAAAAAATAATAATAATAACCTTGTATAGACCTTGCATAGAAGGCTGGGTAGAAAAAAAAAAAAAAAAGAAGGCTGGGTAGAAAATATTTATTTGGTTTCTAGAAAAAACTTGTTAAAAGATTATATAACATGCTGTTAGGGAACAAAGATAGCTCTCAATTCAAAATCAATCCCAGAGTGGCAGTATTCATTGCTAAATAGAATGGAGTCAGGGTGCACCTACGATGTAGCTGAACTGGGTCTCACCGTTACATTTTGCAACATGATTATATGGCATAAGAAAGAAAATGAGAAATCATCTCAATCCTTAAAATAACCCTGAAATTATTATTCTCCCTGTTTTATAGTGAGGAAACTAAAGTTTATAGAGGTAGGTGTCCTGCTCAAATTCACAGATCTAATAAGTGGTAGAAACTAGAATTTGGACCCAGATAATTTGACTCCAAAGCCCACATTCTTTGTCACTATGCTATACAGTCGCTTTTTTCATATTATTTATAACTGAAGTTTTAAAGATTGAAACTTGGGGTGCCTGGCTGGCTCAGTTGCTGAGTGTGTGACTCTCAATCTCAGGGTTGTTGTTTAAAGCCCCTCATTGGGTATATAGATCTTAAAAATGAAATAAAAATAAAAGTTAACTTTAAAAGGTGCTAACAAATAGCTTCCTGTAAACGCATTTCACTTTATTTTTTTAAGTTTATTTATTTATTTTGAGAATGAGTGTGTAAGCAGGGGAGGGGTTTAAAGAGAGGGAGAGAGAGAACCCAAGCAGCCTCTGTGCTGTCAGTGCAGAACCTGATGTGGGACTTGAACCCACAAACCATGAGATCGTGACCTGCGATTAAAATCAAGAGTCAGATTCAACTGACTGAACCCGCAGCCATCCCTCAACTAACTCTTTTTATTAAGGCCTTAAAGAGGTTTTTTCAGTGGTTCAAACCAACATTTTATTTATTTGGAGATATTTATTTTTAATTTTTTAATGTTATTTATTTTGAGAGAGAGAGTGAGTGGGGGAGAGGCAGAGAGAGAGAATCCCAAGCAGGCTCCGCACTGCCAGCACAGAGTCCAACTCGGGGCTTGATCTCACAAATCATGAGATCTTGACCTGAGCCAAAACCACGAGTTGGACGCTTAACTTTCTGAGCCACCCAGGAGCCCATTATTTAGAGATATTTAAATCATACTAGTGAGTTTTACTCTCACAGGATTTTTTAAAAGATGCTCAGCAGATGAGCAGTAGGTGTTGTACGGAAGTGTTGAATCACTAAATTGTACATCTGAAACTAATATTATACTGTATGTTAACTAACTGGAATTTAAATAAAAACTTATAATAAGGAAAAAAGATGCTGAACAATCTCTTAATAGCATCTGTGAACCATTGTGACTGTCAGAATTTTGTTATTGAAGGGAGAATTCTTGTAATGGCAGGACAATTTTATTCTAATGTACAATTTTTTATTTTATAGTAAGTCATTTAAAAAATTATAAAACCAGGGGTGCCTGGGTGGCTCAGTTGGTTAAGTGTCTGACTTTGGCTCAGGTCATGATCTCATAGCTCATGAGTCTGAGCCCCGCATCGGGCTCTGTGCTGACAGCTCAGAGCCTGGAGCCTGCTTCAGATTGTGTCTTCCTCTCTCTTGGTCCCGTCCCTCCCATGGTCATGCTCTTTCTCTCTTTGTCTCTCAATAATAAATAAATGTTTAAAAAAATTTTTTTAATTATAAAAACAGTGGGGAAGAAGTATTACCCATAATCTCACCGGAAATGTGTTTTTGAATGAAAAACTTTAATTTGAAGCCTTTCAAATCTTCAAGTTGCCATTACTCAACTCACTTCTACATTAATCTACAAGAAATAGACTGGTGAAAGAGATATGGTTTGTCAAGTTTGCCCGGTCAATTGTGATTTAATGAAAGCTGAAAATAAAGAATTTCATAGAACAGTATATAATAGGTAGGGGTTTTTTTTGTTTGTTTTTTTTAATGCTTATTTACCTTTGAGAGAGATAGACACAGTTTGAGCAGGGAGGGGCAGAGAGAGAAAGGGAGACAGAATCCAAAGCAGGTTCCAGGCTCTGAGCTGGCAGCACAGAGCCCGACGCAGAGCCTGAACCCACAAACCGTGAGGTCATGACCTAACCAACTGAGCCACCTGGGCGCCCTGGTAGTTTTTTTAAAGTATAGTTGACATATATAACATGTTAGTTTCAGGTATACAAGATAGTGATTTTATAATTAATTACATTTGAAACACTATGATAAAGGTAGTTACCTTCTCTGTAACCATACAGTGTTACTACAGTAGTATAAACTATTGAGTTCTTAATCCAGTACAGTTTCTCATAAATTTTGATAGTTTCTTAGCCTTCACATCATGTATGGTTTAGTGGTCCAAGATAAAGAAAATAACAGTTATGAAGAGGTGTGTCCACCAAACACATTTGCATAAAAGTAGGTAGATGAAAGGATTATTAGGCCTGAATCTGAATTTATAGATAATGGCCAGGAGGACTGTTTCCTCTTTTTCCTAAGTTGTTTCCCGAACCTGACCAATGGGTCACTTCCCTGTTCCTGCATCACCAGTTAATGGAAGCAGTGCCTCCACAAGCTTTTGCAATAGGGAACAGATAAACCTGAGTCTGTTACTATATTATTAGCTCATTGTAAACTTATATACCTTTTTTTTTAGAGAGAGAGAACACAGGCACATGTGGGAGAGGGGCAGAGAGGGAGATAGAGGACCTGAAGCAGGCTCTGTGCTAATAGCAGAGAGCCCAATGTGGGGCTCTAACTCAGGAACCATGAGGTCATGACCTGAGCTGAAGTCGGAACCTTAACTCACCTAGCCACCAAGGCACCCCAAGCTTTACACACATCTTTAAAAAGAAGGAAGAAAAATCTGAGAAACTGAAATAACATTTTCCAAACTAGCTACATTAAATTGCTCACCGTTGTTAGAAGAACCAAGAATATACTCACCTTCCTGGGATATACTGCATACACCTTCATTAGTGTATTTGGCCATACCGAGCAAATACTTGATTAATCCGAGTAATTATACGGCACTTAACATTCGAAAAATATTTTATAATTTTAATATATTTGAGGTAATATATATTCCCATTTTATGAGGAACTGATTGAATACAGAGCTGTGAAGTGTTCTTAGGCCATTGTATTAGAAAAACTGGTCAGTTGACCTCCTGTGAGTCTTTCTTCTATGAATTTCCTTTACTATTCATATAAAATACTTCATTTCTGGTCCCCAAATATGTAGATATTTTTCCCCCACACAAAGCAATTTTCTGCAACATCATTTAGCTCAGTTCTAACACTGTCTACCTGGAGATAGTGTCTGATCCCATAGGTTAAGGGCTCAGTCCCCTAAGACTGCCCCTACCCTATTTCAGATGCCAATCACAAGTAATAAGTCCCAACGTTACCCACAACTTCTGTCCAGTTTAGCTAAAAATTAGAAGTTCCCACAATCCCCTCCTCAGGTTTAATTTGCTATAACAGCTCATAGAACTTAAGGAAATGCTTAATTATAGTTTATTTAAAAATATGATAAAGGAAACAGAAGAACAGCCAGACCCAAGAACTACACAGGGTGAGGTCTGGGAGGGTTCCAGGAGCTTCTGTCCCTGTGGAGATGGGGTATGTCGCTCTCCTAGAATGATGCATTTGCCAACCTGGAAGCTCTCTGAACCTTGTGCTATTGGGGTTTTATGGAGGCTTCCTCACATAAGCGCGATCAATTATTAATTTAATTTCTAGCCCCTCTCCTTCCCCGGAGGATGGATCTGAGGTGAAGCTGAAAATTCTAAGCTCATAATAGTGGCTTGTTCTTTCTGCTGATCAGTCCTTCTTTAGGAGCCTACCCAAAGTTGTCTTATTGAACAAAAGATGCTCCTTGTGTTCTTATCACTTAAGAATTTACAAGGAATTTAGGAGTTCTGTGTCAAGGATAGAGTCAAAGACCAAATATCAGGACAAGAGATGCTTACAATGCTCTTATCACTTGGGAAATTAGGAAGTTACAAGGGTTTCAGAAGCTCTGTGCCCAGAACCAGGGACAGAAACCAATATATATTTTCCATTATCTCAAAGTAATTTGCTTATGTTTATATAGAGCTTTATAGTTTATGATATGCTTTGACCTAATTTCTCATCTGCTCACAACCACTCAGTGAATTAGACTGGATAGTTCATGAAACTACATTTTACAAAGGAATTAACAAGCTCAAAAAGGTCACGCAGTTAGTAGTAGAGGGCAGTGCCTACCCTGAAACCAAGGTTTTCTGAAACTTGGTGCAGAGTTTTTTCACCTACTCCATATTGATGTCCTCTCAGAAGTGCACTAAATAGCTTCCCACAAACATGCATGGTATGCCTTGCACCATGGATAAATTTGAATTGGCTGCCAAAATGTCAAAACATTGAGAGTTTTCACATGAAACTTAGAATATCTATCTTAAGAATTAGAAGATCTGGCAAAACAGAATGCTTTCTGTGTGGCAGCAGTGGCTTGAGTTGAGCCGACACTATACCTTTGGTTGTCTATTTGCCATAATCCTTGCAACTCCCTAATGTCCTTGCATTCAGCCTGCTTCACTCGTTTGTTACCTGCTTTTAACCCTGTAGGCATTTGACTTTGTGAACTCCTCCCTGGGCTATCATGTCACTTTGTATTTGGAGAGGGGAGGGCACTTCTAACTGTAAAAATCACCAAAAATATTACATCTCTTCTTAACAGATCCTGTTAATGTACTGCCAAATATATTTTTTCACGTTCTTAGGCTTTTTCAGTTGTTAAATGGCATGATTACACATGGTTGTGTTTTAGAGAATGCATGCTTGAAAAGTAGTATGTGGTTATATTATTTTCACCTAACTCTTGAGAGTAAACATTTTGTTGTATTTATGAACGCTCTTAAAGTCAATGTACTCACATCTATGTTCTATTTTAGATTTCCCAGATTTTCTCCTCTATAACAAATCATACTTTCTGCTTATCTTCATTCTGGATCCTTTTCCTTAACAAAGAGGGAATATACGCTGTCTCTTTCCTTGTCTTCCTATTTTTTAAATTCCCATGCCCTTATGTAAGTTTAGTTTCTTTTGTATTTTATTAGATGGATCTTTTATGCTTTGGGTTTTTTTTTCCTTTTGAAGTCCATTATAACAAATACTGAAGGAAAAAAAAGACCATCTCAAGAGTTATCAGATTTCCCATCCTTGGTTTCATTGTTTCCTGTAACATGATCAACTAGTATATCAAACACCGTGGTCACCTACCTTTTCTAGATTACAAAAATATTCATCAACTTTTGGAGTCATCTTTTTAAATTTGTATTCATGAAAACACAGTGGTTCTCAAGCTCAAATCCCACTGCATAAAATATAATAGGGACTGTGCTAGGCTATCTAGATATAAAGAAGAGCAAGACCATCTTTTTTTTTTCTTTTTTTTTTTTTTTAGATAACTTTTTGACACCTCTTTTCTCCTTAAGCTTCCAGGATTTCTTACATTGTTCTCTCTTTCAGCTGATGACCTTGCTTCTATCCTCACTGAAAAAATAGAATCAATCAGAAGAAAATTCTAGCATGTGCTGGCACATGTGCTCACCTACCTACATCCATGCTTATATGCTCTGTTTTTCCTCCGTTTCAAGAGATGGACTGTCTGAGCTCCCAGCCGAGGCTGTCTCCTCTACTAGGTTTTTATTATTTGAGTTCTTTATTAATCCAGGAATGCTCCTCACACTCTTTTCTATATCAGTTTTTCTTTCTTACAGTGAATTAAAACAAATCATCTTTTTAAAAAGTTTCTTCTTGGTGCCTTCAGTTTCTGTTCTCCCTTCCTCTGGTAAACCTATTTAATCAGTCTTTTTACCTTCACCACTCCACCAAAGCTGTTCTTAGGTCCTACCTACCCCCTTACCTGACCTATCAGCAGGTTTGTCATAGTCCATTCCTCCCCAGCTATGAAACACAGTTCAGTTGGAGGTCAGGGATCCTGCTCTTGGCTTTCCCTCATATTGCTGCCTACTTCCCAGTCTGTAGACTCTTCTCTAGCTACACCTCTCCCTTGATGTTCTTATCCATGTCATGGATTTAAATACCATCTCTGTGCTGATGACTGAAATTTCTATCTTTAGACATTGCCTCTTGACTCCATAGTGGTATTTTCATCATAGAAGCAATATAGTGTAGGGGCTAGGGCTTAAACTCTGAAGGGTCAGGTTCTTGCATTTAACCTTGGCTCAGCCACCGACTAGCTTTCTGACCTTGAGAAAGGTTCTTAACTCTCCTGTATCTCAGTTTCCCCTCTGTAAAAAAAAATATAATACTAATACCAACCTCATGTGATTATTGTGAAAGTTAAATAAGTAAATATTAGAGAAGTGTACAAAACGGCCTGCCATACTGGATAACTGTTAGGCATATTATCATCATCATTAAACATTTTATACCAGGTGTCTCACACTCACATGTCACAAACCTAATTCCTAATCTTTCCTTGCCAAAATACTTTCCCCTAATCTTCCCCATCTCACTTTACAACACCTCTGTACCTGTGCTCTGGCTAAAAATCCTGAATCTAATCTTTATTCCTCTCTTTCTGTTATACCCTTTATCTATTCCATCAACAGTTCCTGTCTCACTACCTCTGCACTGCTGCCCTGGTCCAAGCCAGCTTCTCCTCTCACCTGAGTCATTGCAGTAGTGTTCTACTTCTGCTTTCATTGTTGTTCCCCTACCACCTGTTGGCGAGATATCAGCCTGAGTGATCTTTTTAAGACAGAGAGCTGATTGTGTTGCTCCACTGCCCCAGATCCTCCAGTAGCTTTTTGCCCTACTCAGAATAAAAGCCAGAGTCTTTTGGGCTTTCCAGGCCATTGTACATGAATTCCCACTGTCCCTTTTTCTATCTTCTACTCTCACTCCCTCAGTTCCACCCACACTAACTTCTTTGATATTCCTTGAACCCACTAGCCATGCTTCCACTTCAGAACCTTTGTACTTGCTCTCTTCTGGAATACACATTATCCAGATATATGCATGGCTCATTTCATCTCTTTCCATTCTTTCTTCAAAAGCCCCATTCTCAGTGAGGCATTCACTGAGAACCCTATTTTAAATTCCACCTTCCTCCATATCCACATACTTTGTATTCTTCTTCCTTGTTTTATTTTTCTCTAATAGGGCTTATCACCATTTGTCATATCATACAGTTTCCTTATTTGTTCATCTCTTCACTAAAACATAAGCTCTCTTAAGACTGAAATCTTCATTTATTTTGTTCACTGCTGAATCTTCAATACCTAAAATAGTATGTGATCCATAGTAGCTATTCCAAAATATTTGAGTTAGTGAATGAATAAATGAATGAATGATAAATGCACTGCTTTCAAGTTCACCCTGTAGTGGAAGGAATCAGGTAAAGAAATGGTTACCAGGTAATGTGATGGGAACAGGTATTACTGGAACAGAGAGGAAGATTGAATGTGAGAGTGTGAAGAAGGCCTCCCAAAAGAGGTGACACTTAAGGCTGAGATGTAAAACAATGACTTTTCAGTTAAACTAAGAGCAGAAAGCCATTTCAGACAGAAGAAACAGAACTCACAGGACCACTGGGATGAGAGAATCATGCTCTCCTACTCATTCATTCATTCAACCTAGGGATATACAGAAGGAAACAGATGACCCAAGCTTTGGGTACGGTTGACCAAGAGGATTGGCGAGTTGTTCATTGTGAGAAGGGGCATGATGAATTTGGTTTTGGACAGGTTGAATTTGAGATGCCTATGGAATCTTCATTTCTGCTATTACATTTCATTTGAAATATGAACTTAATATTAGAATAATCCCTACGTTTCCCCCCATCTGACAATTAAAAATGATTTAGCAAACTGGAAGAGCTTAATTGCCTCCTGAAATCTATCCCTTGCTGTTTGTTTCAACCGTCACGCTGTTTGCTGCCTTTCTTATTTTTTCCTCAAAGCCTTTAACGTCTCCTCTCACTTATAATGCAGGAAATATAGTGTATTTTACTGTCCCAGATTAAAGGGTGACTGTAGTGTTAGTGAAACAGCCATTAGAGATAATGTCAGCCTCAAATACTGGTGAAAAGTTGTGTTTCTTTCCCTTTGACACTTTGTCCTTTAGGGAATACTCACTGTATCTTAGAATTATCAGACAAAATTTGTTCCGTATACAATTGTGTTTATAAATTCAAATATCATTTTAAGGTCTTTCTCAGATTAAAAAAAAATGAAGCCCATTTTTCTGTGAAAGAAAAGCTTCTTACTCATTTATTACAAGGCATACCATGTCACAGTTGCCTGTTAGTGTGTCATTACCCTGTAATGACTGGGTTATCTGTGTGTAGATGTGACAGAAAGACTGACCAGTGATTCTTTACACATTGAGTACAATTGAAGATCATTTTGGTTTGTAGAGAAAAACTTTGCACAATAGAATGGCAAATTACTATTGCTCAGAGTGACTTGCTCTGCCTTTCCTGCCCAAATTGGTCTGTTTGCTGCAGTTGGTTTTTTTTTTTTTTAATATTTTTATTTATTTCTAGGAGAGAGAGAGAGAGACAGCGTGAGCAGGGGAGGGTCAGAGAGAGAGGGAGACACAGACTCTGTAATAGGCTCCAGGCTCTGAGCCGGCAGTCAGCACAGAGCCCGATGCGGGGCTCGAACCCACGAACCGCAAGATCATGACCTAAGCAAAAGTCGGACGCTTAACCGACTAAGCCACCCAGGCACCCCATGCAGTTGCTTTTTAACATTTGCCAGTTATGCCAAATTATGCTTCCTATGTATCTTTATAGCATTTCTTTGCTTTGGCTTAAACATTAGAAAAGCTGTTTAACCTTTTTGCTCCTATCGTATACCCAGCAGAATTGTCTTGCCTCTAAATATCACTTCTATTTATGTTGATTAATTGCACGTTCTTATTGCATTAAGTGGTGTCTACTTAAACAAACAAGACAACCTTTGGAGATAGGTAGGTAGATAGCAGTTTTTTGTGGTAATTCATTATTTCAATTGCCTTTTGTTGTGAGTAGCTTTTATATTTAGGGGAAAATGATCTTTCAGTGTACTTAGTAAAGTTACTATTTCTGTGTCAGTTTTGCAACCATTTTTGTTTCTTCACTAGTATTTTCTTTTGAAGATTACCTGTGCATTTCTCTTACCTGCAGTACAAGTTTCCTAACTCAATAATTTATAATAGAGCCACTACCTGCTATCATTTTCTCTAATATCAGAGCCTGCTTAATTTCATATTTGCTTATGTCTACCTATAAAAAAAGTTATTTCTGGCAGATGTTAATTTTAAAATTCTAAGTTGGATATATGGAGAGTTGTGTGGTTTCTAGCTCAGTTATACTTGACATTTGTCGTTTCACTCATAGGTTAGTGTGATCTTCTCAGATTTTACCAGTTTAAATTTGTAGTTACTGAAGTTCTGTCCATATTATTAAACCCATCTTCTTTCCTTGAAAAATAAGCAATTTTCTTTTTATTGTAAAATTTTTTCATAAGTGACTAATCAGTGTGAACTACCTATAACTTTGAAATTACTTAAAAATAGAAAGTGTTGATGCACGGCAAAGGAAACAACCCAAAAAACTAATAGACAACCAATGGAATGGGAAAAGATAGTTGCAAACAACATATCAGATAAAGGGTTGATATCCAGAATCTATAAGGAACTCACCAAACTCCACACTTGAAAAACAAACAACCCAGTTAAGAAATGGGCAGAAGATATGAACAGACCCTTCTCCAAAGAGGACATCCAGATGGCCAACAAACGCATGAAACGATGCTCAGCATCCCTCCTCATCAGGGAAATACAAGTCAAAACGACACTGAGATACCACCTCACACCAGTCAGAGTGGCTAAAATGAGCAAATCAGAGAATACGAGATGCTGGCGAGGATGTGGAGAAACGGGCACCCTCTTACACTGTTGGTGGGAATGTAAACTGGTACAGCCCCTCTGGAAAACAGTGTGGAGGGTCCTCAAAAAATTAACAATAGAACTCCCCTATGACCCAGCAATAGCACTGCTAGAAATTTACCCAAGGGATATAGAAATGCTGATGCATAGGAGCACATGGACCCCAATGTTCATAGCACTCTCAACAATAGCCAAAACATGGAAAGAGCCTAAGTGTCCATCATCGGATGAATGGATCAAGAAGATGTGGTTTATCTATACCATGGAATACTACATGGCAAGGAGAAACAATGAAATCTGGCCATGTGTAGCAACACAGATGGACCTTGAGGGTATTATGCTGAGCGAAATAAGTCAAGCAGAGAAGGACAAATATCATGTTTGCATGTATAGGAGGATGAGGAGGAACTTAGGAACAAGGGGGAGAAGAAGGGGGGAAATGGTGGGGGAAAGGGAGAGAGGCAAACCATGAGAGACTCTTGAATGCTGACAAAAACTGAGAACTGATGGATGGAGGGGGGAGGGGGGATGGGCATGGAGGAGGACACTCGGGATGAGCACTGGGTGTTATGTGGAAACCAAGTTAACAATAAACTATTTGTAAAAAAAAATTAAATTAAAATAAATCACCATTGGGGGGGGAAAGTGTTGGAATAATGGTAATTAAGTATTATCTAGTCTTTTTTTTTTAAGGGGTGTTTACATCACTAAGATGTACCTGAATTCTATATTTCATACTTGCTCTGGGTTATCTTTGTATTGCAGTCTTTTGGTGAGCTAACTTTGACCTTCCCTCCTAGGATATTGGCTTAAGTAGACAGTTTTAGGGCACATAAAAGCAAAAACTTTGATCTTCTCACTTACATTTTCTGAAAAGTGCTTAGGAATCTTAGTTTATATTACCAGAATGAAAGACTGTAAAAGGCACAAATAGTACAGGAGCATTGCTACTATAGAATATGTATGATGAAATCTGGACTTAAATTTAGCTACAGGTGTCTTTGAGTGTTAATATCTTAACTCCTGATTGAAGTAACTATATGTATCCAAGAATTGGCACCCAAATGTAGGAACAAATAAAAGAATTGTTACTGTGTTTTCTTCCTCTATTTAGAAGATCTAAGGCCATGGAATATGACAAATACAGTGCCTCAGTGATACAACACCATAAAATTTGTTGTATAGGCATACCTTAAAAAGCAGAGATGTTTTCATCTCTGATGAAACAGTGTAATTGGGCCAAGAAAATGTTATATTTTGCTATATATGGTAAGGAGACTAAATGAGGAACTGACTCAGCTTTTTGGAGTTTTGTGGAGGCTTCCTCACATAGGTGAGATCAATATTTCTAGCCCCTTTCCTTCCCTAGAGGATGGACCTGAGATGAGGCTGAAAATTCTAAGCTTATAATCATGGCTTGTTCTTTCTGCTGACCCAGAGTTGCTGAACAGTAAATGGTCAACTGTCCCTTATTCCCTTTAGTGGATATCTAACAAATTTATTCCTTCAGCAAATATTTTTTTTTAATGTTTATTTTTGAGAGAGACAGAATGTGAGCAAGGGTGGGGCACAGAGAGAGAAGGAGACAGAATCCAAAGCAGGCTCCAGGCTCTGAGCTGCTAGCACAGAACCTTATGTGGGGCTCGAACCCATGAACCGTGAGATCATGACCTGAGCCAAAGTTGAATGCTTAACTGACTGAGCCACCCAGGTGCTCCCAGCGGATATTTATTAAACTCTGATGCTGTGTCAGGCATTGTTCTAAGCTCTGAGGATACAATAGTGAATAATAAAGATGGAAAAATCCCTGCCTTCATGGAGCAAATCATCTGGTTGGGTGCAAAAGCCGAGGGTGGCTGACTGAGCATCACTCCGACCTCTTCTGTAAAAGCATCCGCTACTATGTCGATGCTAGGTCCCCACACCTATTTTTTGTCTTATTTTTTTCAACTTTTAAATTGGGTTTTATGGAAGTATAGTGAACATAACAATTTACATTAGTTTCAGGTATGCAACATAGTGGTTCAACAAGTCTCTACATTATGCTGTGCTCACCACAAGTATAGCTTCCATATGTCACTACAATGCTCTTACAGTACCATTGACTATATTTATCATTGTGACTAATTCATTCCATAACTAGAAGCCTATGTCCCACCACCATTTACCTATTTTGTCCATTCGTCTTCCTCTTCCCCTGTGTCTCTCATCAGTGTGTTCTCTGTATTTATGGATCTATTTCTGTTGGGAGTTTTGTTTGTTTTTTAGATTCTGCATATAAGTGAAATCGTATATTTTTCATTCTCTGACTTATTTCACTTAGCATAATAACCTCTAGGTCTATCCATGTTGTCACAAATGATAGGATCTCATTCTTTTTCATGGCTGGGTTAATGTTCCATTGTTTGCCTCACCCCTTCTTTTGATCCATTCATCTATTGATGGGCACTGAGTTTGCTTCCATATCTCAGCTAATGTAAATAATGCTGCAGTAAACACAGGGGTGCATATATCTTTTTAAATTAGTGGTTTCATTTTCTTTGGGTAAATACCCAGTAGTGGAATTACTGGATCATATGGTATTTCTATTTTTAATTTTTTTTCAATGGCTGCATCAATTTACATTCCCACCAACAGTACATGAGGGTTCCCTTTTCTCCACATCTTCGTCAGCACTTGTTATTTTCTGTCTTTTTTTATTCTAACCATTATGATAGGTCTAAAGTGATATCTCAGTGTGGTTTTGATATGTATTTCCTTGATAATATGGTGATACTGCATACCTGTGTATGCATCTGTTGACTATATGTCTTTGGAAAAGTGTCTATTCAGGTACTCTGCTCATTTTTAATCAGATTATATGGGGTTTTTTGGTGTTGAGTTGTGTAAGTTCTTTTATGTATTTTGGATGTTAATCCTTTGTCAGATATATCACTTGTAAATATCTTCTCCCATTCAGTTTTTCCAGCTTTTCCAGCTGTGCAAAAACTTAATAAAGGTTTTTTGAAGAGATTATTTAATATTTACAGATTTATCTTGCCTTTCATTTACTTCTCAGCCCAACTCCACTTCTGTATGAGTCGAGACCTCCAGAGAAACAGAACCACCATCTGTTTTCTCCTTCTGTGTGCCTGTATACATACGTATATGTAGATGTATATATTTAGATATCAATATCTCTACATATATAGACAGGGAGGGACTTAAGAATTGGCTCATGCCAATTCTTATTGGGGCAGGCAAGTGTGTAGGGCCAGCCAGCAGGCTGGAAGCTCAGGCAGTATTTCTACATTAGAAACTTGAGGCAGAATTTCTTCTCAGGGAAGCCTGTTTTTAACCCTTAAGGTCTTCAACTGATTGGATGAGGTCCACCCATATTATCAAGGCTAAGTCTCCTTTATCTAAAGTCAGTTGATTATAAATGTTAATCACATCTACAAAATATCTTCAAAGCAACATCTAGACTACTGTTTGACCAAAATACTGTGCAATCATAGCATAACAATGAGACACATAAAATTAACCATTACAGCTCTATCACTTTACCACATCATTGCTAAATCCAATGAACACTTTTCACATCTTTTCTTGCTTAATCATTTTGCAACATTTGACATTTTGGACCACCTACTATTTTTTGAAACCCTTCTCACTTAGTTTCAATAACCCTAGTCTCTCCATTCTTCTGTCCCTTTGGCTGTTCCTTTTCTGATATTTCAAAGACTCATTTTCTCCCACTATTTAATTACCAGTTCTTGGCCCTCTTATTACTCCCATGATTGATATTTCCCAAAACTAAAATTCCATCTTAGAATTCTCTACTGAGCTTCAGACCTATATATCTAATTACCTCTTGTTTATCTCTACCTGGGTATTGCCTAGGCATTCCAAACTTTGCTTGTCTAAAACTGAAATCCTATTCTTCCCCTCTCAAACTTGTTTTTGCATTTCTTTTTTCTCTTAGTTTGTGGTACCTTCTTTACCTAATTACCCAAGCCAGGAACCTGAGAGGAATCTTCCAACTTCTCTCTTATATTTTTCATTTAAAACTTTCTCATCTATATCCATCCCTATCTCAATGAAGAGAGCTTAACCCTCACTCTCTGCCATCTGGAATTGTGTTGTGGTCTTTCAGCCTCTTAACAGTCTCTTTCCAACCCAGCTATACTGCTGCCACAGTGATACTTTTAAAATGCATTTAAAAATTCAGTCAGTAGCTCCTAATTGCCCATGGAATTAAGATAGAATTCTGTAGTAAGTATACAAGGCTCTCCATGGCTAGGCCTTTCCTGTGCTTTATCTTCCACTGCCCCTCGCATACCCATCCAGCTTTCAAGCTTTTACAGAGCACAGACTTCCCATATTGTTTGCTTCCATATCTTGTGCTCTGTTTCTTCTGCCTGCCATGTCCACTACCTTTGTCACTTACCTGCCTCCTTACCCCTGACTCGTGCATCTAGAAAAGTTATCTCAGTACCTAGTTTGATCTTCTTTGAATAACCTTCCCTTATTCCACAAATAGATTTGACCATGCTTCCTTTCTGACATCATTATACATTTTTTCAGCTCTACTATAACACTTACTATGTATTATTTATTTTTTGTTTAAGCGTCACCTTTCAGTGGACTGTAAACCTTTAAGTGTTTCCACTGCCTGGCATGTACTAGGCTCTTATCAGATGCTTGGTGATAGTGGAGATGATGATCCCAGAGTAGAGCACACAGTTCATTTAAATAAGGCCATGCCTTCCATATGGAGGAGCACTGGCTTGGACACATACAGAGGAGAATGGTAGACATTTCTTTATCCTCTTCTGTCCCTTCTAGAGGCTGCTGCTACAACTTTTTACTGCCAGTTTCCTTTTAATTTATACTTTTTATGATGATCTAACACCTATTCTCAGCCTTTATTTTGTATTTGTTTTATTTTGCTTGTATCCTTGCAGTTGAAAAGACAGGAAACTGTTAAATTACTATTACAAAGTTCTTCTATCCCATTTTCACTCCATCACAAGAGAAATCCTTCATCGGCTTGTTCTCACTTGATTCCTGTGTGCCAAAAGAAGTCTTTCTCAGCAAGTAAAAAGAATTCATGCAATAATAGTATTTTTTCAAGTTTTTAAAATTCTTCTATGTCCCCAAAATGTCTCCATGCATTTAATATCAAATTAAAAACTAAACCAGTTCTGTGTTAGTCCTGAGAGAAGAAATAATAGTCTTTAAAGATTATTATAGGAATAATGAAGACTTCTTGGATATTTACCATGAACATTTCAGACGATCAAGGGTTCTGCTGTACACGTGGGAGTCAGAGGACAAGTCAGCATCTTAATGTAGACCTATGTATTACTTTTCACTGTAAATACCTTTGTAGAAGATACTTGTGGTGTAACTCCTTATGTATTATTATTTACCTGACTCTTGGTTTTCTTGGTTGATTTATTAAAGGGGTGAAGAATCTACTTATGAATTCTTTGCCCTTCATGGAATGTGATATCTTGGTTTTGAGTCCACCTGTCCCTTCCCCCTTAGTTAATTTTATCTTATTGTTTTGCATTGTGTTTCTAAAATAATGGCTTTGGCTTGTTTCTTCCTGAATGTTTCTGCAGTTTGGTTTGGGTATCTGGCTTTGGGTACCCCTCCTGAACTTGGACTCCATCTGTACTTGTAACTTTTGGAAGGCAGAAATCAGTGTTTTCTATTGAAGATTAAATTTCTTTTAATATCATATATCTGTGTGTCTCCCCCCTTCCTTTTTGATTTCTCTTAAAAGACTGGAAAGAAAGCAGTTAAGGCAGTCCTGTGGGTGTCAGCAGATGGACTCAGAGTTGTGGATGAAAAAACTAAGGTAAAAATTTTATATGCTTACATGTTACTGCTCATGGTTTGTTTGGTTTTTTTATCCCTAATGATCAAATACAATGCCATTAAGCTGCTGTACTCACTCTGTATCCTTCCACTTTGTCCAAAGTACAGTCTTCTGAGATACTAGTGTTCAGGAAACGAAGTTAGTTACTCATTTACCTTATGAAAACTAGAATTCTCTCAGCATTTTGGTCTGTATGACAGCTTGTTTATATAGTAAGCATTTGCATTTAATGTTAAGATTTTGTTCTTACACATTTTAAGAAAATGTTTTGCCCGACAGATTTGGTGTAAAAGATGATGGACCTTTTACCAAATTAAAAAAAAAAAAAAAGACACCACCTGAAATTTCTTCTTGTTCCTTAATAAAGGGAACTATATTCTTAGAAAGTGATATTTGAAATGATAACCTGCTGTTTAACCAAAAACCCCGTTTAAGTGAAATCTTACTAGTAAATGGCTTATTGGTTAACATTGACTTAGAATCTACATAATATCTCAAATCATAGGTGGCATTTTGCATTTGAAAGAAAATAATCCTACCTGCCTAAAGAATAGAGACATAGACTCTGGCCTTAGAGACCATAAAAGTGTTATATAAGCACATTTAATCATTAATTAAAATTTCCTAAGAAACCTAAAGTCTGGAGAAATTTTAACAAGAAGGCAATTTTTCAGAAAAATTCAGATTATTGAAAAGGGGGGGTGGGGCGCCTGGGTGGCTCAGTCAGTTAAGTGTCCGACTTTGGCTCAGGTCATGATCTCATGGTTCGTGGGTTCGAGCCTCGCGTCTGGGCTCTGTGCTGACAGCTAGCTCAGAGCCTGGAGCCTGCTTCAGATTCTGTATCTCCCTCCCTCTGACCGTCCCCTGCTCACGCTGTCTCTCTTTCCGTCTCTCAGAAATAAAATGTTTGGGGCGCCTGGGTGGCTTAGTCGGTTAAGCGTCCGACTTTCGCTTAGGTCATGATCTCGCAGTTCGTGGGTTCGAGCCCCGCGTCAGGCTCTGTGCTGACTGCCAGCTCAGAGCCTGGAGCCTGTTTCAGATTCTGTGACTCCCTCTCTCTCTGACCCTCCCCTGCTCACGCTGTCTCTCTATCCTAGAAATAAATAAAACATTTTAAAAAAAAGAAAGAAAGAAAGAAAGAAAATGTTTAAAAAAATTTTTTTAATGAAAAAGAAAAGTGGGGTGGGGGAGTCTGGCAGGTAGAGAGCAATTTTGATGGGTAACTTGTCTGATACATTTGAAATGACTTAATACAGCTGCATGAGTTCTCTTGACCTTCCATCTAAGGCTTTTTTTGTTTTTTTAAATTTCAAGAGAAGTAGGACCCTTTTTTTTTTTTTTTTAATGTTTGTTTATTTTTGAGAGACAGAGACACAGAGTGTGAGAGGGGGAAGGGCAGAGAGGAAGACACAGAATTGCAAGCAGGCTCCAGGCTCTGAGCTGTCAGCACAGAGCCCAGCTCGGGAGTTTGGGGCTCAAACTCACAAACTGTGAGATGATGACCTGAGTTGAAGTCGTACACTCAATCCGCTGAGCCACCCAGGCACCCCTCTGTGCATCTTTTAAAGCTTTAAAAGCTTAAATGTACTGCCCTCTTAAAATTTGTTTTTTAGTCCTCTGCCCTGTTCTTATATGTTTGCCGTAAGAAGCAATATTTGAGCGAAAGTCAGACGCTTAACTGAGTGAGCCACCGAGGTGCCCTAAGATGTGGTAGTCTTTTTTTTTTTTTTTAATGTTTTTTTATTTATTTCTGAGAGAGAGAGAGAGAGAGAGCAGAGAAGGGTCAGAGAAGAGAGGGAGACACAGAATCTGAAGCAGGCTCCAGGCTGAGCTAGCTGTCAGCACAGACTCAACGTGGGGCTCGAACCCACAAACCGTGAGATCATGACCTGAGCCAAAGTCAGATGTGTAACCGACTGAGCCACCCAGGCACCCCTAGACATGGTAGTCTTAAATGTACATCATTATTATTATTGAAAATAATGATCATTTTAATTAGTTTATTGTTAAGAACTTGTGAATTCTTTTTAAATTTTTTAGATGAAATGTACATGGAGGCTATGTTTTTAATTTTTTTATACCAGTGAGGAACTGATTTTGCCCCCTGGTGGCTACTTAAAGCACTGGTATTAAATAATTTGGTTCTTTTTCCACATTTAGTGATAATTATAGTAATTGGTGGCTTTTCACCCTTGGACCTATCATGAATGGAAAAGAAATTTTGCAATGTATATAATCTATAAAGGGCTCATATTTAGAAAATATAAATAACTCCTACATATCAATAAGAAAAATGACAGAATCCAAAAGAAGAATCATTTTTGCTAAAAAAGAAATTCATAGTAAGCAAGGTTAAGCAAAATAAAATTATAATGAGCCATTATGGTGATTCTTTATAAAATCCATTTTGTTTGATTTTATGTTTTAGCACTTAGAGGCCCCCCTCAGCATCTAGGGATTCTAGACTGTGGGAATATCACATAGAAGAGTCTCAGAGCCTCAAGATTTTAAAAAACATTTTGTGTAATGTTTATACTGTGTGTGTACAATGCCGTTCAGCAAGTATATAAAAAAGTCGCCAAATTAAATGATCAGTAAGTTAATATAAGTTATATGGGAATCAAATGAGATATAGTGATTTACATGTATTATCAAATTGAACAAGGAATATACCATGATAAAAATAAAAGCAAGCATATGTTTTAGAACATGAAGTGAGAGAGGCATCTGGGCAAAGTGCCTCTTGGGATTTCTCTTAAGTCAAATTCTTAGTATTCGAGCTGCTGGCCTCAGATCTAGCTATTTCATGGTCTCGATTCATTTGTTGTGGAGACTCAGTATTGTGAAGTGAACATCCTGTGTTTATTCTGAGAAGCTTAATTAACTTGATAAGTCCTCTGTTCCTTTGTGCTTCCCTTTTTCTAGGACCTCATAGTTGACCAGACAATAGAAAAAGTTTCTTTCTGTGCTCCAGATAGGAATTTTGATAGAGCCTTCTCTTATATATGTCGTGACGGCACCACTCGGCGCTGGATCTGTCATTGCTTCATGGCTGTCAAGGACACGGTGAGTCCAACAGTGTGGGTTTCATCATGACTAGCCTCAGTTAGCCAAGCAATCTCCACTACATTTCTTTTTCAGATGTTTGTTTTGAGAGAGAGAGCACACGCATGTGTGAACATGCGTTGGGGAGGGGCAGAGAGAGAGGGAGACAGAGATCCCAGGACACAGAGCTCAAACCCATGAGATCATGACCTGAGCCGAAGTCAGACGCTTAACCAACTGAGCCACCCGTGTGCCCCTCCACTACATTTTTGACAAGTCCCTGCTATTATAGCACTTGGAAGTATCTAAACCAAGCTGCTTTTACTCCTTTTACTCAAGTAGTTCACTCTCGGTGTGACCCTGAGCTCACAGAGCAAGATGGTTAGCTGAGATCCAAGGTCATTAAAGGAAAGTAAAAGTGCTCTTGTGATGATGGTTACTAAACTTTACTTGAAACTTTTCAATATTAGAACTGTGTTCAAGATTCTTACATGTATTTATTTACTAATATATCTGGGTACAAGATATTGACACTAAAAGGCACTTATAAATTTATTTGCAAAGAAATTCTATAAATGAAAGAACTGAGTTGGAGTATATTTTCAATTAATTAAGAAGTAGAAATACTGGGGCATCTGACTGACTCAGTCAATGGAACATGCAACTCTTGATCTCAGAGTTAGGAAATCAGGCCCCAGATTGGAGGTAGAGATTACTTTTTAAAAAAAAAAAAAACCCTAAATTATGGTATAGTGAATTTCTGGCATACCAGAAATTGTTGCATAGTAGAAATTTTGATTTTGTTGAACAATGGAGAATAACCTATTATCTTTCATGTAAATTACCTAAAATTCTGACGTGAAAATCAAGTCTCTTAGATAATAATGACCTTTTTTTTTTTTTAATGTTTATTTTTGAGAGAGAGAGCACGTGAGCAGAGGAGGGACAGAGAGGGAGTCACAGAATCTGAAGCAGGCTCCAGGCTCTCAGCTGTCAGCACAGAGCCCAACATGGGGCTCAAACTCATGAACTGTGAGATCATGACCCGAGCAAAAGACAGATGCCCAACCAATCAGGCCACCCAGCCTTCCCTAGATGATGATGATCTTAACTATAGTAGAGCATTGAATGTGTAATTATAATTACTGAATTTTATATATTTTTTTTTTTACTTGAGAGAGAAAGAGCATGAGTGACACAGAGGAGCAGAGGGAGAGAGAATCTTACGCAGGCTCCACACTCAGCTCTGAGACTGATGCAGGGCTCAATCCCATGACCCTGGGATCATGACCTGAGCCAATATCGAGTTAGATACTCAGCTGACTGAATCACCCAGGCACCCCTTTAATTACTGAGTTTTTAAATTTTTTTCTTAATGTTTATTTATTTTTGAGACAGAGACACAGAGCTCAAGCAGGGGAGGGCAGAGAGAGGGAGACACAGAATCCTGAGCAGGCTCTGGCCTCTGAGCTGTCAGCACAGAGCCCGATGACACAGGGCAGAACCCATAAACCAACCACAAGATCATGACCTGAGCCAAAGTCAGATGCTTAACCGACTGAGCCACCCAGCCACCCCATTTGCCAAAAGTTTTTTTTAAGTCCAGACAGAATAAGGCAGTATAGTCATTCCTGAAGGCTACAACTCAGTAAACTCTTGCCATTGTTTAATCTAAAAGGGAAGTGGTGGCTATACTCTAAAATTCACCAAAATGTTTTTTGCAAAGCTCTTAGAGACAGCACTATAAACTGTTAAGAGTCCAGGCTGGGTTTCAGGCCTGGTTCTGGTTATTAAACTGTGGGATTTAGGGCAAGTTACTTGACATTCTTTTTTTTTTTTTTTAACGTTTTTGATGTTTTATTGATTTCTGAAGGAGAGAGAGAGAGAGAGAGCACGAACCGTGAGATCATGACCTGAGCCGAAGTCGGACGCTTAGCTGACTGAGTCACCCAGGCACCCCTCCTTGACATTCTTTAAGTCTTAGTTTCCACTTCTATAAAATGAAGATAGCAATTGTGAAGATTAAATTAGATAATTAATATAAGCACTCTTAGCATAGGGTCTGGCACATGGTAACTGCTCCAAAATTGGTGGTTAATATTGTCAAAGCTGTTCCTCCTTGGTTTGACACAGTGCATGGAGAATGAGTTGAATAAACTACACTTTCTTCCTTTGTCTCTCAGACCTTAACTAAGCCACAAAGCAGTGCATTTTGCTGTCACTATAGTTACAAAATGAAGAGTTCAAGAGTTTCCTTATATTAATTTTAAAACTTTTATTGTCAAATCCTGGTCTTTCAGGCTGTTTGAATCTCCGTGGCCAGTGGTTCTCCTGTATCAGAATCACATGGAGGGCTTGTTAAAACAGTTTGCTAGAACCCACCCTTTCATTCAGTGGGTCTCAGATGGGGCTTGAGGAGGTCTGTCTTCAAGAACTTTTGCCCTAGGCCTAGGAGCAATAATAAACTTCTTTGGACAATTGCTCTGTCCTTGTAATAGAGCTGTGTTCAAAAGTGGACAGGTTCTAAAACTCTTTCAGTTCTCTTTCCTATTTCATGCTTCAGTGCCCTACCCTTATACCATCCCCCTAAGTTAGATGGAAACTTGTGTGGATTCATAAAAAGAGACTCTGTCAGCCTTTAAATAAGCAATTATGGGAAATCTTACAGTTTACATTCGTGTGAAATTTTAGGGACAGAATGCATTTTTTTAAAAAAAAGTTTTTAATCTTTTATTTCTGGGAGAGAGAGCGAGCAAGAGAGAGAAATCATGAGCAGGGGAGGGTCAGAGAGAGAGGGAGACACAGAGTCTGAAACAGGCTCCAGGCTCTGAGCCATCAGCACAAAGCCCGACATGGGGCTTGAACCCACGAACTGTGAGATCATGACTTGAGCCAAAGTCAGACGCCCAACTGACTGAGCCACCCAGGCGCCCCACAAAAGGCATTTCTGACATGACTGCTCCTTACGATATCTGATATTGGCATATAAAATCTGGGGAAATTACTTGCTTAGAACCATATGGAGAAGCAGCTACAGCTACCTACGTGATATGATTTTGAAAACTCTACAAAGGACTCCCTGTTCTCAAGTATCTCTTCTTACTATTAGTGATGCCAAAAGTTACTATATCATCTCTAATTATTTCACAATTAGGGGTATGCTTTAAAATAAAAATAACCCTGGTGAAAATAGTCCATGAGTTTATTAAATTTAGGTAATTCAGCCTTTCTTTAAAATAATGTTTAGTTTATATAAGCTCTCCTCTCCTCCTACACATAAACAAATCAGTTTTATCTAATTCCTTTATAAGTAGAGAGTGTGGGTGAAAATCTACTTTAACTTTTACCTGTGTGTGGTTGAGAGGGAGAATTGTGAGAGAGCTAAAAGATAGCGAAGGGGGAAAGCATCAAAACGATGAGGGCCTGTGGGGCGCCTGGGTGGCTCAGTCAGTTAAATGTCCAACTTCAACTCAGGTCGTGATCTCACAGTCCATGGGTTTGAGCCCCACGTCAGGCTCCGTGCTGACAGCTCAGAGCCTGGTGCCTGCTTCAGATTCTGTGTCTCCCTCTCTCTCTGCCCCTCCCCCACTCGCTCTCTGTCTGCCTCTCAAAATAAAGACAGAAAAAGGAAAAAAATGATAAGGGCCTAAAATGGGGTAGGGTGATTAGGGAAGGGGGACCGTTCCAATAGAAGCAACTGAGAAAGCTAAGCTTTCCTTTTCATAATTCCCTTGTCATTGCTGGAGTTGTATTAGTTACCCAACATCTTAAGTTTGCGCCTTTTGTTCCTAGATATGGTGACAGTCTATTTAAGCTTCTGAAACTTGCCTCCCTTTCCAGTAGTTTCTTAGAAATGCTGGTACATATTACCGCTGTTCCCTTAATTGGCAAATGTAAGATTTGTGCCAAGACTTAGGGCCTCAGACCTTGAGCAGTGTCTCCAAAACTAATCTGAGTAACAGAGGGAGCCTGACTGATAAGGTCTCAGTGGCTGCTCACAAAAGCACAGGTTACTGATGGTCACTTTACCCAGTGTCCACTACAGTAAAGTATCATTAACATTACCTAAGCTAATTTATTCATTTAATTTGCCATATTAACATATTAAAATATAATTTTAGGTACATCTAGGTGGCCCATTCAGTTAAGCATTTGATTCTTGATCTCGGCTCACATCATGATCTCACAGTTCATGAGTTCGAGCCCCACATTGGGCTCTGTGCTGACAGCGTAGATCCTGCTTAGGATTCTGTCTCTCCTTCTCTCTGCCCCTCACATGCTTTTGTGCTCTCTCTCCCTCTCTCTCAAAGTAAATAAATAAATTTCAAAAAATAAAATAAAATTTTAAGCCAGAGTTGCCAACATTTTGCATTGTGTAAAAACAGACTTATTTGTGGTCCAAGCTTATTTATAATTGTTTGTACTGTAACTCTAAAAAAGTTTTTTTTAACTTTCTGTTACGTACAGGGTGAGAGATTGAGTCATGCTGTAGGCTGTGCTTTTGCAGCCTGTTTAGAACGGAAACAGAAGCGGGAGAAGGAATGTGGAGTGACTGCTACTTTTGATGCCAGTCGGACCACTTTTACAAGAGAAGGATCATTCCGTGTCACAACAGCCACGGAGCAAGCAGAAAGAGAGGAGATTATGAAACAAATCCAGGATGCCAAGAAAGGTACAATCTGTTCAGTTTTGTACAAACAGTTCATGTTTAAGCCATTTTTCCCAGTAGGTTAATATTTGGAAGCTCCCAGGGGTAAGCTTTCTCACAAAGAGAACTCTTAGCAATATATGAAGACTAAGAACAAAGCTTAAAACCTAAACAACGGCCTTTTCTTTAGAGTGGCTGGTTTAGTGCCTTGTCTGGGTAGACTGAGAGTCCAGTAGAAGAAGCTGCAAAGATATTACCTCCCATTTTTAAAGACAGAATTGGGGAAATCTACTTCCTGGAACAGATTTCTAATTTTGATGTATCTGATCTCTGTGAGATGCTCCCAAAGACCTACATTCTTGAAGGAACAAGTACAAGTTTCAGGTTTAGGCTGCAAAGGACCCCATTGATGTTGGGTAGAAATTTCACAGTGACGTCCTTCTTCAGATTGTTACTGTGTTTTAGTGCTTTAGTGAAAAAAGTCCCTAGAAGCTAACCCCTCTTTTTCCCATGGCCCTGTTAATTTTAGTGTGTGATTTTGCAAAGTGTGATTTTTTTGCAGGTACACATGGCAGCGTAGCAGAAATGCCTGTGCAGGCAGTTCACATCACTCAGAAGTCTCTTGTGTAAAGCTGGGTTTGAGTGTATTGTAAAACTAAATGATAGGGCTTGGGGGAAAATGCTTTGCATTCTTGTGTGCAGCTAGAGTTGAAACCAACAAGGAATATTTTGGAATTAAACAGTTCAGTTTAAATATACAAGATTTGATAAAAATCTTGCTCAGTTTTTACTCTATGCTTTTAGCTCTAAACCAGCCATTTTAGAGAACACCATTCATCAAATACCCAAACAACTCTAATTCTTAAGCCAAAAAAAGGGTACATATTTTATTTGAAATTAAATTCTTGATTGTGAATTTTTTAAAATTTCTTATAAATATTTGTGCCAGAATACCAAAGAATAAAATTCCATGCTATTTTTATCAGAAAATTTAATATGCATAGCTATTTTTTAGTGTGCTACAGTGATTTTTCAGACTGGAAGCATATTCTTTAACACCATCAAATAATACTCTTGGCTACACACAGCAACTGCTAAAGTGGTTGAGTCCTAACATCTAGAGCATTATGAGGGGAGGCAGGTAGAGATTTACCACAATCAGAATGGGACTCAGCTGGTACTCACATGCAGATAGTTTTGTATTTAGGTAGAATCCAGTTTAAACTTTTGCTTATGGGGGTGCCTGGCTGGCTCAGTTGTTGAAGTGTGCAACTCTTAGGGTGGTGAGTTTGAGCCCCATGTTGGATATGGATTTTTTTTTAATCTTAAAAATTTTGCTTCTGTATGCTTTTATTCAGATGACCTACAAATGCACATTGTGATTTAAAGACTGCTTTTTGACATTGTTTAACATCTAATCAAACTTAATACGTGTTTAGACCTTTCTGACTCTGCCACTTCCAAAATCTTCTCTCCGAAAAAACAAGCAAACAAAACACTGAAAACTATGAATCATCATTCTTTAAATGATCTCACATTGGGATTTCATAGGTACTGGGTTTTTTTGGGTTTTTAAAAAAATCTTGGTTAGTGTCTTAAAGAAAATCTTAAGTTATGAATCATTGCATGAGAATCAAAGATCTGGTATTTGTGTCTTAGTAGATACACCATGTGACATGTAATAGGATATTAAACCTTTGATTTGTCTGAAATGTAGGATATCTGAGCCCTGCTTGTAACCTGTCCTTTAAGAGACATTGGGAAGGAGATGGGGAGAAGGACATAAGAAGGTTTTGAGTTCCTTGGCTGTATAAGCTGAAATTATTTGAAGACTGCTAAGGTTCTCTTTCTCTTGACTTTCTTGAGCTGAAACAGATAAGACAGTTGTTGGTTCATCAGTGGCTCCTGGCAATACTGCCCCATCCCCATCCTCTCCCACCTCTCCCACTTCGGATGCCACTGCCTCTCTGGAGACGAACAATCCTCATGCCATCCCACGCCGGCATGCGCCCATTGAACAGCTTGCTCGCCAAGGCTCTTTCCGAGGATTTCCTGCTCTTAGCCAGAAGATGTCACCCTTTAAACGCCAGCTATCCCTGCGCATCAATGAGTTACCCTCCACTATGCAGAGGAAGACCGATTTCCCCATAAAAAATGCAGGTAATGCAGTCCTCCTGACTCATAAGTGCTTTGCACTGAAGCATTATCATCACTTCCACTGGAGACACTAATCCCATCAAACTAGCCACCCCCCCTCTCTCAGGCTGGTTGATGGTTATAGGTATCTTGTGTCATTTCTCATTGGGAGAAAAGTAAGGTTCATGGAGAGGGTCGTGAATCCTTCATTTCTCTGCAACAGATAGGTATCAGAGCCTTGATGGAAATTCCTACACTGAGCTACAAGGTTTGTGATTTGTTCTGATGGAAGTGTACTGCCTCTCAGCCAACCTGCTTCCAAACATCAAGGGTCTCAAGTTTCCATTCTTATTCTACCATTTGGGACCCAACAGAGAATTAATTTAAAAGGCTTTAGAAACACATCTATTCAAATAGTATTACCGTCAGATGTACTAGAAGAAATGGATAAGTGCTCATTGTACTTGTGGCTGGTTGGCTCTGTACAGAGGAAACTCGAAACGGGTCTCCTGTTTAAATCAAAAATGTGTTTTTCATCAGAGACAGTGAGCTTGCTCACATATATTCATTACCTTTCAGAACCGCCACACAGGCCCTTGTGTGGCCCCTGTACAGCTGAGCCAGCCCTGGTAGCTCTATCCTCATCATAAGATCCGGAGCTAAAGTGTCAGATCTGGTCAGTGCTTTTATTGGGCTCTATTTTACTTCACTCTGAGACATGTCGAGCCAGTCCTATAACAGAATATGATGAAGACTGTTTTAGTCTTCACACTCTCAGTGATGGTATAAAAGTCCAGAGCGGGGATGCCTGGGTGGCTTAGTAGGTTAAGCGTCTGACTTTCGCTTAGGTCATGATCTCGCGGTTCGTGGGTTCGAGCCCCGCGTCGGGCTCTGTGCTGACTGCCAGCTCAGAGCCTGGAGCCTGTTTCAAAGTCTGTGACTCCCTCTCTCTCTGACCATCCTCTGTTCATCGTCTCGCGCTCTCTCTCTCTCTCTCTCTCCCTCCAAGAAATAAATAAAACATTAAAAAAAAAAAAGTCCAGAGCATTAAGTTCTTTTGATGGATGAAAGGAGGCCTGAACAACAGTTGGACTGGATAATTACTGAGGGTCTTTCCAGCTCTCAACTCCTATAAAAACAAACTCCAGATGCTTCTAGTACCTTGTCTTCAGTCTTCTTCTGGAGCAGATGGGAAACAAAAACTATTCTCTTCATAGTTGAGTAAAACAAAGGTTCACCACACATTATCAGCTTCCCCCGTGACAAAAGTATCCCAGAGAATATTAAGAACAAAGCCTATAGAGTCCTGGATCTCAGTTTACTTTTTCAGGTTCTCACATTCGCATACTTGCTACTTTGAGGGGAAAAATGAGTGATATTATTGTTGTAGCTTATTACAGAGAGAAGGACTGAGCTGCCACTGGTGCTCCTGGTCTTAACCCGTCTTTTGATACACTTCTCCCAAGTGGCTCCAGAACTCTATGCAGATCACTGCCTTGGGAACTAGTTGGAAGGCAAACAGGTTGCAGATGTCTTCCAGAAAAATGTAACTAACTGACACAAAAAAAGAATACCAACTTCTCAGTAGTTTCACACAGGAAAGGAAATAAAGAAATCTGAGGATTTGCATGGAGGAAGATAGTCCTTAGTACATGAATTGTTGACATTTTATACCAAATTTTTGAAGCTGCTTTTATAGCCCCACTTAACGGTTGACACTTTTCCTTTCACAAATAAGCGATGTGTTATAAATGCCACCTTGTGCCATACTGTTATATTTCAGGATTATTCAGTTTTTCTTTCTGGAACCATTTTATGTTTGCCTTGCAGTGCCAGAAGTAGAAGGGGAGGCAGAGAGCATCAGCTCCCTGTGCTCACAGATCACCAATGCCTTCAGCACACCCGCCGAGGATCCCTTCTCATCTGCCCCAATGACCAAACCAGTGACAGTGATAGCACCACAGTCTCCTGCCTTTCAAGGTTGGTGCCCTCCTAGCCTGCTCGCTTGTTCTCTTTGAAGTTTGTACTGCCGTGGCACAGCTCACTGACTCCAGGTGGGGATCCTGAGCTTCCCAGGATCTGGCCAGACCTGTTAATTTCCCTGTTGGATAATGTCTCAGATTTGTTAATCCCTCTTTTTCACAGTGTCTTTGTGCTTTGTTCCCACTCCTGTTTCCTAGAATATCTGCATCCATCACTGCATGTACCTTTCTGTCTTTGATCCCATTCTGTTAAGAGCTTCTGTAGTCCCAACCCACTACCTTACTTGCCACTTACCTGTTAAGAGTCAGAATGTCCAGCCAGTTCTCTAGAAGCAGCAGTCATCAGAGTTGGTTCCGGCATATGCCTTCTTTGGCAGAGTGGTTTCTCATCCTGAGGCGATTTTGCCCCTCTCAGGGAAAATTTGGCATTCATTGTCTGGTGACATTTTTGGGTGTCATAACCTGGTAGGGCGTGGCTGCTACTTTCATCGGGTAGAGGGTAGGGATGGTACTAAACATTCTTCAGTGCACACGATGGCTGCCCTTACAGCAAGGAATTTTTTGGCCCCTATTATCAATAGTGCCAAAGTTAAGAAGCCCTGGATTCACCTTGTCTCCATCCTGTCACAAGATGCTCATAAAGAAAAAGGCACTTCTTTTGGCTCCTTAGTTCATTTCGTCTTCTATAACAAGTGTCCTAAAATTTGCCTTTGTAAAGGCATTGAGAAATTACTAAAAGTTGTTGTTTCCAAGATACTGAGTTAATAGTTGGTGTTGACCCTGAAGTCAGCAGAGTCTATATATAACTTTAATTACAGATTTTTAGAACTTGATCTCTTTTAATCCATTTTTTCATTTCTTTTGAGAAAGAGCTCAGAAGTTTTGCTCTGGAGACAGTACCCCTTTCCTAGCCGAGGAAGCTACTACATACTTTTCCTTCAGAGAGTCTTCTTTTAAAAACAAAAAATTGATTATAATCATGTGCACCAAATGGCTTTTCATTTCATCTAACAAATATTTATAATACCAACAATAGGCACCATTTAGTGAGCACGTATTAGCACAGTGCCTGCTATATCATGGTAAGGACACATGCATTTTCTCATCTCATTTAATCCCCACAACAACCCTTTGAGATAAGCAATACAGATAAGGAAAATGAGGGTCAGAGAGGTTGAATAAATTGCCCAAATTGCATAACCAGGATTTAAACCCTGGTCTTTCTGAATATCATTACCTGTTACCTGAATATCCACTACCTCTGTACCTATTTACAATGGCATGTACAAAACTAATAAAACATAGTCGTTTCCCTGCCCATAAGGGGCTCCCAGTCTATGGGAAGCTAGTCTTTAAGACAAGCCCTGGGCTGGGGCACCTGGGTGGCTTAGTCGGTTAAGCGTCCAACTTTCGCTTAGGTCATGATCTCGCGGTTTGTGGGTTCGAGCCCCGCATCAGGCTCTGTGCTGACTGCCAGCTCAGAGCCTGGAGCCTGTTTCTGTCTGTGACTCCCTCTCTCTCTGACCTTCCCCTGCTCACGCTGTCCCTCTCTCTCTCTCTCTCTAGAAATAAATAAAACATTAAAAAAAAAAAAAAAGAAGAAGAAGAAAAAAAAGACAAGCCCTGGGCTAAGTGGTACCAGTGCCAAAAGAATGGTTGCCCATCTTAGAGGGAGTGATTGAAGCATAGGGCAGGGAAAGTGCTTGCTTATGCTCCATACTAACTGTGAGAGAGAGCTGGGCTAAGGAACAGAAACTGATGGAATAGATGTCTCAAGTAAAGGAGCAACGATTAAGAGATTTTAATAAGAAGAGACAGGAAAGAATAGTAGTACTTTGAGATATTATGAACATTACTGAGGCAAAAAAAAAAAAACCTTCAAAAAATAGAGGTGAATTCTATATATTGCAAACTAAAAATTTATTAAGCAAATGAAAATATATACCAAATTTGATTTCTCATTTGTGGTATGAGGATACCAGCCTTATGGGGTTTTTAAGAGAATTAAATAGGATGATGAATGCTAAAGTCCTGTTAACATAGTGCCTGGCACATCGTAGGGGATCATTATACCCATTGTTATTGTTGGCATAATTTGATCTTTTGGAAGAGTGGTAGGAGAATGAAATGCTTTATGTACTTTCTTATGCCAAAGGCTAAGCTGTACCTAGAATTGATTTTTGCTGCTTATAAGACAAAGCAGCTCTGTTCTTAATTGGAAATTGTTTCTCTAGGCTTCATTCCCTCTCTCCCTGTTCACATATTTTCCCAGAACAGTCATTTGACTTTTTTACCAGTACAGCTATTTTAATTACCTCTAATTCCCTCTTTGCCCAAAGGTTTGTGTATCCATTGCAAGATGGCATGGTTATCCCTACACCAACTTTTCTGTCTTAGCTGTTCCACTGTTATCGCACATCAGCCTGACCCAGCTCCCAGGGTCACCCATCCACCCTGCATGAATTAACTCCATCGATGTTGTCTGCTCCCATTGTAGCTAATGGCACTGACTCAGCCTTCCATGTGCTTGCTGCTAAGCCAGCCCAAACTGCTCTAGCACCTGTAGCAATGCCTGTGCGTGAAACCAACCCTTGGGCCCATGCCCCTGATGCTGCTAACAAGGGAATTGCAGCCACACACTCGGGTAAGGTGGCCATGGATGGTGGTGAGGATGCTGGGATCAGATAAGTGACGCCGATTCAGAAATCAGCCGTTCTCAAGTGGGAACCAGGGAGGAATCCTTTGAGGAAAAGTGTGTTCCCTCCTGGAAATAAACTATTAGGAAAGATGGTGAAGGAGAGGAACTCAAGAGATTAGACTGATAGTTCCTAGGACTACAGAACAGAACAGAGCTTTCATAAAATATAGATTCCTGGGCCCTACCCTAAGTTGACCACTAGATTTGGAGATAAATGGATATGCCCATAATAAGGGGAGGTAGGTGGGGACCTTGCCTCTTACAATGGCAGGCCTACAGAAAGTGCTTTATTTTTTGCTTTGCTTTACTTTCTAGTTTTTCTGTAATGAACATTTGTTAATTATAAAATCAAAACAAATTTTAATAGTAATAAAGGCAGTTCACCTAAAAGATAATGTTTCTTGAAGCAAGACATGGGCTACAAGGTACAGCACCAAGTCACTCGTTATTTTCTTTTTATTTTATTTATTCTAAAGGTGAATCACCTTAGGCCCTTTAGAGCATGTGCAGACCAGTTTCAGTACCATGGAGGAGTCACAGCAATAGGAAGGGGTTTCTGATGCCAGCCAGCTGCCTTGGTTCCATGGGTGTGAGCTCTATCTAGGCAGCTCCTCAGTGTGGCTGAGATAGCAGCATGGTCTGACAGGTTTCCTTTGTCCTAAAGCAAAACCTCCTCAGCTGGTAATAAAGACTTTTCTCCACCTGCCAGAACTACAAAGTATTCCATTAGGGACACTTGTTCCACATGTTAGGATCATTCAGGTAACCAAGGTTATCAGGTAAGGAAAGAAGCCTCTAATGAATCTGATTCTTTTGTCTCTCTCCATCTCTTTGGTTTCAGGAACCGAGTGGGGTCAATCTTCTGGTGCTGCATCTCCAGGTCTCTTCCAGGCTGGTCACAGACGCACTCCCTCTGAGGCTGACCGCTGGTTAGAAGAGGTGTCCAAGAGTGTCCGGGCACAGCAGCCCCAGGCCTCAGCTGCCTCTCTGCAGCCAGTTCTCCAGCCTCCTCCACCCACTGCCATCACCCAGCCAGCGCCGCCTTTCCAAGGGAATGCATTCCTCACCTCTCAGCCCTTACCAGTGGGTGTGGTTCCACCCCTGCCGCCAGCCTTTGTCCCTGCCCAGTCCTATCCTGTGGCCAATGGGATGACCTATCCAGCCCCTAATGTGCCTGTGGTGGGCATCACTCCCTCCCAGATGGTAGCCAATGTGTTTGGCACCGCAGGCCACCCTCAGGCTGCCCACCCCCATCAGTCTCCCAGCCTGGTCAAGCAGCAGACATTCCCTCAGTATGAGACTAGCAGTGCTACTGCCAGTCCCTTCTTTAAGCCTCCTGCTCAGCACCTCAACGGTTCTGCAGCTTTCAATGGTGTAGACGATGGCAGGTTGGCCTCAGGAGATAAGCACACAGAGGTTCCTGCAGGGACCTGCCCGGTGGATCCTTTCGAAGCCCAGTGGGCTGCATTAGAAAGCAAGTCCAAGCAGCGTACTAACCCCTCTCCCACCAACCCTTTCTCCAGTGACTTACAGAAGACATTTGAAATTGAACTTTAAGTAGTCTCTATGGCTTATGTATGTCCATACTTATAGGCAAGGGCAGGGGCAGAGGTCAAAGAAGTAAAAGGAACTTTGTGTTCCCAGTCAGTATACTTTTCACTAATCCCAAGGGTCCTAAAGAGCATGTCCAGGTACAGAGTGCTATGAGAGGTGATTTTGGAAAAAAATGGAAGAAACATTCCTAGAGAAGAGTTGTCTTGCAGTTAGGCTAAAGAAGTCAAGGAAATGTTGCCCTCTGTCCCCCTCCTCCTCCCTCAGCCCCTTAAAAATCTCTGGCAACAGAGAGGCAGAAGTATCTCAACAGGAATCTGTATTCAAAGCACATTTACTGGAATATAAAACACAACAGGAAGCAGAACAATCTCCCTTCACTTTTCAGGCCATTCACCTGTCGCCTCTCAGTACTGGCCTGTCTTAGAGATCAAAAACATGGTGGCCTGTGCTTGGGCTGGGGACGAGAGGCAGGCTCTTCTGCCAGAATTCCCAGGGCACAGCAGCTGCCCAACAGAGCTATATTTTAGGGGTAAAGTTGAGCTTCCACTTTGAGTAAGAATAAATATTATAAATATATATCAAAAAAGCCAAAATCTTTATTTTTATGCATTTAGAATATTTTAAATAGTTCTCAATATTAAAAAGTTGTATGAGTTGTAAGTAATCTTGCCAAAGGTAAAAGGGTTAGCTGTAAGAAATTGTACATAAGATTGATTTATCAGTGATGCCTATTGATGTGGGGAGAGGAAAGGTCGGGAGTTGCAGATGGGATCCCTAGCTTACCTGGTATCATTCATTGTAAGTAGCACCTTGCAGCCACAATCATGTGTATGACCAATACAGTCCCTAGGTGGTAGTTTTAAAGAAAATGAAAGAGCAGTATTCTGGTTTTAAACCTGTGATGAAATTCTAATGTAATTTTAATGGAATCAGTCTGAATACACTCTACAGAGACTATTTTCTTTTATATACTGCTGCAGTTTCCTTATGTTAATCCTCTAGTTTTGTTTTAACACTAAGGTGACAATGACTTAATCATATCCATGAACGGGAGCACAGGTTACTGTGTTGGTTTGTCATGTGGGTCTTGAGTTTTGTTTTGTCCTTTAGGTTTGGTCCCCACAAGCCTTGTGGGGATGGAGATTCTGGCTTAATAGCTGTGTGTGAGTCAGTCCCCCAACTTGCAGAGAGAACATCCCATTGCCAGTTGTAGTCACTTGACCTCTGGTAACGATGTGAGATCCCATCTCATTTTTACTTTTGAACGTTGGCCTTACAATCAAATGTAAGTTATATATATTTGTACTGATGAGAATTTATAATCTGCTTTAACAAAAATAAATGTTCGTGGTAGAAGCTTTTGCCCCTGAAGGGCTGGTCTTTCCCCTTTTCTTTATTAGTAAATGTGTTTTAGTTCTTTTTGGTCTGTTCTTGCTCCATTCTGCTGCTACTGAACTCCAGTTTGATGGCTAGAAAACCTTGTATTGGGACTGGTATTTTTTTTTATTGAGTATAATTTGCATACAGTATTAATTTCAGGTGTACAATATATTGATCTGATAATTCTATACATTATGCAGTGCTCATAAGTGTGGTCACCATCTGGTAATGGTGGTAAATGTGGTCACCACATGTTATTACAGTATTATTGACTATGTTCTCTATGCTATACTTTTCATCTCTGTGACTTCTAACTGGAAGATTGTACCTCTTAGTCCCCTTTATTATGCCCATCAGGATTAGTCTACTCTTAAAATTCACATTTGTAGTTATACTTTAGGCTTTGGTTGGTCCTAAGCATATCATTGATGTCAGATCCTTACTGCTTAAAGTGTGGTCTGGAACAAGAGCATAGACTTCACCTAGGAGTGGAGTAAAGATACAGAATCTCAGCCCCACCCCTGACCCACCCCAACCTAGTAATTAGAATCTGCATTGGAACAAGATTTACGTTCTGAGAAGGCCTTGGCTGAAGCAGTGAGTTCTCAGCCCTGGATACGTATTAGAATCACCTGGGAAGCTTTTAAAATCTTCATGCTAGCCCAGTTGCTCCTGACTCCAGAGCAGTTAAAGTGGGGAGGGGGCGGGTGAGGACCCACATTCAGGTATTTTTTTATATATATTTATTTTTGAGAGAGAGTGGGCAAGGGGCAGAGAGAGAGGGAGACACAGAGTCTGAACCAGGTTCTAGGCTCTGAGCTGTCAGCACAGAGCCTGATGAGGGGCTTGAACCTACAAGCTGTGAGATCATGACCTGAGCCAAAGCGGGACACCTAACTAACTGAGACACCCAGGCGCCCCTCAGTCTTTTTTTTTTTTTTTTTTTTTTTTTTAAAGAAAAAGCTCCCAGTATGGAAGAGGGTTGAGAACCACTGGTCTAGATTGAGTTTTACTCTTTCCCCTAACCTTGGCCCACTATCCTGTGACTAGTTTAAGTAGAGCTAGCTAACCTCAGACTTACCTTCTAAATTATGTTGCCAGTTGGCAACTAAGGAATTGGGGAGTCCAAGAAAATAGCCCTTAGTTTAGTTTGTATAGCAAAACCAAGCATGATAAATGAAAGGGGATGCTCCTCTGTATTTTTCAAATGGAAAGAAAAAAATACCTCTCCCCCTAACCCATGTTTCCTGTGGTAAATGAGAGGTAGACCAAGAAGTATCGCTCACCCGTGATGCAGTTTCTCTTTTTCAGCCAGTGATGGTCATAAAAATCAGCTTTCCCTATAACACCTGTCTTTCCTGTGTCCCAGAATAGCCTGTTGCTTAGGCCCAGCCCGTCCACTGGAGGATGTGCAGAAGGTTAAAGTGGAAAGGGACCTGGAAGCTCATTGAATCCAGGCCTCTTGTTCAGCAGCAAGGAACCGGAGGTTCTAAGAGATGGAGAAGGATTTCTTCCAACTGAAATCACTTCATTGTTAATACATTGCCTTCCCCTCCATTGGTCCCCTATCCTGCTGATGCCTGTTTTCAATAGTCTGGCTTTTATCTGGCAGCAGACTTTTTGCTTCACAGATCCCTGCTTGGGGAGAAGAGGCTCCCAGTTGGTCACCGTACAGAGCAGGTGTGTCAGCCTGATGCAGGTATGAGGCAGTCCTCACCACCAGGCTCTGCAGGTCAGTCTCAGGAGGAGGGCTTCAGGCGCCAGCTTCTGATGAAAGTAAGGAACTCCCCTGACCCCATTCTGTCATGTTCACATAGTAACACAGCTTCTGCTCCTTCCTCCCACATCTTGTACTGAGCCTTTTACGTGTCATATTCCACTTTGGCAAGAGCCTTCACAACCATGCTGTTAACTGTGTATGCAGATGAGAGTTGAAGCTGGTTGCTACACTACCTGGAACGGTGAGGTTGACTAGAGTAATGAACCACTGTTTGACTCTAGATGAGATGAGAGTTCTAGCAAAGAAAACTTGCCTGACACAGCAAGAGTTAGTGTGCCCGTGTGAGATAGGTGTTAACTTTGAACCCATTACATCTCTCCACCCAGCTTTATATGAAGTGAGAACCCTGGTAGCTTACTTTAGAACCCAGTGAATTGATCCTCTATAACAGAAGTGATAGAGGGAAGCCATAAAGTAAAGGACATCCTTATCCAGACTCCTCTTGACTGCTGCCTGTAGTATTGGAAGCGAGGGGCAGGTGCTGGCCGTTTCTGAGGTGCAGCGCTACAGGGCAGGGGGTGAGGAGGTCAGAGGCTGAGAGAGCCCATTCCCTAGAAGACCGCTCCCTTTGCCAGCCAGAGACTGCAGCCTAAGAGCTGCTTCGGGGCTGGGGCTGGAGCTAGCCTTCATCCTTGCTGCCAGACAGGCTGAGCGGGAGGCTGGGAGCGGGAGCAGCTAGCGCAGCAGAAGCTGGAGTAATACTCATTGCCACAGAGCTGGGCCTGCAGGATCAGATCACAGTTGGCCAGCTCGGGCTGATCGATACACTCCCTGCTGAGGTCCCTGGGCTGGGCGGCCAGTGCTGCAAGACAACCAGGGAGAGACAGAGTGGTTAAGAGACCTGTGTCTGCTGAAAAGTCCCACTGACTCTTTCTTTGCCTTAAAGGAAAGCAGCACTAGAACTGCTAGATTCCCAAAAAGCACAGTTATTCTGGAACCTTTTAACACCTGTGTGTACAGTGCCTCCCCGTGCCCTGGCGTGGGCCTCATGTAGGCACATAGTGCTGCTCTGGTTGTCCTGAAACCTCAGCCCAGTGCAGACTCCCAAATAGCGATGACCCGATAATTAAACCTCTTGAAGTTAACTCCTACCCTTGCAGTTGTGACCTGAGGAGCTGAATGACAGCTGCTGTAGCCCCTGGACTGGGAAGGGAGTAGGATCAATCCTAAGTAAAATTCTGAGTTGGCAAGAGCTGTCCTGTCTCTCTCATTGCTGATTTAATGTTTTGTGCCTTTAGTAGCCCCAGTGTATGTCAGTCGCTTCATTCCCAATCTTCCCACTTACCTCCCCATTCCCCACACCCTCCCCTCCCCCCCAAGAGAGAGCAAGGATTAGGCAAAGTGATTAGAACAGCTTTGCAAGCTATGGCTCTGATACTGCACTGAGCACAAAAATTCTAGTTGCCACCCCTGCCCCTAAATGTGCCAGGAGCTTCTGTGAGAAGGGCACCTGGCTGGCTTAGGAGTTTGAGCCTCACACTGGGCATAGAGATTATTTTAAAAAAAAAAAAAAAAGAGCGCCTGGCTGGCTCATTTGGTACAGCATGCGACTCTCTATCCTGGAGTCGTGAGTTCCAGCCCCATGTTAGGCATGGAGATTACTTTAAAAATAAACAGGACTATTAAAAAACAACAAAAAAAAAAACATTAAAGAAAATCCCTGTGTGTCATTCTGCTTCTTCCTCATAGGACTGATGTGGCCTTACCTAGTTAACCTCCCTTTCCCGTTATGGAAGGGGCTCTTGGCTTAAGCCAGAGTGACACCTTCCCTAAAGTCAGACCTCATAGGCTTAATCTTTATCTTTCCCCTTGCTTCCTCCCAAAAATACAACTAAAAGACTATATCTGAGTAGTGAATGACTTTTGATGTGTCAGTATAATGAAAGTACTAACAACAGATAACCCTTGAACAACTTGGGTTTGAACTATGTGGGTCCAATGTGATTTTTTTTCACTAATTACTATATTATTTTCTTAACATTTTCTCTAACTTCCTTTGTTGTAAGAATACCGTATATAATACATATACAATGTGTTATCAGTAAGGCTTTGATCAACAGGCTTTTAGTAAAATTTTTGGAGAGTCAAAGTTATATACCGATTTTTGACTGCAGTGTTGGCACCCCTAATCCCTGTGTTGCTCAAGCGTCAACTGTACCTACATTTACATAAGTAGCAAGCCATCTGTGCATAGTGTTTTTAAAAATCTGTAACTTTGGTATCAACTTTCTCTGAGCTGTTGCAGCCCCAGGGCCTATCACAGGGCCCAGAGGTTAGGGGCCCAGCATGGTGGCTGAGCACACCCGCTCTGGAGCCAGAATGCCTGAGCACCTCCTGGCTCTCCTCTTCTCCAGGTGGGTGACTCTGGGCAAGTTACTTAAGCTCTCCACCTGTGTGTCCTCATCTGAAATGGAAATAGTAATAGCACCTTGGGCACACGGTAACCGTGGCTAAAATTTGAATGCTTAACTGTGTTTTGCCCCACAGCCTCTTTCCCTTTCTTTCAAAGAAGTGAGTGATGCTCTATGTTTTATCCTTACAGTGTTTTCTGTTTGTCACCCCAGTGTTTTAGGCAAGAAGGTTGAGAAGTCCTCAAAGGAAGTATGCCCCTTACACCAGAGCAAGACTAGGTCAAGACCCCCTACCCTGATGCTAACATGAATTCCAGTATACGACCAGACCATAAATAGGGCAGAGTGAGGCATGAGGCAGCCTCATGCAATGAGACACTACAAAAAGCATAAATAGGTGAGAGCAGAAGTGTGCAGCCTAGTCAACAGAATGAATCCAAAGAGGCGAAGGACAGCTTCTAAGCCTGAAAGTTGCCCCCAAAATATCTAAGATTAGCAACACTCTTCCAGCAGAGCCCAGGAGCCTGACTCTGACCGTTCCTGTCCTGTCTGGGAGGCAGGTCATGCCCGACCATTTCACTTACAACCACACATCAGCACGAGCCCCACCAGACTTTGCCATCAAACGACTTTCTGGTTATAATCTGGCTTCTCCTGTAGACAGGTCTACAACTAATTGCAAACATGAACACTTGGCTCTTCTCATAGCTCTCTTTCTCACACAAACCTGCATCCTGGTCTGTCTTGAGTCTTGTACATTTGGTTGGTATGTAGTCAAGAGATCAGTACGCTGGGCTCAGCAGTGAGAAATGGCCCCCGCAGTATAGTGTTTTTGCCAAGGTAATGCCTTCATGCACTCAGTCACTAAGCCTGAGCACCTACTGATGCCAGGCACTGAGCTGGGGGCCTGGGGACTCCAATCCCAGTGGCTGTCCTAAGGAGCTCACAAACCGGAAGCCTACTTCTGTCTGATCTGCCACAGACCTTCATCCTCTAGCACTGGCCAGTTCCCACCTTCAGCACGGCAGAGAGGAGGCAGCCAGGCCCGAGAGCCCTTGCTGTGACAACACTCTTGGTGCAGTGCTGCAGCCCTGACACCTTACCCCCAAGCCTGTTTGAGGCCTCCTGAGAACTGGCTGCTCAGCCTGGGGTACTGCCCTGCTATTCAGGCAGTCAGTGAACCCAGACCAAGGACATGTGGAGGGCAGGCTGGGCACAGGGCAGAGCTCCCTCTCCCCGCTTCCCTCTGGCTCATTTGAATATGGAGCTCTTATGAATCCGTCTCCTCAATTCTGAGATGCACTTATTTTCACACTTTAACAACTCTCAAATTAGACTGCATCTGAATTGATGGTCTCTTAGCACTGTTTCTTTAACAGCATGTTTTCCTTAGTGGTATGAAACTCTCTTATGGTACTTAGGGTTCATTGGAATGTAACTCAGAGCAAGAGCTGGAGAATATAAAACTAAAATCTCAAACTACTGAATAATGCAGGTAAAATTCTGCCCAGTTACAGTGTGGTAGTTTAGGGAAAAGAAAATTAAATATGAGGACTAGGTTGTAGTCCCACGTTGGCCATTAACTTGCCGTGTGACTTGTGGAAGCATCACATAAGGTCTCTGGATATCTGTCTAGTTTGTAAGATGACGATACTAGTCCTTGCCTTTCCCTTTCTGGGTTATATGGTCAAAGGGCCATGAAGCCACTTTTCAATCATAGGATGACTTTTTGCCACCCGAAGTAGAACGGACAGAATTAATGGTCTGTCTTAAGTGTTATATATCCTATTTCTCAAGATCAGTAAGTCTAAATGATACTTAATGTCATCTATTAAAGCTATTAGCAGATGCCCATTATCTGCACTATTTCCCTCATCCTCACTGCAGCCCTCCCGGGCGGTGGAATAGCCCTCTGTACGTGTGAGGAGAGGGAGGCTCAGGAGAGCCCCTTGCCACAGGTGACGCTACCAGGAACCGGCAGAGTAAGCCAGGACTCCTATGAGAGTCGCTCAGACATGTGCAGCACAAAGCGGGCTCTCGGGACAAGTGAATCCCTGGGGTGGGCCTCTTACCCGGCGGGCCCACCTTCACCTCGGTGCTGCGGCTGACTGCCTGGCTTCCGCGGTAGGCACTGCACGTGTAGGAGCCCTCGTCTTTGGGCTGCAGGTTGTGGATCAGCAGTGTGCCATCTGGGGACTGGTGGACGCGATGCCCGTCGGCGCGCACCGGCAGCCCGTTCCTGGAAGGGAGAGGACACCGGGAGAGCCATCCACAGCCTCCAGGCTTGAGGCCCTAGGAGGCCATGCTGCCTCACCCAGTGCTTCAAGGCCCAGAGACAAAGGGAGGAGGTAATCGTTGTGGACAGAGGACCATCACTTCAAGAAAGAGATGGCCACGATGCCAAAAAGAACACCATTGGAGCAAAATAACTCAAAAGTAGAGGGAACTCACTCCAACTGAGCACACTGGTCTAAGTTACTGTGAATTTGCCTCTTACCCACATGGGAAGCCCCGCTCTCAATTTTTTTTTTTTTTAATCAACACAGGCTTTCCAGCAGCTGTGCAGTGCCGGGCCCTGTGCTGGGCATGTGACACGTGCGCTCCCTGCCTTGAAGGTACTGGGGTAGGGCACAGGTGTTTAGGGGCACCTTCCCTGAAGAAGACCGAGCTGAGACCTGACTTGAGGATGAGGAGGAGCAACTGGCCAGCAAACAGCAGGACCAGGGGACTCGGAAGCCGGAAGGCAGGCCCTGGTCAGAGCAGGGAGGGAAGTGGACACGGCCTCAACAGGTGTTTGGACTGGACCCTGGGGGGAGTGGAGGGGTGTGAGCTAAGCAGAACTGATAGAGCTTCTGCCCTTGAATGACTGGGGCTGGGCTAGGACAAGTGGCTCATGCAGAAGTGCGCATGTGGGTGAGGGGCAGATGTTCAAGGTGAAGGGGAAGCAATGAAGGACCGCAGAGGTTACCCAGGGTTGCTGGATAACTGTGGTGCCCCTCTACCATGGGGAGATCCAGGGCACAGAGATGAGTCAACAGTGAGTGCTCTTTTCCACCATTTGGCATTCTGCCCATGAGGCATGGGATTTGAGGTCTGGACCCAGATGGTCCATCAGCACTGGGTGGCCTTGAAACCACGTGTCAACAAGGTTGCCCAAGGTGAAGTTAGACAAGCCAAGGACTAAGGACAGACCCTGAGGTGCATCCGCCTCTGAGAGATTGGTGTGGAAAGGTAAACCAGCCAGGAAAACAGAAGCAGCAGCCAGAGAAGGAAGAACACCAGAAGACACTAGTGTCCTGGAGCCAAGCGGAGGGAGCATGTCAGGAGGTAACAGATGGTCCGGAGAAGAACACCTCAGATCATGTGGGGACTGAGATATGTCCAGAACATTTAGGAACAGGGCAGTATCCCTGGAGTGGTGCATGGATGTGAGCCCCCGGGCGAGGGCTGAGCTGTGAGCAAGGGTGAGCAGGTGGAGACAACCAGTATAAACAGCTGCACTGTGAGGGGGAGACTCCAGATGAGGCCAAGCTCTGCAGGGGAACACAGGGTCAGAGGAGGGTATCTTTTACGTTACGCTTTGAAAGCGGGAGGTCCTGAGCATGTCTGCTGCTGGTAAGATCAAGGAGAAGCAAAATTGAAGATAGAAGCCCAAAAGGATAGGCAGAGGCCCGACCTGATCAGGGCAGGCCTGCACCAAGAACAGCCTACAGAGGCTCCCTGCCTCCCTCCTGTGTGCAGTCCCCTTTGTATCCTGGTATCGTCTCTCCAGTTCTCACCTTTGACACTTGATCAAGAACATCCTTCCCCTTCTCAGCCGTTAAGGCTCAACCAAAGTCACCTCCATGGCCACCCCTTCCTTGATCCCCCCAGATAGGAGTCAGCCTCAGTGCTCTGTGTATACATAGTACTGAGGGCAAACCTCTGGAACTCAGGGGACACTGGGACATCTGCCTGGGGATTATCTGGGGTGTTCAGATTACCCCAAGATCCCCAGAGCCTAGGCTATTCCTGACACACTGCAAGGAGGAAGGGGCTAAAAGAGTTTACTGAAAGAATGAATGAATGAATGAATAAAAGAACAGCTGTCTGAAACAATACTGAAGTCCCCACAGCTGAGTATAGCCCAGTGGTTCTCAACCCTGGTGTCCAGACATTGTCAACTGTCATGACTTGGGAGGAAGTGCTACTAGCATCCAGTGGGTCCATGGCCTGGATGCTACTGAAATCCTACAATAAACAGAACTGCCCCAACAACCAAAAATTACCAGGTCTGAAATGTCAGCAGTGCTGAGGTTGAGAGACCCTGGTGTAGCCCAACCAACAAAGCAGTCCTGTGGGGCCTGTGTAGGAAAGGGGGTGCCACAGCCAGGCCTGCAGGTAGGAGTTGAATGAAGGCCGGGGCAGTGGTGACAGCAGTATCGCTGCAGAAAGGTGTCTTCTCCAACCTGTACAGCCTCTGAAGGCCAGGCCTGCCTGGAATAGAGCCTTACCTGGACCACCTAATGTTGACACTTTCTCCTGTCACCACGCACAACAGCCTGGCCGTGTCACCCTCTGGCACCAGCATAGCAGAGGGCAGCTCTGTGATGGCCAGCTCCCCTAAGCCAAGGAGGAGGCACAGTCAGCGACACCAGTCCTGCCCCACTTGTGTTACCCTCCCTCAGGATTGCCACCTCACCCACAACTCTGAGCTGGACCCATCTCTGGTCTCGGTCCTGCCCGTTGAAAGCGACACAGGCGTAGAAGCCGCCATCTTCCACAGCCACATGGTTGATGACCAGAGAGCCATCAGGCTGCAGCTCATGTCTAGGGACAAAGCACAGTCAGGTAGCTCCATTCCAGGGGGATCTTCCTTTCCTCAGTAAAGGTCTGAGTGGCCCCCTGAGCAAAGGGCCATCTAACCTTAGGCCTTAAGGCCCTCCAGCTGCTGGCGCTCTCGTTCACCTGAAGGTGCCTAACTTTTAGGACCATTTCAAGTCTCCAAATACAAAATAATTCTGATTCTGGTTCGGGTTTCTAGGCCTTGCTCTACTCATTCAGTAGACTCAAATCTTGGTCCTGCCACTTAGGAGCTGGGTGGCATGTTAAGCTACTGTGCATAAAATGGGGATAAAATAGCACCTACCTCAACGTGGCTCTTCTGAAGATTGTATGATAGAGAACAAGTCTCATTCTCATAATGGGCACAATACATGTTAGCTGTTACGGTTACAGCCAGAAATGGGTCTGCCTCCATTTTGTCCCTCGGCCATCACCTCTCCTTAGCTGGCCTGTTACTTCTGTCCACTAACCACAGTGGAAAGACCCAGAGACCCAAATGTTGGTCTGCCCAAGGAGCCCTACCCCCAGCAGTATCATCTCTCAAGAGCCCTGGAGTCCTGCTCAGGACTGACCAGAGGTGACACCTGGCGGCTCCCTCCCCTGAGGCCTGTACAGGGTCAGGGGCTAAAGGTGGGACAGGAAAGGGAAGAGAGGAGCTGAACAAACCTGGGGGAAGAGAGAGGCTGCCCATCTCTTTGCCACTCAATGGCTGGAGGTGGGAAGCCCTCAGCACGACAGGTCAACCGGATCCGCTGGCCTGGATGGGCATCCACGACCCTAGGCTGGTTCCTGTCCAGAAGCAGTCTGCAGAACAAGCACCCCACAGCCATGAGAGGGGGACTCTGTCTCACAAGCCCCTGGCCCCCTTCTCCCTCTCCAGCCACATTCAGCTTCCTAAGAGAGCTTCTCTGTGCTGGTCCAGACGCCACCCATAATCACCTGGGGCAGTCTAAAAGACACCTCCAGCTTTGTCACCTTCCCCACCCCCAACCACCAACTCAGCATCTTGACTGTGCCCTCCCTGCCCTGCACATCTGTTTCGACACCTGCTTTGAGATCTTGCACATCTGCCCTGCACGAGACTCTGACTTGGGCCCCTCCAGCCCTCTGCAACCCCTCTATGAACTCCCATCAAGGCCATCTCAGGCTCTCCAGCTCCTGCTGTGCGTCCCTTCCCTCAGCTCCTGTGTCCTGGGCCATGAGTCAGTCTCAACTGTTTGGGGAAGGGAAGAGGGCTCCTCTTCCTCCTCTCTAGTTCTCGCCCAGCAGAGCCGTGTGACCACCCACCACTCTCCCTTCCTTTCACCACTGAGACCCCCCATGGACCCGGGCCCTCTGGTGGGGTAGGCTGAGGGCAGGATGGCATTGCTGCACTGTTACCTGGTCGTGGGCCGAATCTGCAAGGAGGAGACAGCCCCCAGGCCCCCCGCGTTCCCCACTAGGCTGGAGTCCCGAGGACTGTGGCCCTGGGCTGGGTCCCTGGTCTGAGGGAAGTGCCTTGGCTCTGCCTCAGACAGCACGGCCACGTCACCCCCTGTCATGAGGCCAGGAGAAGGGGTGAGCTGTGGGGCGAATGTGGCGGAAGGAAGGGTGGGCCACAAGGCTGGCCAGGGACATGTGGAAAAATGAGGGTCACAAGGGGGAAGACCTCCACTTCAGCCCAACTGAAGCACATGGCCCCTGCCAGCAGGATGGCCCCCTCCAGTGTGGGGGCACCCTGGCTCAGGCCCTCCCAGCCAGCGCCTCCCACCTGGGGCCATGACAACCCGCTGGGCGTGGGGTGGGGACGGAGACCTGTGACACGAAGCTGGATCCTCTGAGAGTCACGGCCTGACCTGCTGCTGCCACAGCTGTAGGTGCCAGCATCCTCTGCCCGCAGGGGACTGATGACCAGGGAGCCATCAGGCTGCAGCTTGTGCCTGAATGAGGAGAACAGTGAGCCCAGATCCCCCCAGGCCCCAGTGCTCCTACCTGAGGGAGCTATAACCCTGTCTGCACCCTCCCATCCCAGGGGAGATCACCTGTCAGAGGAGACGGGCCGCCCATCTTTCTGCCACCTGGCATGGGGTTCCGGGGAGGTGTCATCTCGGCAGAAGAGCCGCACCAAGTGCCCCAGGGCCGCCTGCACCAAGGCGGGCTCCGAGCCTGCCAAGCTGATCCTGGGAAGTGGGGGTGAGGACCTGCACTAACAGCATGAGCGCCAGGACCAGGCACTCTCTTCGTTGGTGTCCAACCTCAGAGAGCTCAGCGCCCATCCAGCCTCAGGCACTTTTGGTGTCAGAGGGTCCCCTGGGAGGCCCAGCTCCAGAGCCTGCAGCCTCAGGAATTCACCCCCCCCCCACCCTAGTGCCCCACCACGTCCTCAAAACCACTAACCCACTGCTCGATCCCTTTGGAATTTTCAAGTTTTATCTATCTGTTTATACTCTCCCCCAAATTCTCATTAATAGGACACAGTCCCAAGACCGTGTGGAACCCACACTACATTTAAGAGAGAATATCACCATCTTGCAGGTCAAGAAACTGAGGCTTGGAGAAGTTGGATGACTTGCCAAAGGTCATGAAGCCTGCAAGCTTTTCCAACTAGACAGGCCCCGGGGTGTCTTGGCAAGATCTGACCAGGAATCTAGACACCCACCATCTATTGGCGAAGGCCCTCCAGTCACAACCATTTGGAGAATTTGAGGTTAGGGGTGGGAAGGGAGGACCTACGGAACTCAGGGTTTGAGCTCCAATGGGCGCAGCCTGGGGCCCAGGTCCCTAGCCCCCCACCTGGGGAAGGCAGGCCTCACCTGTAGGAAGAGCTGTGGGAGGGTGGCGCTGGCCTCCTGGCATCTCCACCCAGTCCAGGGGGACTGGGCCCAAGCTCCCGGCCCTGGGGCCTCTCTCCAAAGGCCCGGGTGTGGCCCTCCTCTCCAGGCCCAGGCTCTCCATCTCGCCACAAGAGGCCACCAGAAGGCAAAGGCTTCGTCTGGACTGTGGCCCCCATTCTGTGCCAGCCCGCCTCTTGCTGGCCTCCAGGACGGCTGCCACCACCGTCTCCGTGGGTGCTCTGGCCAGAGGCCCCCGGCTTGGGGCTGTGGGGCTCCTGCTGAGGTCCCCGGCAGCTGCTCACACACTCCTCTTCGGAGGCAAAGTTATTGCCATTGCCGTGGCACCCACCATACCAAAAGCGGTTACACTGGCCCACGGAGGGGATGAAGTACCAGCGGGCAGCCCAGTCCGTGCAGGAGCCGTGGGCGCTGGGCAGCAGGCACCGCACAGGGTACGCTGAGGGGTCAGGGAGGGTGCAGGTCATCAGGCTGCAGACGCTGCCCCAGCAGAGCTCTGCTAAGGAGTGTCCACCACCCCCTAAGCCTCAGATGTGGGAGCAAGGCCCTTCCCAGTTCGTGGAGCAGGCCCACACCCCTGACCTGGCCCTGGGGACAGAGTCTGCTCACTGCCCAGACCTACCTGGGCTGGGATCACAGCAGCCTTTGGGAGCAGCCCATCCACCTCCACCCACAGCACTAGAGTGCTCCAGAAGGTCAGGGCCATGAGCAACCTGGACTGGTTCCCCATGCCCCTCCCCATGCCTGACCCAGGTCCCTAGAGTACACACACGCATGGAGCACACCAAGTGCTGGGTTTGATGTGCTTTGCTCACGATATGAACCCAGCCCTCAGCCCCCAGGCACATCTATGAAGGTGCCCAGCCTCTGAACCCACCTCCAGCCCCCAGCCAGCCTGTTTTTTTTTTAATTTTTTTTTAATGTTTTATTTCTAGGGGAGAGAGAGAGAGAGAGAGAGAGAGAGCGAGCGAGCAGGGGAGGGGCAGAGAGAGTGAGCAGGGGAGGGGCAGAGAGAGAGAGGGAGTCACAGACTGAAACAGGCTCCAGGCTCTGAGCTGGCAGTCAGCACAGAGCCCGACACGGGGCTCGAACCCACGAACTGCGAGATCATGACCTAAGCGAAAGTAGGACGCTTAACCGACTAAGCCACCCAGGCGCCCCCCAGCCAGCCTGTTCTAACGGCCTGTCTTCCCAGGACAGCTTGCTCTGCCTCTCTACAGACACAGAGGTGACTGCGGCCAGCCCCTGCTTAAAGCCCATCCAGGGACCAGCCTCCTGCAGGCCCTGACTACCAGTCCATCTGGCTGTTGAGGTCCCCATGATGGTCCCTGCCAGTGCCACCCAGGTATCCCATGGCCCAGCCTAAATGACCTCCAGGTCTCATCCCAGGCAGGGTGGGGACATCCCTGTCCATCTGGGCTCTGACCACCCTATAACATCTCTGCCTCTGGAGGGGGCTCAGCCCCCATGGTAGGGATGGGGGGGCAGGGGGATGGGACAAGCCTTCCTTGTCTGCGGGGGCGCTGCCTACAACTCTCCCCAACTCCCACAAGCAGTCAGATGGTTTCAAATGCAAACTGTTAGGAACAAGAACAATATGGCACTGTTCTCTGACCTGGCACCTAGTAGGTGGTCAGTAAATATTTGTCAAAGAAAAGAATGAATAACTGAGCTAGTAGGAAGATCTGGGTGGGGCTCTGTGGTGGTTAAGGGGGACAAAATGGTACCAGAGCCTACTCACCAGGAAGGATGTGGGGGCATCCACTCACCATAGCTGGGCTTGCCTGCACAGCCTTCCCCAAGAGGGCCAGCAGCAGAGGCCACGTTGTCAAAGCAACAGCCAAACTGGGAGCCCCGGCACTCACTGGGCTCATTCTGTTGAGCCTGGGGTTGGTGGGCCTTGGGGGCCTGTGGAGGAAGCCCAGAGTTGGGACATTGGGAACAGGTCTGCCTCTTGGTGGGGACTCTAGGCTACCTGGGGGAGGAGGACAGGAAGAGGGAGGGGCAGAATTAGGAGCCTATGATGCAGAACTCCAGGGCAAGGCCAGACGAACCCCCGTGCACGTACACACCCCCACTCCAGCCTAGGCCCATATCTGAAGCCCTGTGAGCCAGCAGGCTTCAGGGACCTTCTTTCGCTGAAGCCCAAGTTGCAGAGAGTCTGGATCACAGTGGCACTAAGCAGGCGCGGGACTCCTGCCCCCTCATATAAACCACTTACCGTGGAAGCCACTGCTCTGGACGCTGGCCTTCTGCCAATCTTGTCACTGCTGTAAGATTCTGCACAGCCAGCTTGATGGGGCCCCTCAGCCACAGACAACCCATCAGGGCAGCACCCATACCTAAACAAGCATCACACACTGGTCTCGTCACCACCTAACCCCTGATCCCCACCCTCACGGGACCCCCAAGCTTCCAGCATCCCGGAAACCCAGCTCTGAGGCTCCCTGCACTGGCGGCTGAGCAGTTGAGGATCCGAGCAGAAGACACTATGTCCCTGCACATGGGGCACACCATTCTGCGTGCCAAGCCACGTCCACCAACCACTCAGTGGCTGCCAGGGAGGCAGCACGATAAGCAGAGCCCTATTCCTGATACTTGACAGATCCTCAATGCCTACCCGAGGCGCAAACTCCTAACCCACGAGGAAATATACTAAGCCTGCACAAATCTCGGCTTCCTGGGTAGGTTTTACAAAATCACAGCAGATGGGGGGGTGGGGGGGAGCAGAAGAGGGAGCGGAGCCCACCTCCTGTTTCAGCTCAGTCAATGAGAAGTAGGGAAAGAAGGTGAAAGAGGAACATATCAGAGCACCTTCCGTGTGCCAGGCACCCTGGGACTGTTCCATCCTCACGGCAACGCTGGCCCACGGCTGTCACTGTTCCCAGTCTCAGCAAAGGAAGCCAAGATCAGAGGAATAACTTGCCCGATCACCCAGCACACAGCTGATAAGTGGCTGAGCTGGGAATCACCACCAGCCTGCTGGCCCCAAAGTCGGGCGCTCAGCACCCCAGCTCTAGAGAGACTGGTAGCCTGGTTTGTATCTGGAAGCTAGAATTCTACCCCACGTGCCTTCCCAGGGCCTCAGGCTACACCTCAACAGGCTGACTTCTGTAGCAAGAGCAGAAATTCTTACCCCACTCTGCACATTAGCAAGGTCAGTGACAGGAAGCAGAGTCCCCAAGACCGTACAATCAGAGCAGCTGGGAGATAACACCTCGGGAGTCCCATCCCTGAGCTCTGCAAACCCCACCCCCTCTCTGCACAGAGCTGCCCTGCCCCCATCTCCCTTTGACTTGGTGAAGGGGAAGAGGCGCCTGCCTGCTCTGCTGACACCGGGCCCCAGAACAGCCCTGCCACTGCGGCCCAAGAGATGCGGTGTGGCCGTCAGGACAGCACCCATAGGGGCGGAGTCTGCAGTCGTGGGGCCCCAAGCCAGACTGCTGGGGCTGCCCATGTGGCGACTGCTGCAGAGAGGGGGCTGGGTCTGGCAGGTGGAGGCCCTGGGCTCCTCTGGGGTTTCCCTGGACTGAGGGCTGCTCCTGAGGGGCCCACCACCGGTCTCTGGAATCTAGAAAGAAGAGGAAGCAAAACACATATGAGGTGTCCTCCTGGCTGCTCATTCTCCATCTGTATCCACACCAGACCCACCTCACTTACCCCCCAACCCCCAACCTCCATCTCCAGAGGCCTGTGTTGGGGCTTCCACGGAGCTGCTCACCTGAGATAGGGGCCCCCTGAGGCCCCAAAGATATCCGAGGACCCCCTGGGCTGCTGTGCACGTCCTGCATGCTGGGGATGCCTGCAGGGAGCGGGCCGTCAGGCCTAACCACCACGTGCTCCCACCCCACTACTCAGGCAGCGCCTGGGCACCCAGGACAGCAGAAGCAAAAAGCAGCAGACCTGTGAGTTCATAAAACACCCTTCCCGTGTTTCAAGAGTCTTTAGTCACACAGAAAACGCTAATGTTAGCGTGTTCAGCAAAAAGAAATGCCAGATACAGAATTAGTATCAGTGTTTGATCCCAACTACGTAAAACAAAAAAATGATACTTTTAGATTGAACTGCTGAAAAGACAAATAATCCAATTAAAAAATAGGAAAAGTGGGGCACCTGGCTGGCTCAGGTAGTAGAGTACCCAACTCTTGATCTCAGGGTTTTGAGTTCAAGCCCCAAGCTGGGTGTAGATTACTTTAAAATCTTAAAGGTGCGCCTAGGTGGCTCAGTCAGTTAAGCATCCTACTCTTGATGTTGGCTCAGGTCACCATCTCACAGTTCATGAGTTCAAACCCCACATCAGGCTTTGCGCTGATGGTGCAGAGCCTGCTTGGGATTTTGTCTTCCTCTCTGCCTTTCCCCGACTTGTGCGCTCACTTTCTCTCTCAAAATAAATAAACGTTTAAAAAAAAAGAAAAAAAATGTTTTAAACGGGCAAAGAACTTGAACAGACATTTCCCCAAAGAAAACATACAAGTAGGCAATAAGCACATGAAAAGATGTTCAACATCATCGGCCATTACGGAAATGCAAATCAAAGCCACAATGAGACACTCCTTCAAACCCTCTAGCATGGCTCTCATCAAAAAGGCTGAAATAAGAAGTGTCAGTGAGGACATGGGTGAACTGGAACCCTCAGGCCCTGCGGGTGGAAATGTAAATTGGTGCCGCCACCATGGAAACAGCTCGGTGATTCCTCCAAAAGTTAAACATAGAATTACCATAGAGCTCAGCACTTTCTCTGAGGCATGTACCCAAGAGAAATGAAAACACATGCCCACACGGAAACTTATGCATGAGCGTTTATAGTAGTCTTATTCGTTAAGGCCAAAAGGTGGACACAATCCAAATATACATCCACAGATGAATGCATAAGCAGATTGTGACATATCCATGGAATTGTTATCAACCATAGAAAAGATGACATGATGCGTGCTCCACCCTGGATAAGCCTCAAATACATTCTGCTGCGTGGGTGGTTCAGTCGATTAAGCAGCTGACTCTTGATTTCAGCTCAGGTCATTGTGATCTCACAGTCATGGGATAGAGCCCTATGTTGGGTGTGGAGCCTGCTTAAGATTCTCTCTCCCCCTCTCTCTCAAAATAAAATTTTAAAATTGAAAAAAAAAAAACCAACATACTGCTGAGTGAAAGGTAGGCACGAAAGATGTAATATCCCTTTTATACAATATATCCGGAACAGGCAAATCCAGAGACAGAAAGCAGATCAGGTTACCCAGGAAGAAGTTAGGGTTAGTGGGGAGTGATTGCTTAAGGGGTACACAGTGTGCTTTTATGGATCATGAAATAATTGAAAACTAGAGGAGAGCGGGTGGTTGTAGAACCTTGTGAGCACACGACACCAAAGTGTACACTCTACAGTGGTTACCTGGATGTTATGTGAATTTCACCTCAATAAAAAAATTCTGTATTAAAAACACTTGTTTAAAAAACACAATTTGATAGATGAAGACACAGGAGTAAATCATGAAAAAGCATATATAACAAAACAGTAATTATAGAATTTAAGTGCGGGTACATGGCTGCTTGCTATGCAGTTCTTCAACTATTCTGTATGTTTAAAATTCTTCATTAGCCTTCTTCAAAAAATTAAAAATAGGCACCTCAGTGGCTCAGTCCATTAAGCATCCAACTTTGGCTCAAGTCATGATCTCACAGTTCATGAGTTTGAGCCCCACACTGGGTTCTGTGCTGACAGCTCAGAGCCTGGAGCCTGCTTCAGATTCTGTCTCTCTCTCTCTCTCTCTCTCTCTGCCCCTCCCTTGCTCACACTCTGTCTCTCTTGCTCTCAAAAATAAAGATTAAAAAAAATTAAAAATAGAATTGCCACATGACCCAGTAATTCCACTACTATTTACCCAAAGAACACAAAAACACTAATCCAAAAAGACATATGTATCTCTACGTTTATGGCACCATAATCTACAACAGCCAAGATTTGGAAGCAACCTAAGTGTCCACTGACTGATGAATGGATAAAGAAGATTCCACATGCACAATGGAATATCATTCAGCCATAAAAAGAATGAAATCTTGCCATCTGCAACAACATGGATGGATCTAGAGAGTATAATGCTAAGCAAAATAAGAGAAAGACAAATACTCTAGAATTTTACTCCTATGTGGAATTTAAGAAACAAATGAAGGAAAAAGAGAAAGAAAGACTTTTAACCACAGACAACTGACAGCTGCCAGAGGGGAGGTGAGTGGGGAATGGGGGAAACAGGTAAAGGGACTAAGAGCACATTTACCACAATGAGCACTGAGTACAGAATATTGAACCACAACGTGGTATCCTTGGAAATAATGTAATACCGTATGTTAAATACACTGGAATTAAACAATAACCAGGCCTGTCTTCCCAGCATGGGGAATTGGGAGTCAGGTCTGCTCAGAAATGTGAAACATTTTTTTTACCATCTAATTGTCCAGCTTGGTAAAACTTACAAAAATTATGAATTGTACCATTACAGGGAGAGAATTTTATGGTATATATTTAACCACCTCAGAGTTCTCAAAAAGATTTTTCGTCATAAAATGGAGAAAAACACAAAAGGCCAAGTATGAACAGGAATTTTTTTTTTAATGATGCATAACAGGACTCACCCCAAAACGTGCGGTGCACGCAGGCGCGCGTTGGCGGGTTGGGGGTGGGGGACTTCCTTCTATTTGTCAGTATGTTTCAAATTTTCCACAATAAGCATATTACCTCATAATGGAACAAAGTTATAAAAAGTAAGTGAAAATTTCATCTCCACATGGACTAGACCTGGCCAGCCCCCAGGGAATATTTAAAAAATAATTTAGGGTTGAAAGGCTCTAGCAGACACGCAGTACAACCTTCGTTTTCATTTCATCTCCTCTCCCAACTAGGCCAAACCCTGGCAGAAGGCAGACTCCCACTCCCCCCAGTTCCATCATCTCCTGTGGGCACCCCCAGGACCGCAGGCACAGTCCCCAGCCAGCCCTCTGTTGGCTCAACCTGAAAGGCACCTCCCTGCCCAGCTCATCCTGCCCCGGCTCTTCCACCTTTCAGGCTTAACTCGGAGCCCGGGACCCCTTCCTGCGCACCATCTGGGCACCAGGCTCTGCTGGGCAAGTGGCTGGTCCTTCCTTTTCACGGCTCTTGTGAGCACTTGCGTTTCTGCAGCCATCTCCCCTCCAGGCTCCTGCTCCAATGGCCTCCACGTTAGACTGTCCTCCTAAAGTAGCTTTCATGGGCTCACTATCCAGTTGCAAAGCTTTCAGTGGCTATTTAACAATTTTTTTTTCCCCTAAGAGACAGAGACAGCATGAGCAGGGGAGGGTCAGAGAGAGAGGGAGACACAGAATCTGAAACAGCCTCCAGGCTCTGAGCTGGCTGTCAGCACAGAGCCCGGTGCGGGGCTCGAACCCACGAACCATGAGATCATGACTTGAGCTGAAGTCGACACCTAACTGACTGAGCCACCCAGGCGCCCCAGCCTATTTGACAAATTTAATTGCAGCCCTGGCCTGAGGCCCCTCTCCCGCCCCCACGGCCCTCCTGCCACCACCCCCACACTCGCACCCTGGCTGAGGGCTGGTCCTGGGGTCCTGCTGGCCTCTCAGAGCTACTGAGCACTTACAACATGACCACAGTGACCGAGAAACTGAGTTTACATTATTCTAATTAGAATTAATTTAAGTTTAAACTTAAAAACCGATGCTTGATTAACTTACTGGAAAATGCTTCAGTTATGTTTGGAATGACTTCGGTTGGCGAATCTACTTTTCCAACTATACGTTTTATGAAACCTAAATATAGATCAAGTATGCTGGTGAAATTTTAGCAACTGAATTAAGACATGCTGTGTGAGTGATACATGGAATTTAGAAGATCTTTTTTAATCTTGTGAAAAAAGAGAATGTAAAATATCCTATTCTTAATTTTTTATATTGCTTACATGTTAAAAATATTTAATTGTGCTAAATAAAACATTTAAAATTTATTTTAATATTTACTTTTGAGGGACAGAGGGTGCAACAGAGCACAAGCAGGGGAGGAGCAGAGAGAGAAAGGGAGGCACAGAATCCAAAGCAGGCTCCAGGCTCTGAGCTAGCTGTCAGCACAGAGCCCAGCGCAGAGCTCAAATCCACGAACTGTGAGATCATGACCGAGCCAAAGTCAAAAGCTTAACTGACTGAGCCACCCAGGCACCCCCTAAACACTATTTAAATTAAGGAAATTTTTAAATAATCTTTACACCCAACAACTTGGGGCTTGAACTCACCACCCTGAGATTGAGTCACATGCCCTACCAACAGAGCCAGCTAGGGCGCCCTGAATAAAACATTATTTAATATAAATTCACTTATTTCTTTCTACTTTTTAAAGTTCATTTATTTTGAGAGAAAGAGAGAGAGAGCACGCAAGCACAAGTAGGGGAGGGGCAGAAAGAGAATGAGAGACAGAGAGAATCCCGAGCAGGCTCTGCACTAGCAGCGCAGAGCCCAATGCGGGGCTCAAACTCATGAACTGTGGGATCATGACCTGAGCTGAGATCAACAGCCAGACGCCCAACCAACTGTGCCTCCCCCCGGCGCCCCTTCCTTCTACTTTTTAAATGTAATTCTCAGACAATTTTAAATGACAGATGTGGCTCGCCCTCTCTTTCTGCCAGCAAGTGCTATTCTAGAAAGAGAAGGAGCAAAGGCTTCCGTGGGCCTCCCCTAGGCACACCAGTCAGCGCTACAGTGTCAGCAACAGTACCCACACCCCAGAAACCACCTAAGTTCTAACTTCCCACCCACCACGGACTTCGGTGGAGAAATCACGAGACAAGGAAACGTTCACACACCAAATGGCTTCAAGGGGAAAAGCACACACGAAACCCCACACACAAAAGGAGGGAATGCACTAGACTTATCCCACTGAAGCATGGGAATCAAGGCAATTCCACTGGTCTATATGCTGCTTTCCTAGTGTCTTCAAATTTTCTACAACGAACATAGATTTTTGTTTGTTTGTTTTATTTATTTTTGAGAGACAGAGAGAGACAGCACAAGCAAGGGAGGGTCAGAGAGAGAGGGAAACACAGAATCTGAAGAGAGGCTCCAGGCTCTGGGCCAGCTGTCAGCATAGAGCCCGAAGTGGCGCTCGAACCCACGAACCATGAGATCATGACCTGAGCCGAAGTTGGACACTTAACCGACTGAGCCACCCAGGCGCCCTGATTATTTTTATAAAAATAGCAATGAAGGTTATTTCTCTTACACTTCAACCTGGCCTGAAATGCTTTCTGTTTTCTTCCTTTCTACCTATGTGAATGCCTTTCCAGGCAGGCTCAGGGCCACCTCTTCTAGGAAGGCATCCATGGCTCCAGGAGGCTGGACTCACAGAAACTTGAGGACCCTCCTGCTCATGCACCACAAAGCCCAGGCCAGGCTGAGGCACCCCAGGAGCCTGGCCCAGGGGGCCCCCACGGCCTCACCACCACTACTATTGACCCTTTGCTTATCAAGCTCTGGGTGTTCAGACACAGTGCCAAGTTACCACCATAAGAAAAAGCACTCTTATTAACCCCATTGTACAGATGGGCAAACGGAGAATCAGAGAGGAGAGCCACGTGGTTGGTCAGCAACAGAGTTGAGATTTAAACTCAGGTTAGCTGCTAACTCCAGACAACTTGTTCTTAGTCGCCGTGCCATGTGCCTCCCTTGGAAATCTACCATCGTGGCTCTCGGGGCCCTCACCACTAGCACATCGGGGCCAAACACACCTTCCTGCAGTATCATAAGCCCACTACCCCCACTCACCCCCTCCCAGCTGAGCCCCAACCCACACTCTTCCTCATCCTCACACCAAGCAAGTACTGCCCTCTGGGCCCTTTGTCCTGCAGCTCCTCGTACCTGGGACATCTTTCCCAGGCTGGATGGGGGGAGGGGAAAGGGAAGCCCAGGGCAGGAGCAGTGTGTGTGGACACTCTTTCCTGGACCACCCCCCTCCTCTGCACTCAATCACTCAGTCATTCGATAAAAATGCACCAAATACCCACCCTTCATGCTAAGTTCGGGGGGAGAGGGGGTATAAACAGGAATAAGGAACCATATACAATCACTGCAGCCCAAGGAAATGAACCCGAGAGTGACGGTAGTTACGTGGGCTTTGGGGGTGGGAGGAGGACACGGCCTCTGATGAGGAAACAGGGCGGATCATAAGGCTGCACAGAGTTCCAGGCTTCAGCAGACGGAGCCCCAGGAGCCCCGTGGGTGCCGGCCGTGGCACAGGAAGTGCTGGCTGGGGTCGTGGTGGGGAAGGAGGTCGGGCCAGGCGCACCCCACACCCCTCTACCCCCACCCCGTCCTCACCTGGAGGGGGGTGGCAGGGCTGTGTGTTACAGGGCTCCACCTCCCCGGGCTTGGGCTGCTGCAGGCTGCCGCAGTGGCTGGGTGGCCCGATGGCACAGACGACCTGGCGCCGCCGAATGCCCGAGCCGCAGCTCTTGGAGCACTGGGACCCGAGGGGTGGGCGTGCAGAGAAAGAACAGGCACACAGTGGGGAGAGACCCTGAGGCTGGGGGTCCCCACAAGGGAGGGGGGGTGGAAACTGCCTGGTAATGCATGTCAGACCCAAGGATGGTCACGTGTCCGCCCACCTGTGAGACACCCAAGGGACCAGGACTGGGCAGCAGCTACGGACGGGAAGGAGGCGAGTGCTCACTAGACCCCAGGCGCCCACGTGCCAGGCCTGGTCGCTGATGGGGGGACAGTCTTCATGCACGCAGGCCTCAGAGGCGGGGGGACGGTCCTCCAAGGAGCATGCTGTGGTGTGGAGCAGGGATCCCTCGTCTCCCCGGCAAGTGACGCTGCGCTTCCGGATCCCAGCACCACAGCTGACAGAGCACTGTAAGGACCAGGCTGTCAGCAGGAGCTTGTCCTCGCCCAGAGGAGCTGTGTCAGGGCAGACAGCTAGAGGTCCAACTGCTGGCACAGAGGGTGGATGGCCCTCTACTGCCCATATCCTGGGCTCAGAGAAGCCAAGTCACTCTTCCGATGTCACACAGCCTGCTGACACTGAGCCTAGGTACCTCTTCCACATTCCCTCATTCAAAAGTTGAATGTATGTAATGTACGTGCTGGAAGTAGTTGACCAGCAGCCCCAGACAGGGCCAGCTCCTAACAATGGGCTTGGCTGCTCCTTCATGCCAAGGCAGAGCCTTTCCCTAGCCTGGGATCCTGGAGAAGGAGGAAGGGTCCAAGCAGCTGCTCCTAGTCCCCCCCATGGCCACAGCTTCCAAGACCACCCAGCAGGTCACTTTACCTCCTAGGATCTATTTCCACCAGCAGAGAAGATGATTCCCAGTGCGGCTCTGCTGCCACCCCAGGCCACCAAGACCCAGCACCTGACTTCCTCCCCTCCCTGTATCCCCGCCACAGCCCCACTGGGCAGGGGCCTCACCTCTCCCCAGGGCTCCACGCTCCAGGATGCACAGCGTTGCAGGTTGCAAGGCCGCGTGGCAGGGGGCTTCCCGGGCAGGCCCACACACTCGGCCTCCTCAGTGGCCTCCTGGACGCCAGCCCCATCAGACAAGACACAGTAGACAGAGCGGGACTGGGAGCCACCGCCACAGGAGGCTGAGCAGGGCGACCAGGGCCCGGTCTTCCAGCTGGCGGGGCAGGGGGCAGGAATCTGGTCAGGCTGGCCCAGCAGCCGGAGCCCAGGCCCAAGGCAGCACCAGCTCTCACACATAGGAGTGGACTGGGGATCCTCCAACCTGGCCTGTCCTAACATCTAGGCCTAACAAGGGGAGGGGGGAGGGGGGAGGGGAAGGGGAAGGGGGAGGGGGGGGAGGGTAGAGAGCTCTTCACAAAAGGCCATGCTCTCTACATGCCATCATCTCTCACCACTGAGCACTGGTCCCTACAGCACGGAACCTGGCTGCCCGTTTTAGCTTTCCTATCCTCCCGTGTCCCCCTTTCTCCTTCTCACCAGGCCCCCTGTCGTCCCCAGCCAGACCCCATCACGTCTGCGTCTGACCTTAGCAGGGGGCATCTCCCAGAGGGGCTGCGCTCACCCACTTGCAGAGTAGTCCCACCTGGCCCTGAAGCACCAGGACCAGAGGTAAAGGCAGCCCCAAGTGCACCATGCAAAGCCAAGCCCACCACCATTCCGAGAGGCCGATGCCACCGAGAGGCCGGATGCCACCGAGGCCACGAGGGTGGAAGGACTGCACCAGCGTGGCAGGGAGCCTGTGGCCTGCCAATTACCTGTTCCTGCAGGCACGCTGGGCCCCAGCAAGGTGCCACGCTCTGGGCTGGTGCAGGTAAGAGGTCCTTGGTGCGTGAACAAAGGCATGGCTGATGCCCACAGGCCCTGTGGCCCGATCCCTGGCCCACTTCTTGGCATCTGCCGAGCCAAGTCCCCTGCTGGCTCAGACAGGGCCTCCGGTACCCTCCCCCACTCTCCTACCACCAGCCTGGACATTCTGAGCACTGGGCACACGTGCGTGGACAGAACAGCCCTGGATCTCATGCCCTTGCTCCCTACTGCCTCCCCCCCGCCCCCCGTGACAGCTGCCTCTTCCCCACTCTGGCCACAGCTGGAGGGAGCCCTGGACCGACCCAACTGTTTGCTCAAGTGGCCCAGAGACCACACCGCCTTCCCATCCAAGGGCTCGGGCCCCACCATGGGTGCAGGGGGCTGGCACGGGCCTCACCGTTTGGTCTGTGGACACGGGTGAGTGCTGCAGGGGCGACGGTCAGCTGGCCGCAGCTGGTGCTGGCACATGCGGTCAGGGTAGACCTCGTTGTCAGTGGTGCAGAACACTGGGCGGGACTGGTGACCTGCAGAGGCCCGGCCATCATGGCCACGTGGTCAGTCAGCCTTCCCCAAAAGCGTTCTCTGGGCTGGGCATCATTCTGGACACACCCCAAGTGTCATCTTGATTAAATCTCAACTGACCCCCCTGGGATAGGTGCCATCCATCATCACCTCCAATGTACAGATGAGGAAACTGAGGTTTGAAGAATATTATCTGCAGGTGATGGAGCCCTGCTTTGACACTCCAAGCCCAGCCTCTGCGGCCACCTTGGGGAAGCCTTCTTTGGTTCTCTTAGCTTAGAAAGGGGGGGGCCCTTCATGGAGTCCCTGACCCCTAGGTTTCCTCCAGGTGACCCCCACAATGTGCAGACATCTCATGTACGTGTCCACCTCCCGGGGCTGCCCTCACCTCCGCCGCACTCGGTGCTGCAGTCGCTCCATGAGCCGTGGCTCCAGTGGAAGCCGGGGCGGGGGCTGCCCAGGGGCAGGTGGTACTCATAGCTGATGCCCGGGTTGGGCTCCTGACTGAGAAGCTGTGTGGGAAGGTCCTCGCTGAGGCCTGCGCGCAGTGGGGTCCCCTCTCGTGTGCAGGCCAAAAGCCCCCACACCTTGGCCTCTCGGGGACCAGGTGGCCCTGCTCCCTGACAACCCCTCACCTCGATGACTAGGGGCTCGGAGGTGGGGCCACGAGCAAGGAGCCGCTCGGGCGCCAGGTCCCCCTCAGCCCCTCGCTCGTAGTGCAGGACAGTGCTGGCCACAGGCAGGGCCCAGGCGCCTCCGATGGTCCAGTGCCCGTTGAGGTAGTATTCGCCACGGACGCTCTTCACCGCTGCGCAGACGTGAGCCGCCCAGTCAGCGGCCGGGGCAGGACCGGCCACCCAGTCACCGCCCAGACTCACCCCAGACCGCACTCACCCAGGAAGTTCCTGCTGGCAGCCGCCTCCTCCACTTGGATGCTGGTGGCCCCCGAGGGAATTATGAGGATCTGGTTGTAGCCTGCAGGGACAAGGAAACTCAGGGCCAGCCACGCCCCAGCAGCACAGATGGGGTCAGGGACGGGTCAGGGATAGGTCAGGGACAGGCAGGGCTGAGCTGCTTGGGGAAGAAGGAGCAGCAGCTCCACAAAGGTGAGAAGGATCGGCAGGCTTGGACGCCCAAACTGACTGGGGGAGGGAGGGGACAGCCGGGGACGGTGGGGGAGGGGACAGCCGGGGACGGTGGGGGAGGGTCCAGGAGGGGCCTCTGGCTGGCAGCACCACGGGATCACACTGGCTTAGTGGGCAGAGCTCCTTACTATCCTGAGACCACGGGCCCAAGGGAAAGGCTGTGGCCTCCACCCCGAGGCAGGGCCTCGGGCCTTTTAGGTCTGACCTGAGTTCCAGACTGGACCTTCTCAGGGCCATGAGGGTGATGCAGATGGTAGGAGACAGGCAAGGCAGGGACAGGTGAGGCAGGGACAGGCAACACACCCTCGTCTCCATGGCCTGTGGGCCCCCAGAAAACCCCCACCTCTGCTGAGGTCATTGGCATCAAAGGTGCCTGTGACGGGGTAGCAGGTGGTGCCATCACCCCCACACTGCAGACACTTGTCCTCCTCCTTTGATGAGTCTAGGTTGTGGTCACAGCCAACGACCTAACGGGCAGAGATGAGGAGGAAATGAAAGAGACCAGAGGGAGTCACAGATCAACCAGGATCCAAACGCTGGTGGCTGGTCCGATCAGGGAAGGGCAGGAAGTACTCGTCAGCCATCGAGGCTGAGTAAGATTGGAACCAGCCTGTGGCTGACCGCCCACCTCTTCCGCCAGACCAGCACCCATCTCCCCTCCTCTGGCAACAACACATTTCCCACAGTTTGGACAGAGCCCCCAACAGTGAATGTGGGCAAATCAGTAGGTTCTACGTCTTGCTCAAAGAGAGTGGTTCATGGGAAGCCCTGAGCCAAGATGAGTCAGAGGCAGCCCCAGGTCACTGGAACTCCTGGGAAGAGGGCACCCTTTCCAGCCAGAGCTTGGAGCCGCTGGTGGCCATGCACACACATTTCCAGCAGTCTCATCAGGCACCTGCAGTCAACCAGCCCATCCCTCGATGGTTATTTTCCCCCCTTTGTCAATTTTAGTTGCGTTTCTGTGACTTGCCACTCAGAGGGTTGCTCTTATCATGGCACTCGAGTTCTTGAAGGGCAAAGGTGAGAAGGTCATAGGGCATCTACGATGCAAAGACACCTTAGAAGCTGGTCATGGGAAGACATCAAGCTCATGAGAGCCACTGGCCCTGCTAGTGTGGGGCAGGGGGACATCCTGCAATAAGCCCAAGGCCAGGATGGGCAGCAGCGGGGAGGGGGAGCAGGTGGGAGATGGGCAGGGGCTCAACTCACCCGGCAACTGCCCTCCACGCACACATCCCGTTTGCCAGGCTCACAAGGTGTCCCATCCACGACAGCCTCCCTGTGCTTGTAGTAGAAGTTCTCCCCCTTGGGAATGCAGTTCAGTTCACACTTGTTCAGGGCTGAGCAGGCAAAGGGGAAAGCTGAGATCCCGAGCAAGCATCAAGTACTACCCCGGAAACAGGGAAGCATGGGCAGAGGCCAGAAGCACACAAATGGTGGCAGAGAAAGAAAGCCCTCGAAGCGGCTCCCCCAGCAGCTCAGAATCCCACCCCACCCCCAGGGAGAAGGGATGGCCACAGAACTGTTACATCCCTGGGGATCAAGCTGAAGAAAAACCCCAAGGTAAGGAAAAAGGCAGCCGCTTGAAGAGGTCTACCCCATCCTTATAGACAAGCCCATGTGTTAACAATCAGCTGTTCTAAGTAAATTATTCATAGAATACTGTGCATGTTGACTACTCTATAAAGAATTACAAATGGGGCGCCAGGGTGGCTCAGTTTCGGCTCAGGTGATGATCTCACAGGTTCGTGGGTTCGAGCCCCCATGTCGGGCTCTGTGCCGACAGCCCGCTCAGAGCCTGGAGCCTGTTTCCAATTCTGTGTCTCCCTCTCTCTCTGACCCTCCCCTGCTCATACCATCTCTCTCTCAGAAGTAAATAAAACTTTAAAAAAATTAAAAAAAGAATTATGAAGACTATGTGGTAATTACGAGGATGCTTATACCACACGATGCAAAATGGTGCTATGTAATAACTATAAATGTGTAAACGTATATATAGAAAAAATAATGTGAAAAATGCTAAAATGGAATGCTAGACCAAGCCTGTGAAACAACAAAGAAGGCATCCTTTGAATGATCCTTTCTAACCTTTCCTCTGTGTTCCAATTTTTTTTTCTTTTTAAGAAATTTTTAAAACTTTTTTTAATTTGAGGGGCTCACAGCCTGGGGCCTGCTTCGGATTCTGTGTCTCCCTCTCTCTCTGCCCCTCCCCTACTTGTGCTCTGTATTGGTCTCCTAAAAATAAATAAATGTAAAAAAACTTTTTTTAAACGTTTATTTGAGAGAGACAGAGAAGGAGACAGAGAATCCTAAGCAGACTCCATGCTGTCAGCTCAGACCCCACTGCAGGGCTCCAACCCACAAACCCCGAGATCACAACCTGAGCTGAAATGAAGAGTTGGACGCTTAACCCATTGAGCCACCCAGGTGCCCCTCTACTTTTCTATGATATGGATATATTTAAATTACTCAAGCAGAGCAAAGAATGCCAACAGGCTCCCCTGGGGCCACTCCTCTAGCCAAGACCCTCTTCCCCATCCCTTGGCACACACAGGATATAAATGTTCATGGATTCGGAATCCAGAGTGTCATACTTTTCAGGAGTCATTAGCAATGAGCAGTGAACACTAACACTCAGCAGGATTGGCCTAAGGAATCTTATGACTCCTTTACAATGTTTCAATTACGTACCTGTGTGTTTTTTTTGATTTTTAATGTTTATTATTAAGAGAGAGACAAAGCATGAGCATGGGAGGGGCAGAGAGAGGGGGAGACGCAGAATCTCCCTCTCTGCTCTGTCAGCACAGAGCTCCATGCGGAGCTCGAACTCATAAAGCGCGAGATCATGACCGGAGCTGAAGTCAGAAGCTTAACCGACTGAGCACTCAGGCCTGGCCCCTGTACGTGTGTTTTTTTCTGAAACTGTATTTCTCTAAAAATTAATCACTCTCCTCAAAGTTATTCCGAGCGAGCCCTTGGGCGCCAGAGATCCTGGGTAAATGGATTCGTGCCACACCAAGGCCCTTGCGGCCCCAGCGCAGTTTCCCGAACGCCCCGAGGCTTCTGCGCACCGCGAGGAATACTTCCGGAGCAGGCCAAACAAAGCCAGGCTCAAAATAGCAAGGACGTGGCCTAGTGGCTTCGCTTGAAAAAGCAGAGATGACGAAAAGGATGGAGAGACCTCCAAGGGCCGCCGGCTGTTGCGTTGCGCTGGGCACGTGCTGGGAGAACGGTGACCCCGTGGGGTGTTTTTTGTTTTTTTTTTTAAATGTACTTGACAGAGCATCTACAGTACGGTAGTAAAATGGTCTAACAGAAAATCAGTGTCCAGAAGGGTTCCCAAACAGGTGGGGCGCAGCACTGAGCAGGGCAGGGTGCAGCAGCAGGGGGCGGGGGACGGCCACTTACCCCCGTAGTAGGGCAGCCACTTGTAACGCTTTCCCTGGAAGTCCTGGCCGTCGAACTGGGAGCACTGCTCCGCCCGGAAGTCCCTGGCCCCGGCGGGGCAGCTCTGCGCGGGGCCAGGGAGGAAGGGAGGGGGCCGGTGGGCGCTTCTCCCCCACCATCCGCCCCCCGCCACGCCCCCTAGCGGCTCGGGGCGGCTCCTGAGCGCCTCCTTGCTGGGGCTTTGGGCTGCTCTAGGGGAGGCCGTCATTTGGGGTGTGGAGTGAACAAGGGGCTCCCGCAGCCCAGGATGCGCACCGGCGGGAGGTCGCCCCCAGGACTGGGAAGTCAGCCGGGTAGGGGGTCCCAGAAGCTGGTGCCCCCACTCCTGGGGCCTTTACCTCAGTGCGGCAAGAGCGGTGGCTCCGGACAGGGCCCACGCAGCTGGAGCCTCCATCTCTCCTGAGGAAGAGAGCACCGGGAAGGGCGGACCCCGCCAACCAACACCTTCTCCTCCTCCCGGGGCTCCCCCGCAGGCGGAGGAGGGACGTCCGCGCGCGCGCGCGCACGCGCACACACACGGTTCCCCAGGTAGTGATGAGCCCCGAGCTTATACTTGGAAGAAGCTGGACTCAGCAGTCTATTCTGAACTGTCTCTAAGTCGGGGCTACTCTGCCTCTTAAAGCAAATTTCCAAAGACTCAAATTCTGCCTTTGGAGATAAAATAAGATGTAAAACGCACATCTGGAAAGGCTATTCTGCCATTTAAGGAGTATAGGTTTATAAGGTGCTTAAAATAATAGCTCATATAATAACTCATGTCTCTTCGTCTTCACACAAGGTTCTCAGGAATAGGAAAGTAACCCACCGACAGGCAAAGGGTCACCCCCTTGTTCTGTGCCCCACCCGCCACAGCACCTATCAGGGTGCAGGGCACATGAGTGCTTCATCCCTCACTTATTACAGTGGGAGACACGTATACTTAAATAGGCTGCAGGTGGAGAAAACGCACAGGTTAGCAATTGTTGACGATCGTTCACTAATTCACCAATTTACTGCACCTGCAGCGTGAAGAGCTGGGAACGACTCAGGCGTGTGAGGCAGGTGTGTCTAGTTCCCCTGAAATAAGGCTGATTGTGGGACTCAGAGTGAAAGTACGTGGGGAATGACTTCATTCCAAATATTCCACCAATGCTGTCCCAGAACAAGCCTATTGCTCGGTACCAGCGGACTCCCTGACCAGCCTGGCCCCAGCCAGCCTCCCTACCTCTGGGAGTAGCAGGGGCGCTCCCGGAAGCTGATGCCCCCTCCGCAGGTCCTGCTGCAGGGGCTCCAGCTGCCCCAGGGACCCCAGGAGTCACTCTGCCGCCTCACCTTGGGAGCCTGGAGGAAAAGACACGCTGAGGAGTGTGAGTCACTCAGAGCCCCCCGACAAGGGCACTGGGGCTCCCCGGAGGGCCCCTGCCTAAACACATTCCCATTTCTCACCTTGGGAGCCAAGCCCTTCAAGGACTCCGGGCACCCCAAACATTCATTTACAGAATCTGCCAGCTTTCCCCATAAGGGGTCAGGAGCCTTACACGCCCTGGCCCCCTGAGACCAGCACCCACGAAGCAGACTTCCACTTGCCGGGCAGGCGGGAGGGAGGGACCGAGCCTGCCAGATCTTAGAGCCGGGCTATCTACCCCTCCCCGCCGTCTCCCTGAGGAAAGAAAACCCATTTGGCTTCAGCCACGGGCAGCACAGGCACGTTTTGTTTCTCTATAATTACTGAAGCCACGAGCTGATGGTGTGGAGCCAGGATAAGCGAGTCCAGCCCACCCTCCCACTGGCCTGTCTTGACCTGCTCCTGCTCTCAGTACCCAGCCTTTCCGCCTCTGACTCTCCTCTCCCAGGGCAACGTGGGCACCCCCTTTCCTGCTGCGCTCTTTCCAGGGCTGTGCTGTGCAGGGGCGGGTGTGAGAGAAGGTGTGAGTGGGTGGAAATGGAGGCAGAGGAAACCACCCCTGACCAGCCTGGGGTTGACAGGCGGCGACGGGGCGTGGTGGACAGGGTGCATATCCGCTTTACTCCTCCCTAACCCCTGTCAGCACTGAGAAGGGCCAAGAAGCACCTGGGGACCCCATGGTGGCTGTGCCCTCAGTGGGGCCAGAAACAGGAGGCAGCTGAGCTGGGGACGTGCAGTGGGGGGGCAGAGGAGAGTTCTAGGCCCCACCTGAGCTCACACGGTGTGGGTAGGAGGAGGCAGGAAAAAGTTACTCAGGTGTTCCTAAGGCAGAAGGCATCTAGTAGGACCCGGGTCGTTTTGTACACCTTGACTCAGTTCACCTGCACAATAACCGAAGGGTGGTCATTATAACCCCCCAGTTAAAGGGGATCTAAGGCCTGATGATTTGCTTACGGCCACACAATTGTTAGGGGGTGGCTCTGGGTTCTGTCCTGGAGTCTTGACACGGGCACCATAGTCCCTAAACCTGAAAGGTGGCTTCATGCAGCCAGGCACGAGGGAAAGCCCATGCCAAGGATCTCACGGTGTGACGTTTAGGGAGCAAGGACCATGGGGTGGCCGAGGTGACTGTGGGTAGCTGGCCTCTAGCCCACCCATCTCTCTGTGGCCGGTGCCATGTGAATGGGGCTTTGGAGAAGTGCCCGCTGGCCACCATGGCCATCCACCCCTGCCTGGCCCTGCCCCCTCCATCCTCGATTCACACTCTACAGAGGCAGCATTTCCCCTCCTCCCCAAGGACTTCCCGTCTCACCTCCCCACCACCCCAGTGAAGAGCTCTCCAGGGACAGCATGGGACCTGGCTGCTTCGTGCCCTCCACCCTGTCAATGCCAGCAGAAGCTTGGCAGGAGCAGCGCCAGTGCCAAGCCCCGCTCTGTGGCCCCTCCCCTCCCTGGAGGTGGTGGGTCCTGCCACCTAGAAGATTTATCCTATAACCTCAAGCCCCCAGGCTTGTTCTCCAGGGAGCTTTGTTCTTTGGACCCTGATACCAAAACAGCTACTCCCATCACCAGCTGGCTCCCGTGCCCTCTAAATTTGCACTAACGCAGTATCCATGAACCCCGTGTGGCCATTTAAGCTCATTAAAACCAAATCAAAGAAAAAACTTAGTTCTTCCGCTGCACTAGCCACATTTCATGTGCTCGGTAGCCACAGAACCAAGTGTCTATCTTGCTGGACAGCACAGATTCAGAACATTTTTATCATCTCAGAAAGGTCTGTGGGCCATCCCGCCCTGGGTGCTGCCCCAAGTGAGCAGGAATGACTGGCACCCGCGAACCTCTAGGCACAGTCAGGCCGACGGGCAGACTGCAGAGGGGACGCGCCGTCTAGCCTGCACCTTGGCTCCAGCCAGCACTGCCCCCTCCCCTTCCTCCCACCTTGGAAGGCTACCTAGGAGAGGCCTCGGGTGCAAGCATTAGGGTGTCCCCAGCAGCTTCTGAAGGGGGAGGGCGGTGGCAAGTTGCCTGCAAACTGCCCCCTGCAGCCCCGGCGGCCAGTTCTAGGCACCTTGACCAGACTCTTTCAAAGTCCCATCAGTTTTTGAAAGAATTTCGATGTCGTTGTTGTTGTTGGCCCTCCCTGCAGGGACAGGGGGCCCCAAGCTGCAGGGGGGAGGCTCCTCCCGGGTCCTAAACCCCGGGGCATTCCCCACCCCCATCCCTGCTCCCAAACTGGGAACCTGGCCAGGTAGCGACGCACTCACCGAGGACCCAGGTGCCAGGGCCAGCAGCAGGGGCACCAGAAGGAGCAGCCGCATCTCAGCCTGTGGGAGAGGCAGGGGTCAGGACCTGTCATGGGCGGGCCAGGGCGCATCCCTTCCTCCCCGTTGCCCACAGGTGACCTCAGAGCCGCAGGGGGACCAGAGGGAAGGCCATGGGGCTCAGTGGCACTCACGTGGGGCGGGAAGCCTACAACTGGCTTCTAAAAGTTCAAGAGCACCTTCTTTCAGGATTCAAAGAAGAAAAGAGAGGGCAATTAACAATACTTGTTTGAGGGGCGCCTGGGTGGCTCAGTGCCTTGAGGGCTGTTCGACTCTTGGCTTCCGCTCATGTCAAGATATCATGTTCGTGAGATGGAGCCCCAGGGAGGGCTCTGCGGTGACAGCACAGAGCCTGCTTGGGACTCGCTCTCTCTCCCCCTCTCTCTGGCTCTTCCTCTCTCCCACAATAAATATTTAAAAATACTTCTTGTTGAATGATCGCTTCCGAATCAACACAATCACCTCACTGTTTTTAATTTAGCCAGAGACTGCTTTTTAAATTTTTGTTTTGTTTTTTGAGAGAGAGAGTGAGAATGAGTTGGGGAGGGGCAGAGAGAGGAGAGCGAGAATCCCAAGCAGGCCCCGCGCTCTCAGCTCACCGAGCACATGAGCTGCATGCTACACCGACTGGGCCACCCAGGCGCCCCAAGAGATTGCTTTTTAAAAACCCGTTACACCAATTGTTTCTAAAACTTGTTAATATAGGGGCGCCTGGCTGGCTCAGTCAGTGGAGCATGTGACTCTCGCTCTCAGGGTTGAGAGTTTGAGCCCCACCATTAGGTGTAGAGATTACTTAAAAATAAAATCTTAAAAAAAAATAAATACAACTTTTTAAAAAGAAATTCTCTGGGGGGCACCTTGGTGGCTCAGTCAGTTAAGTGCCCGACTTGGGCTCAGGTCACGATCTCCAGGTTTGAGAGTTCAAGCCCCGAAGAATCAGGCTCTGAGCTCAGAGCCTGCTTCTGATCCTCTGTCTCCCTTTCTTTTCTCCTCCCCCGCTCATGCTCTCTCTGTCTCTGGCTCTCAAAAATAAACATCTTTAAAAGTTGCATTAAAAAACTCTCCAAAGATGCTTTTAAAACTCATATGCTTTAAAAATGTCAATTGTAATCCTACTGTAAACCCAAGCCAGCATTTCTCTGCACAAGTAGGCCCCACAACCAGTGTGTGTGTGTGTGTCTGACTATGCGGTGTGGCGTCTGAGTGTGCACAATGAGTGCAGTGTGTGCACATGTCCAACACAGGGTGTGTAGCATGTGTGTGCAAACAGTGTGTGTGCAGTGCGGTGTGTGTGTTCTGTCTGTGCACCATATGTGTGCATGTGTGCATGTCACTGTATGGGAGAATGACATAAGCAATTTGCTCCTTCAGTACAAAACATTATGCGAGTACTGACTTGTAAGTTTAAATTTACAAATCTGTAATTCTACCAACGTTCTATTTTTTTTTTTTAGCATAAAATGACTTCATTTCACAAGGACAAAACAGAGCACACACAAGCCAAGTTCAGCAAAATTTAACCTGGCACGTTCACCGACGTACATGCTTCATTAATTTAGCACAAACACTGATTTACTTAGTCATTATTTTCATAGTCAAATCAAGAGGTTCCTGGGGCTCGCAGCAGGAGGGTGGGTGGGGATACTGCCTCCTCTCCCCACACCCCACCGCCCCGGACACAGCTCCTGTAGCAGCAGCATGCGGGAGGGGTGGCGCCAGTTGCTCTGTGAGTCCTGTTCTAGGGCTAATGACAAGATTAGTGTCAGGGCGGGATGCGTCTCTAAAGCCAACTGCCTTAAGAGGTGGAGGTGAGCAGAGCCAAGACAGAGACTGAAGGAAAGACAGAAGACTTGGCTTATAATTGCTACCAGGTTCTACTACTACTGCTACAATTACACTAGATCAAGACGCACATATGCAATCCCAGGGTCCAGAAAGCCTGGAAGGCTATTTCAATTCACTTGAGAGAAAAACACAAAGACCAGCCCTGGGTGCTGGGCACCGGACTACACCGCGGGGCTCCCCCAGCTGCCCGAGGGCAGGGCCCCCTGCACACCCAGCGGACAGTGGGGGCTCCTTTCGCGCTGTTTGCCTGAGGAACTCAGCGGTGCTGGACCAGGGCCGAAGGAAGCGGAGGCCGAGCGGGTCTGCGCCTCATCGCGGGGACTGGCCCCCGCGACCCGTGCCTGGGGTCCCTGCGCGCCAGGCGCCGCATATGTGCACGAGTCCCCAGCGGATGCGGAGATTCTCCCCCCCCGCCCCGGCCCCCGGCGCGAGACCCTTCCCCGTCGGCCGCCCACGCAAGAATCTTCCCCGCGTCGGTCACCAGGAGGCGCCCGCGACCCGCAGTCCCAGCCCGGGGACGTGCCCGCGCCCCCCACCCGCCCGGGAACGCGCGGGCGCAGCCCCCCAGAGTGGAAAGGTGACGTTCCCACGCGAGGCGCCAGGGCCACCGGGCACGTGCTCGCCCTGGCGGCACCTCCGGGAGGGGCATGCTCGGTCTCCGGGTGCGGGAAAGGCGTCCCACCGAGGCAAGGTCCGAGGGGGCGGGCGGCTTCTGCGCGGGGCTCCCGCCGCGTCCGTCCGCTGAGCACTAGCCACCTGTGGCTCCCGGCAGTCTCCTGCCCGCCGGTGACCTCCCAGCCCCGCCCGCGGACAGAGTCGGAGGCGCGGTCTCCTCCTGGACCCCCCAGTTCCTCCAGTACCGCTCTTCCTGCGGGCCAGGCGGGGCACGTTCCTGCAGCAGCCCCGGAGCGAGCCGCCCCTGTCCCCGGGTCACCAACCGTCCGTTTTCGTACCTGGGTCTCCGGACGCGCGGGGCCCGCAGCGCCGCTCCCTCGGTGCCCGCCCTGGGAATGAGAGGTTGGCCTGGCGGCGCGGAACGCCTGCGGAGGTTGGACTTTCTCTCCCTGCCGCTGGCTGGCTTCTCCCCGCCCCATCTTCCCCCAGCCAGCCCTGCATACACCCATCCCCGATCCCAGTGGAGAGACCCCCCGCCCCCGCCCCCGCCCCTCCGCGCTGTGACCGGTGCTGCATCCCCTTGGGTCTGGGCCGGAGCTTGGCTTGCCCTCCATTCTGTGATTATTCTCTTGGGCGGGCACCAGTCACCACCCCAGTCCCACTTCCTCTAAGCCGTCCATCTCTCTGTCATCCCCCTCCACGCCCACCTTACATACAGCACACTTCTGTGTCCAGCTGTCTGCTTGCCTTCCACCCTTGAATTCTGTACAAGCGGACCTTGCTTTATTGTGCCTCGGTTGGGTTGTTGGTTTGGGAGGGTTAAGGGTTTTTTGTTGTTGGGTGGAGTTTTTTGGTTGTTTTTTGTGTTTTGCAATTTGCTTTATTGCACTTTATTGCATTTTTTACAAAGTGAAGGTTTGTGGCAACCCTGCCTAGCACAAGTCTGTTGGCCCCATTTTCCCAACAGTATTTGCTCACTTTATGTCATGTGTTGGTAATTCTTGCAATATTTCAAAATTTTTCATTACAATATGCTATGGTGATCAGTGATCAGTGGTTATGATGCCCTGAAAGCTCAGATGATGGTTACCATTTTTCATCAATAAAGTCTTTTTAATTAGAAAAATTGTTTTTTGAGGGGCACCTGGCTGGCTCAGTTGGTAGAGCATGCGGCTTTTTTTAAAACAAGTATTATTTATGTTTGTATGTATTTTGAGGAGTGGGGGGTGGGGCAGAGAGAGGAGGAGAGAGAGAGAATCCCAAGCAGGCTCTGTGCTGTCAGTGCAAAGCCCCAAGTGGGGTGGGGCTTAAACTCAAACTGTGAGATCACGACCTGAGCTGAACCCAAAAGTCAGATGCTTAACCCACTGAGCATGAGACTCGATCTCAGGGGTTGTTAGTTCGAGCCCCATGTTGGACATACAGTTCACTTTAAAAACATTAGTTTTTTAGGAGCACCTGGATGGGTCAGTCGTTTAAGCATCCGACTTCAGCTCATATCATGATCTCACAGCTCATGAGTTTGGCCCCTTGTCGAGCTCTGTGCTGACAGCTCAGAGCCTGAAGCCTGCTTCAGATTCTGTGTCTTAGTCTCTCTCTGCCCTTCCCTCGCTCATGCTGTCTCTCTCTCAAAAATAAATTTAAAAAACATTAAAAAATCTTTTAAATTCGTTTTTTAGACATGCTATTGCACACTTCATAGACTACAGTATAGTGAAAACCTAAGTTTTATATACCCGGGGAAACCAAGAAATCTATTTGACTCACTCTTGGGATATTTGCTTTATTGCAGTGGTTTGGAGCTGCCCCTGCAGTATGTCCAAAGTATGCCTGTACTTCAGCCACAGCTAAGCTTCTCCTCACACATGCTGCTGTTTCCTACTCTCCTAGCCACTTTTCACACTGCGTAAAATGCACTCCGGAAATCCACTCTACCTTGCAAGTTCCTACTCATCAAGGCCCTGACCAAATGTCACCTCTTCTAGAAGCCTTCCCCGCACCCTAGCAGGCAGAATTGGTGCTCAGCCCGCTCCCTCAGTCTCTGTCCCTGTCTACTGTAGTTTATGGTGCATCAGCCCATGGGAACCTGGGTCTCCCCAAATCAGTGGCTAAGGATAAAGCATGCCTGCCCATCACCTGTGCCCAAGGGACTAGTTAGTATGAAACTAGGGACTCAAATGTGATACATTTCCTTTCCTTTCCTCGTGTCCTTTTTCTCAACAAAGGCACTTCTTGCCTGCCATCCCTTTTTTGAAACTGAAAATCACCTACCCCCAGGAAAATAGCATTGGCTCTGGGCCACATGGGAGGTGGGGAGGTCACAAGGCGTGTCCCCTCTCCTCATCCTCTTATACCTGGGCACTGGTCATTTCTCCCCTGGCCTCCTTTGGGGCAGAGAAACACCAGTGGGAAGCTCGCCCCCTGTTCAGAGCCCCCAGCTCCTGTAGATCATCTAGGTTTTCACTGATGCTCAGGCAAAATGCTTATTAAAACATAAGCAATTTACATCTGTCCCATTTCTTACCCATCAATGAAGAAAGAAGCAGCAGCAGCAGCAGCTGTGTAGCAGGGGCCCCTGGGGACTCGTGTGAATTCTTAGGCAAAGATAAAGCTTGGCACAGAAAAGGGAGTGGAATTACCCAAAGCCTGCCTAGAAAAGGAAAATAGTTTCTTCTATTCAAGAAGCCCCACTCCCTGCCCCCATCAGCCAGGAATTTTCTGGGCTTGGTCAAAGGTCCCTTAAGTAGGAGGAAGCGGCTTCTCCTGCTATGGGGGCGGGGCCCCTGAGGCACCTCCTGGTCGGCTCCTGTTTTTCCTCAATGATCCCTTCTCAGGCACCCAGACCCATGATTTCTTAGTCCCCACCCCCGCTGCGAAGCCCATACAGAAAGTAGGGAGGCAGAGCCCACACCCAGCGCCAAAGAGCCAGGCTCCAGCAGTTAACAGGTGGGGAGAGTAGTCCCCTCCAAGCCTCAGCCTCTCTACCCTAGACGGATGTGTGAGCTTGGTGCCCAGCATGTAACCGTTCACCAAAAATTGTGTGCACAATTGGTGTACACACACACACACACACACACACACACACACACACACACACACACACACAATGGAGATTTAGAAAGAAGATTCTGGGGAAACGTGTGAGACCTTCCCTCTCGTTGTAAATTCCCCTCTGCCCTGGCCCGCCCACCTGCAGGTCTGAGAAGCCCAGGGTGCAGAAGGGGTACAGCCCTTGCAGGCAGACAGACCTAGACTGGGAACCTGTGCTGCTTCGTGTATGAACTGAGGACTAAATCATGTCTCCTCCTTAAGCCTCGACTTGCTCACCTGAGCCTCACACAGAGGGTGGTAGAGTAGGGAAGTACTTGTGCGTGGTCAGTAAAAGTTCTTTCTATCCGGTGCTCCCTCTTCCCCATGCTGCCTCCGCCTGTTTCCTGGTTCCTTACATCTGGATCATCTCGGCAGATTGCAGATCCAGGGACACAGCCTAGGAATAAATGGCCAGATCTTTTTGTAAGGCTGGGTTAGAACGGAAACTTGTTCCAGGCTCCAAAGATGTGTGCCACTTCCAGGAAGCCTTCCCTCAATGCCTGCCTCTGTGCTCCCACTGGGCCTGGATTGCACTTTGGAACTGCTGCAGTGATACAAATGTATCACTTTCTCCCTCTAAATTGTGAACTTTGTAAGGTCAGGGATGTTTTTCCCCTCATGGTCGCCGGTACCAAAGGTTTGTGGCAGCCCTGAAGGTGTCCGTCGAGAGAGCACGGTGTAGGAAAACGGCCAAGGACAGCTTCCAGTTGCCACCTGCCAGGTCTATGTCATGGTCTGAAGTCTATTCCTGTTCCTGCTCCCACCTGCTTATCTTTGCAGCACTTCCCCCACAGATCTCTTGCACATCTAATCCGACCTGACACACAGGGTTCTTGGTTGCATTCCATAGAGAAGGACATCGTCTGAGATGATCCGGATGTAAGGAATCCGAGAAACAGGCAGAGGCAGCACGGGGCAGAAGGAACTTTTACTGAGCACGCACTTAGTAGGAGCTTTATTGCGGCCCAGGTACTTCCCTACTCTACCACCCTCTGTGTGGGGCTCAGGTGAGCAAGTTGAGGCTTAAGAAAAGACATCGAGAGCTCGTGGAACTGACAGGAAGTCTGGAGAATCAGGCACAGACAAGGGCTGGAGTCCCCACCAGTGCCATGGATTATGGCCCAGGAGCTGTTCTGGTTAGAACACTCCTGTAGGACACCGGATGCTGCCACACCACTTTCAGGTTGCGCTGACCCAGATCATCCCCAGGAAACCCCTGGACGGTCCTTGTAGACGCCAGCCCCAACAGGAAGGAGCAACAGCTGCACGCTGACCGCCAAGACCTAAGAAGCAAGAGTTGGCAGGTTGCCCGGATGAGAACCTGGTTCAGAGGCTGGGCCACCGCCAGCAAACAGAGGCCGCCGTCTCCCTGCAGCTCCTGGCACACGGTGCTGTTGAACTGGACTTGGAGAGAACACTGCTTCTCTTCTTCCCTCTCTTGCTGATGGTTGTTAATTCATTCCGGGGACACTTGAAGGCCTCCCCTCCTAGAAGCTGCGGAGAGGCCTGTCCGGGGGCAGCAAACGCATAGCACCCAGCTCTCAGGAAGGAAAAAGCACTGTCCGGTAGCCTTTATCAACTTTCGTGGCGTGAATACTCCACGGCTGTTTTCAGGCTACCAAGGTGATGTCACTAAGCACAGAGCTGGGAAGAGATCCCAAGCTGTCCTAACATGCAGACTGTCCTGCCCGTGGAGAGGTTACATTCTAGGAGGGCACTGCATGCTGGCGCTATGTGTCAGTCCAGAATAATACTGTCTTACGAACCTGAATATTAAAATATTTCCACTCTAGAGGTCACAGAACCTGTACTACAGCCCACTAGGAATCCAACAGGAAGAAGAACACTTCACACTTGAGGATTTCTCCAGTTCTCTCTCTGCCTTCTCTTCCCTCCCCCTCCCATGTGTATATCCATTTACCTTGATGGAGTCCTTCGAAGTTGCGGGGTGGGGAGGGGAGCGATAAATGTCCCTTGCCAGCCTGCCCCTCAACTTGACTTTGCGTTTTCAGATCCCACACTAATCTGTTTTCCTTCCCCTCTTGCTGCCATATCCAAGTCAGGACCTTGAAACACGGAGCAAGACCACGAGAGTGAGAGTCCAAAGCTCAATATGTCTGACAGGTGCTATTATAAGTTAAGCCACCTGACCTGTGGAGGGGAGTTTTATTCTCAAAGCTGGGACAGAAATATAGTTCCCGACCCTTCCTGCAGACACGAGGGCCATCCAGAGAGAAAACACAAATCCCGGGATGTCCTTCAGTGACATCAAGCCTGACAAAGACCCACCTCATCTGCCCCTTCCTCAATCCAGATCCTGGGACAGGGCACCAGGAGGGAGCGGAGGCCATTTGAAGACATTGGTGTTAGGGTAGCAACACAGAGGGAAGTAGAGAGCTTTCCAGAAAATCTTTCCTGATTGGCTTCCACCAAGCAGCTCCAGCCTCAGAGATCTCATCCCTTTCCTTCCACATGGGAACACACATACTCACCCCTGCACACGTGTGCGCACACACACACCTTAAGGATTGGCCTACAGTCTCCTGTGGAAGCTAACTGTGTGAACTCCTGGAGACACTGGGGGAGAAGGTGTGAGGAGGCCACTCTGCCCACCCTCTGCTTCCTAAGTGGGCAGGGGCTTCAGAGCTCAGGCCCCCACAAAGGTCAGTGTGGGGGATGGGACCAGCCCACAGCATGCAGGCCTGGAGGGCCGCCCTCAACTGGGGTGGGTGTCCCTGCCTCCAGAGTTAATCTGGTGTCCCGTGGCTGAGTGGCAGTGGCCTCAGTGCCTCGATCGACAGTGACAGAGACAGGGCAGGTCCTCTCTCCTCTGAAGACCCCTGCACATCTGGCTGAGCAACCCCTCCTCTGCCGCTGCTGTCCCCTGTGGGCTGCCAGGTAGGGCTTGGGACTGGGATCCCCACAGGGCAGCTGCCAAAGCTCTTTACATCCTTTCTTCTCGGTCTCTCTCCACCACACTCCCAGGGCCCTGCTTATCCCCTCTGCCGCTTCAGCCTCTGTATTTGGATAATTCTCAGCCTGGAAGCTGACAAGTGTCTGTGCTTTGTGCCAAAGGCCTAGAAACATTACCCAGGAAGTCAGAGCACCAGCACCTCTCAATTCAGAAACTCACCTCCCAATGCTCAAGTTAAATGAGGGGGGAAGTTCTATTAACTTTGGCAGGGGGAGGGCTTCATTAACGTCAGTAATTTGTGGGCCTGTTATCCTGACCCTGATTTTAGAGTATAATACCACTTAAAAATGCTTAGGCATAAAGCTAGGGGTCTAAGCTTTTTACTTTTACAGCTTTTATATAACTACAATCTTATTCTATATGTCTAGGCCCCAACTCCTTATTAGAAACTCTTGGGGCCAAATGTGTTTCAGGGTTGAGTGTTTTTCAGATTCTAGAAGTTACTAGACTTCTAGACATATGACATACTACCTCTAGTACTTTCTGGAAGCTCTCTTTAATCAAAACCAACCAACCAACCAACCAAAACCAACAACAAAACTACCTGCACTTGTACCTCTGCAGCAAAACATACAAATATTCCCTTAAACAGGTTAAATTGAGACCCTAAATAGTCTCTGCCAGTTCAGGCCAGGTCTTAGTCACAAACCTAAGAGAAACCTTTTGCTTTTCAGAGCCTTTTGAATTTCTTAATTGCAATAAAGGATTGTAGACCTGCACAAATTAAACACAACATAACTACAAATGAGGTTCACAACGTCAGCACAATGTTAATAACGGTGACAGGCCAGTGGCCTGCTGAAGTCCATCATGGGGGAGGCCTTGAATGTGGGAGCATAGGAGATAGTGGGGGTGGAGGAGGCAGGAAGTCCATGTAGTCCACAGGCCTGGGTTGGAGTCTGGCGTTTATACTCACTGGCTGGGACATGTTAAACTTCCTGCATGGCAATTTCTTCATTTTTAAAAGGAAGACAAAACAGGGTGCCTGGATGGCTCAGTGGGTTAAGGTTCCAACTTCGGCTCAGGTCATAATCTCACAGATCATGAATTTGAGCCCCACAGTGGGCTCTGTGCTGACAGCTCAGAACCAGGAGCCTGGTTCAGATTCTGTGTCTCCCTCCATCTGTGCCTGGGCTGCACTGGTGGCCAGAGTGGGAGAGGAAGTTCTTCTCAAAGTAGGGGATGTGGTCCTGGGGACACAGAAAGACACTGACAAGCACAAGGCACAGATCTGGGGAACATCAACTTTAAGGTTGGGAGTGTGCTATGTTGGGGGGAGGGGTGAAATATATTTGGTGATGGTTTATGATGGGGTCGTGGTTATTTTTATATTAAAACAAACCTACGACAACATGGATGAACCCTGAGAACATTGTGCCAAGAGAAATAAGCAAGACCCAGAAAGATAAATACAGAACGGGTCCACTAATTTGAGGTCCCTAGAGCAATCTAGTTCATAGAGACAGAAAGTAGAATGGCGGTTGTCAGCGGCTACCAGGAGGGGGGGTAGGGGGTTGCTCCTGGAGATCCATGGTGGTGATGGCTGCACATTATGAATGTCTTGAATACCACTGAACTGGAGGCGCCTGGGTGGCTCAGTCGGCTAAGTGTCTGACTTCGGCTCAGGTCATGATCTCTCAGTTCGTGGGTTCGAGCCCCGCATTGGGTTCTGTGCTGACACTTCAGAGCCTAGAGCCTGTTTCAGATTCTGTCTCCCTCTCTCTCTTCCCCTCCCCTGCTTGCACTCTACTCTGTCTTTCTCTGTCTCAAAAACAAACATTTAAAAAAATTTTTTTAATTAAAAAAATACCACTGAACTGTACACTTAAAAATGATTCAGATGTAACTTTTACGTATATTTTACCAGAATAAAACAATAAAAAAACACCTTATGAAATAGAAATTCCATATTTTTTTTCCAATTCCAGACATTTCTGCATGGGGATGCTACTGTGGGCCAAGTCCTAGACGCTCAGGGGTCTTGTCTTCTCCTGTTGTTGAGCTTTAGTTAGAAACCTTCAAACTTGATGATAAATTATATTTTTTAAAAAAATTTCAGAAACATTGTCAGACTCTGCATGTTACAGAGGAGAAAACAGAGTCTCAGAGAGGTGATCCAGCTTGACAGAAACAGGCCTCCATTGCCCTCCATCCTGGAGCTAAGAAGCACAATCCACTTCTTCCACCTGCTTTTTGTTTGTTTGTTTGTTTGTTTGTATTTATTCTGAGAGAGAGAATCGACACCATCAGCACAGAGCCTGATATAGGGCTCAAACCCATGAATTGTGAGATAATGACCTGAGCTAAAACCAAGAGTCAGACACTCAAATGACCTAGACACCCAGGCACCCCTTTTTAAATTTTTATTTACTTTTCCCCCACCTTCTTCTTGTGCGTGAGTCTGGGCTATTCCTCATCATCTCAAAGCTTCTATTTTCTCACCTGTGAAATGAGGAAGGTTCCCTTCTCACAGGGCAGGATGAAGTCCATGTGTGATGGGCTTGGTATAGTGTCTGAGGCACATTGATAGTAAATGCTCAATGGAATTGGTTTTAGTGGACAAGTAGATTCCTCTGGGGCTTTTCTTGGTTACCTGAGGGGTAAGAGGAAGTATTAAGAACTGTGCTGTCTCTTTATTCCTCCTACATTTAACGTGGTGACATTGAGCCAGGATAAACCCATAGATTTATTTCTCAATGTCACAAGCATGCCTGGGGTAGGAATCCTGTTTGGATTAAACTCTGACCATCTATTTATAAAACTGGGGGTCCCTTAAGCAGATAAGGCTAACTGACCTCCTGGCTCCACATTCTCCGTTGTAAACAAGGGCAAAATTGGTAAATGTTTGTTCTTACTTAAAACATGTTCCCCCACACATGACCTGTTTATATCGCCCTGCATGGAAATCCCCTCCTGCGGACCCCTAATCCACCCATTACATCATTTACTCACAAACACTTATTGAGCAACTCCGTCCCAGGAGGCCTAGGATGGGGCGGTGAGCGCCCACACCCAGCTCCCCCCACCGCTTCAGCCAGCTGGTCCCCACACCACGGGGGGCGGGGGGGAGTGTGCGCTGCTGGCGGCCAGCTGGGGGGCAGCGAGGGGCGTGCAGTGCTGGCGGCCAGCTGGGGGGCAGGCCCCGGGGGTCTGCGTGCACTTGCCCGCACTGGCTCCCTTCATCCTGCCAGAGGCGTCAGGGTGGACAAGAGATCTTCTCTGCTGGCTTCCCTGTCCGGTCCAGAGAGCCGGGCTGCGGCAATCACAGACCCGTGTGTCCCGGTGGCAGGGCCCACCCCCACGCCCCCTCGCGAGCGTCAGACCCCCGGGAAACGGACGGAAGCCGCAAGCCCGAGGCCCCCACAGCCGGAGACGGATCCGGGGTGGCGGGGGAGGGGCGATTTAGGGACGCGGCTGCTGAACCTGCTGGACCGGCCCGGCCCGCCCGTGGGGGGTGGACCCCAGGGGCGGGGCGGGGCCCCTGTGCGGGGACGGCCTGGCCTCGCCCTCCTCCTCCTGCCCCCAGGCTAGGGTGCTGCCTGGAGACGGAGGGCCTTCCAGGAGCTTCCAAGCTGCAGCCCCTCTCGGGCAGCCCCTGCCTGCTCACCTTGACTTCCAGCTGAGACCAGCCTCTCCAGGTCAGATCACCTGCCTCCCCTCACAAAAACGTTTACCAGTGCATTTGACTTAAAAACAAAAGTCAATTCGTGCAACAATTATCACAGGCTTGGAGTGCTTTGGTGAGTCACATCTTTAATAGCCAAAGTTGCATAATCACTTGTAACAGTCTATGACTTACCTCATCAGTTTGTCTAGAGCACAAGAGGGAAAGGGGAAAATCTGGTCCTTGATGGCCAGGAAGAGTCCCTCAAAGGATGACCTGCTACATGTGGACAGGGGTGGGGAGAAGTGGGTCTGTAGGTCTCCTACAGCAGCTGCTCCGGGGTCATTGCCATGGGCCCACCTAACACAAAGGGGTCACTTGGGTTAGGAGGCAGTATCCTACATCACCAGAGTCAAATGGTCTATGCCATCAATAACACATTCACCTCCAGGCAACCTGGCTGCACTGTGGGTTTCCCACAAAGTCCCAAGGCCCTTAACATTCAATGGATTCCCTTCTGAATGGCCAGTGGGGCAATTTGAGTGCCAGAGTAGCCACAGAAAGAAAATGAGAAGTCTGTTCTGCCTTTAGCTGCCCTGCCCTAGAAAGCACAGACAGGAAGACCAGTGTGAAGACAGAGGTCAGCCAGGATAGAAGAGTCCTTCCCCTTCCACTGGGAGGGCAGAGAGAGGGAGAGAGAATCCGAAGCAGGTCCTGTGCTGCCAGGGCAGAGCCCGCCACAGGACGCCATCTTATGAAGCATGAGATCATGACCTGAGCTGAAATCAAGAGTGGAATGCTTAAATGACTGAGCCACCCAGGCACCCCCCGATGATGTTTACTGATGACCTTCTGGCTGGGTTATTCTGGAGAAGAATCCTGAACTAGGAGGGAACGGAGCAGGGGAAGGAAGCTTGGGAAACCAGGGCTTCCCAAGCAGATAGATTCCTGCGATGGCAGAAGGATTGGCAAAGAGGTCACTTTCAGCGTTTCAGAAAATCTTAACAAATCATACATGCACATCCGTCTGGCTCACGTAAGTAAAACCCAGTCACCTCACCAAACAAGCTTTACAGCATATGTAAGTACATCTCATTAGTAAATAGAAAAACAAATTAGCACTGATGGGGTACAGTACTTGGTGGACAAAATCTTTAAAAGTCTAGATGCAGGATAAAGTCCCCCAAATCTCTCCTCAGTGTCTCTCAGTATTTGAGAGACTACTCTGTGTTCATCACTGTGATAGTCATGTCCAGAGGGGATGCATCAGCCTTTAATGAATTCACCTGAATTCAGGTATTTAAATGTAGTGTAAATATACTGATCTAGCTCCTGGTGTTATATCTTCCTTTACGTGTCTTGGAGTTTAGTGGCTCTTGACTAGGTCTGCTACCCAAGAAAACTAATCACAATCAGAAGCTTACCTGCGGTGCAACTCAAGTTATGCTATGGGTAAAGGGGTAACAAAATCCTTTCCTGATTTGTATGGGGAATTGACCTGACACTACTATACAATTAATTTTAGGGGTGAAAAAAAGGACAAACAGTGGCAGCAAAAGTATGTCACCGCTTGTCTAAGAATCAATGGAGATTGGGGTGCCTGGCTGGCTCAATCAGTAGAACATGCAACTCTGGATCTCAGGGGTTGTGAGTTCAAGCCCCACGTTGGGTGTAGAGTACTTTAAAAAACACAATCTTAAGAAATTAGGACTCCGGGGCGCCTGAGTGGCTTAGTTGGTTAAGCGTCCGACTTTCACTTAGGTCATGATCTCGTGGTTCGTGGGTTCGAGCCCCGCGTTGGGCTCTGCGCTGACTGCCAGCTCAGAGCCTGGAGCTTGTTTCAGCCTGTGACTCCCTCTCTCTCTGACCCTCTGCTGCTCACGCTCTCTCTCTCTCTCCTAGAAATAAATAAAACATTAAAAAAAAATTAAAAAAAAAAAAGAAATTAGGACTCCAACAAACCTGGTTTGAGCCCTTCCATTTCTCCCCTTTAGAGGGTGGCATACAAGGCACAGAAGGGCCAGCCCGGGTAAGAGAATGAATCTTGGTCAAGATTAAGAGGTCCCTTGTGCTGAAAGACCCCTGGAGTAGGTCAGGTCACATTCTCCATGGTTTCTACAAGTCATTTAATGCAGAAAGTATACTCTAAGTAAATATGGAAGCAGATTGAGCTAGCTAATTGGGTTTTCCTCTGCACAAATCATCACTTTAATTCAGAAACCAATTGTCCTTGGGTGTCTCACATACTTCTTCCTTTCTGATTTTGTTTTTGGTATATGTTCTTTGTCTTCATGCCAATTCTGATTCTTCCCTTTTTCTCAAACTTTGGTTTGAACTTTGCTTCTGGAAAACATTCTGGTCTTAAAACCTGTCTTTTGTGGATGTCTCCATTGCTCTACACTCCCAGTCAAATGATGTAAGGAGGCAACACTGTACTTGCTTGTACTCACGTACGTATGCTGTCATTTCTCTTCTAACCAAATCCTAAGCAAATATTCCCCTAACCACACACACATGCAGAGCACACAGAAACGTCCCTAGAGAGAATGGTTGGGCTACGTAAGACTGTGGTACTTACCGAGTGATGCTGGGACTCCAAGCTCATTATTCTTGCTTCTCAACCCTGCGAGAGGACATTCTTCATTCTCGTTAAGAACACCGTTGTCAATGCCCCTAAAATTCAGAAACCTCTCCCAGCTGATGAGGACAAATCATGATAGATCTGTGGCAGACTTTAGTGACATGGCTACACGGTTAAAAAAGCAAACGATGCCTGTAGTGCCCAAAGGAGGGAATGAACAATGAACACCTTCCCTGCTTCCTGATGCCCTTAGCCAATGTAGCCAGGAAGGCACGCATCTCTTATATGCTCCTTCTGAAGACAATGGCCAACTTTGGTTTTCCTGCCACAATCTTATTTCTGACCAGTAATTCCCAACATTTTATATGCTATTCACCATTTAGAAACAAACGGTTTTGGAGAGTTTTAGGAAAATGACAGGACAATCAATAAAAGGAATGTTTTTTCCCACTGATGTCACCTACATAATTCTTTATTCGCCCCACCCCCTTTTAAAGTAAGCTCTACACCCAATGTGGGGCTTGAACCCATGACCCTGGGAGTTGGATGCTCTACAGTCTGTGCCAGCCAGGCACCCCCATAATAATTTTAAAAAGATAATCCTCTAGCACATAAAATATCTGCACAGCACTACAACATACTCATTCTAGAAGTTCTTGAAAGGTTTTACATCAATTTGAGTTATTTTCTAGAAAAAAATATTTTCAGAAGCTAAGTATTTAGAATAGTTGTTTCAAGACTTTTCATAAATAGACTTAACATTGTATCCTTCAGAGCTGTGGCCTGCTATGATCCATACCCCTCCATTATGAGTGAATAACAGAAACCATGCATTTATGTTTCTTAACTGTGTCTGATAACAGTTCAGCAGCTCCCGGTGACACATTATACTGCTTTCATGTAAGAAAATTAGTACAGCTGAGTTCATGCAGTCTTTATTAATTTGACAAACACAAGAAAATCTGCAATTTATCAAAATTATATCTTACCAAGAATTTGAAAGGTATTTTAAAAAAGATGTATTCAGTCTGTCTGAATCATGGACAAAGCAGTGCCCGTGGAAGCAAAAGCCAGATGATGAGCACGCCAGCATTCCCGCTGAAGCCTGCAGCCAGCGCCTCCAGTCCCGCGGGGAATGGACGGTCCTGTACTTGCTACTGTCTATGGTTGATTCTGAAGCTGCCCCTTTGCAACAATCATTTATTATCAAAGGAAAATTGCTTCCTGGGAAATCTTTCCTGCTACACACACCAGGCTCAAGTGCTAACACCATGTTCCAGGGCCCAGGGCGGGCCCAGCTATTTCCTGAGGACAATGTTGCAGGCATCCGAGGCCCTGGTAAACAGTCAAAGAAAGGGCTCCTGTCAGCACCAGGCTGATTTTTATATACACGCATCTGAGGTGTTTCCTACCAGAGGAGAGGGCGGTTCGGATGATGCCATCCAGAGGATTCGGGAGGTGAGCGTGAGGGCAGCCTTATTAGATGCTGCTCGGCAATTTCACTGAAGGCTATGAAGAGTTGAAACCATTGTTTTTACTCTCCTGTGTTTGGGGGAATTTAAAGAGAATCAAGAAAATCATAAGGATCACTTCTGGGCTCAAACGCATGACGAGGATATGGTTTCATCCCAGGCAAGACCCAAAGTCTGGTTTTCAAGTTCCCTTTACAGTCAGCTTTGTGGACACCCCAGAGGTGAGGCGAATGGCGGTCAGGCCTTTATAGACTATCCGAAAGCAGACAGAGAAAAAGGAGTGCTTCACTGAAAGGGTTGGTTTCTGGAAGAATGAAGATTACCTTTAAAACATCAATTTTATAAGCCCTCAGTGACGGTAACCATAAAAAGGGAGTACTGACAAGTACCTAATATTTTAGGGAACTTCAAGATGGCACATATAAGAAGACAGGAACCTACAGATGTATTCTGAGGACAGGTCTTACCCATCTTCACATCTTTAGACTCGATAACCATGCTAGGAACATGGAAGACACTGAATAAATGTTTTCACAATGGCTTCTGAGCTCTTTCTCTTCTAGGGCTAGATCAGGAATTGGGTAATAGTGCAAGGCCAGGCCCTGGCGGTCAGCCTTCTTTGAGACGCTGAGCCTGGAAGATCTTATGTGGGTGCTTAACTTTTGTCTCATATTCTACAAATTATGACCACGACTACTATATTAAGTTTTTTGAGGCCAAGTAAAGGATAAGTACTAAACTTCTTGTACGGACATCGGTTATAGAAGGAGGGTTTTTAAAAACAAGACACTTTAAAAACTGAGGATTCAAGAATTCAGAAGTGAAAAGACCACCTCCCTAGTTGTTGCTTCTGTGGCAAAATCAATAAATCATTCACTTACGATTGTTTTCAAGTTGCTTAGAAAGCTTTTTTCCTAATCAAGAAATTTAATCATTTACAGTGAGAGCTGTGATCCTAGGACCGCACACTAACCTAGTGAGAATCAAAAACAGGAAAAGCACGCTCTTCCTCTTTGAAAAAAGATCCGCAAATCTTCTAAATATGGTAGGTTTGCCCACAAGCTAGTTTGCAGCAACCTTCTGTACATACACGCTCTTTAGGCCAGTCAGCCCCAGACCTGAGTGGTCACTCTTCTTCCTCCTCTTCATTAAGCAGGTTCCCTGGGCTGGTCCTGCTTTGTTTGGCCCAGCTCCACAGCTGCCCCTGACCCGTGGCGGGGCACAGCCTCAGTGGCCTTGCTGCTATTTTCCCCGGTGACAATCTATTTTTCATGGCGGAAGACTACCGTTTTGATATTTCAGAAACAACAGGATTGACCCTAAGAAGAAAGTTCAAAGTTCTGTATCTGAGATTGGTGATTTAAAGAAAAGCAAGCGTTCTCTCTATACTGAGCTGTGGTTCTGTCATGTAGAAAGTGAGATTTATTGCCATTTTTCTACACAGGACGGTGATACAAAGGACGGATTTAATCACACACACACACCACATACCCTCTTTTGGGATGAAACCTTTCATGAAAGATACGGTACTTTTGGGGCCCTCACACTAATAAACTAGTCTAGATCTAGGGGCTCCCTCAAGGCTGCCTCAAATCACAAACATGTTCAAGTGGCTTTGCTGTAGTGGTTGAATCATGTGTCTTTCTAGAAGATAATACACTGCTACATATCTGAGGAAAAAATCTTGGAAATAAGGGACTAAACAAAGAGATGAGACAACCTACTATTTTAAGCCCCACTCTTTCTGTGCAGAGACTTGTTTTCCCTGCATTTTTCAACTACCTAATATGAGCCAGTTTTTGCTTATGCTCGTGATGACCAGCACACTACTGCTAAATTTAGTTTCTTATAAAAAACATTCTGTGACAGAAAACAAATATTCTAAACTGCAGGGACAGGGCACCTGGGTGGCTCAGTCAGTTAGGTGTCCAACTTCAGTTCACATCATGATCTTGTGTTCGTGGGTTCAAGCCCCGCATCTGGCTCTGTGCTGACAACTCAGAGACTGGAACCTGTTTTGGAGTCTGCGTGTGTGTGTCTCTCTCTGACCCTCCTCAGACTGTGCTCTACGTCTCTCAAAGAATAAAATAAAATAAAGTGTTAAAAAAAAACCCAAAAAAATTCCAAGGAGAACTGCAAACAAGATCATCTGATAGGCTGGAGAGAGAGCAGGAAGAAAAAGAAAAGCTGGCCTTTCTTCAGCCACAGGGGGAGACAAAGTGTCTCACAAATGCTCACAGTCTGATCACTGTGGCTAAAGGTGTCAGTGGTAAAAGAAGGGCTATTCCCGGGAAAGCTCCATTTACAGGTGTCCTGTGCCCACAGGCTGATGGCTCCGCTCATGTGCACTGTTCCGCTGAACTGCACAGGACCTTGACCCCACTGCCCACCTCAAAGTACACACAGGTGCACTCGTTTGAAAGGGAAGTCAGAAGGGAAAGCACAAAACACCCACTCTGAGGTTCCTGAGGAATAACTTGGTTCTCCTCCTCAAGATATGCCCACGGGATACTGGCTCATTTTGTCCCATGGACTGTTAGAGGCCCCTTCTCTTCTCAGCATCTGGTTCGCCTCCTGACCCTAGCTTCTCCCGTGGCTTACCCAGTAAAATCATGGCTTTCTCCAAATTCTTCCTTTGTACTGATACAACTGACTTCGAAACCCACCAGCTTTTGGCTATTGGTTCAAATTCTGACCTAGTGTCAGAGACAATGGGTTGCAGTAAAAAAAGAAAAACCAGGACAGAAAGTGCTTCACCAGCCATTTTACTCTTCTTTAATTCTACTGTCTTTGGGCACACACTGTATTTGCTACTGAAGAAATTATGACAGTGAGGCTGATAGCACTGATTCATAACACATTCTTTGCACCACACAGAGTAAAATCCTAGAGTAACTGGACCATCTGCTACCACAACAGAGCTGTCTCATTTGCTGTAGAAGAGAATGCTTATGGGGAGTCAGGGAGAGATGGGAACAATGGAAGCATCCAGGGCAAGTAAACCTACAAGTATGTCTAAAAATAAAGAATTTGGTGGAAAATCCAGAATTCACCTAAGGCTGACAGGAAACTGTTTAGATATAGTTCCATTCTCTCCAGAAATTACTGGGTTTGGAACCTGAGGTTAAGACTTTTAGGATAAAGCAGGTAAGTTCAGACTGGCCATGGGAAGAAATGCAACCGTAGATGGTACTGAGTTTCAGTGCTTGAAAACAAAATTTTCAAAATCAACGTATATATTGGACTTGACTCAAGGTGAAAAAAAAAAGTCTTATTTAAAAATGGTTTCAGTCTGCTGCAGAAAGGCTTGAAAGTGAAAGCTGGAGCCCCTTTTCAAAACCCTCTTCATGTCGCTGCTGGTGTCTGCTCTCCTTACAGTACCTCCTGAAAAGGTTGAGAGTTCAATACAGGTTTATTAGGTTGATCTTCACCATGTGGTTTAAGATGGAGAGTCCTGTTTGGTTTAAACCATGTCATTTTAACTTCTCGGTAATGGTAGTCCTGAGAGTCTGCAGTGTTGGTAAAATCCACCCGTGACCAAGGGTCGAACTGCTGGTGGGAGCACAGCAACTTCTTGGTCTGTCCCCCCTCCTCCTCCTCGTCCCTCAAATCTGGTAGTTTCTGCACCGAGGGACTCAGTCCGTCACGATGACATATGTTCAAGATCATTTTCTGTGGACATCTTCTTCCAGTGCCCAATGGTACAGGTGGTCAGGAAGACTTGCAAAGAAGCTGCAAAAGTCCAGCTGGGAATCTTGCCTTTGTTAGATGTGGACACAGGAAAATCATCTTTGTCCTCCCCAGGTTTAATTACAGTCAAAGGAGAAAAATCCATGGGATTCTAATTGCAAATATGCTAGATATAAAATTGATGGAATGCTAACTGGTCCATAAAGGGCTGTACAAGATAATCTGTGGCAAAGTAGAAAACAAGCCCAAAGGTGATAGAGATCGGAAGAGCTGGCAGAGCTTTCTTGAAAATGGCGAGGAGTAATAATGTAAGGCACAGACCCTGTGGAGAAGAGGGGAGAAGACACAAACTCAGACAAAATTATCAACGTATTTCATGCAAAAACAACCCAATCACAAGTCCTGTCCTCTATTTAGTTCCCTGAATATTATCCTTTGAGGTTAAATTTTAGGGCAATTTTTTTCATTCAATTTGGAAACAGTATTTATTTTCCTTTGCAACACAGAGTTCATTACCCACACACTGTTGCTACTTCACTCCTTAATTCCAGGTAAGGAATAGAATCCAAAAATAAAACTATTTTTTTTTAAATTAAATAATATTGAAATTTCTACTTAAAATATTGAGTTGGCTACTGTGAGTTTAGTTTGGCTGGCTAAAGTCCCAGAAGTGAGAAGCATCCTTTATGTTGTATGGGGGGGCAAAGAGATGCTCACAGAATAAACCAATAAAAGTTTACGAAGCATATACAGGTTTCTCTATCTGAAAGTAGAGTGTTCCTACAAAGCCTTTTATAAGCCAAAAGAGCACAAAGCGAAACATATCCCCACTTCCTGAAAGTTCCAATTATGCCACTTTTCTTTTTTTTTTAATGAAAGACCTATCATTAGTATGGTAACAGCTTTTTTTGTAAAAGCAAAAATCTTCCTTGGATTTCTTTCTGTTACCAAAAAAGGCAAAGTGGTGTAACAGGCACTTTCAGAAACCGGTGTTGCTTTCTTGTCAGCACAGAGCAGCCATATAATATAGTCCACTTTTTCACCCTAAGACAATGTCTGATTATCATTTCAAGTTTATCCAAAATAAGTAATTTTCCTCTTAAAAGATACAACACATCCAGAAAAGTAAAAAAAGAAAGAAAGAAAGAAAGAAAGAAAGAAAGAAAGAAAGAAAGAAAGAAAAAGAAAGAAAAGAAGACACATGAAAATTCTGTTTTTCATAAAGTAAATGTGTAATGGCTCTCATCTCATCTCTCATCTAACTTCATGGACACATATCAAAGACAGCACATCTTTAGCAAAAATACCAATAAGAAACATCTTAAGAGTCACTTATAGTTTTGAAAGCCTCGGGCTTCATGCTGTGGTGCTACAAGCAAGACCTACATGGCACCATGCATCGTGTTAAGCTTTTCTCACCTCAGACCTGCTGCCCCTGGAGACTTGCTTTAAAGGCAAAACCACCACCAGACTCAGGGACTAAGTGAGGATCTGAGTGCCCCTATAAGACTGATCTAACACAGCTCATTCCTACATGTCTATGCTGCCAGGCTTGAAGTAGCCGTTCCCAATCAGAGGTGCTTATCAGAACTTTCTGGAGAATTAAAAAAAAAAAAAAACCCACACAATTAAAACATTAAATATCTCAGGACAGGGATGAACAATTTTAATGGCTGATTTTAATGGGCAGCCAGGTGGCAAACAATTTAGGTGAGGTTCAATGATTTGTTTTTAAAAGCTCTCTAGGTGACTGGCATACCCAGCCCAGCTACGGTTAAAACAGACTGCCTTAGGGGTGCCTGGGTGGCTCAGTCGGTTGAGCGTCTGACTTTCGCTCAGGTCATGATCTCACAGTTCGTGGGTTCGAGCCCCGCGTCGGGCTCTGTGCTGACTGCCAGCTCGGAGCCTGGAGCCTGTTTCAGTCTGTGCCTCCCTCTCTCTCTGACCCTCCCCTGCTCACGCTGTCTCTCTCTCTCCTAGAAATAAATAAAGCATTAAAAAAATTAAAAAAAACAAAAAAACAAAAAAAACAGACTGCCTTAGGGCCACTTGCGTGGCTCAGTCCATTAGTGTCCAACTCTTGGTTTCAGCTCAGGTCATGATCTCATGCTCATGGTCTCATGGGTTTGAGCCCTGCATTGGGCTCTGTGCTGGCAGCAAGGAGTTTGTTTGGGATTCTCTCTTTCCCCTTCTCTCTGCCCCTTCCCCACTTGTGCTGTCTCTGTGTCTCTCAAAATAAATAAACCTTAAAAAACAAACAGATTGCCTTAAAGGGACAGCATAATCAGAGTTCTGAGATGAGGATTTCAGACATGTTTTTATTAGTGTATACTTACAATTAATATGGCTACAAAGCAGGCTATGGTTGTGTTCCAGTCTCCACTGGCTGTTGCAGAAGCTTTACCAACCAAAACACTGTAGAAAATGAAGTCCCCCAATCCAAGTTTTACTCCCCCTAAAAACGAAAAGATTATGAATATAAAAGTTTGTCACTCTTTGCCATCAGTTCAAAAATGTCACTGCCGTATTCCATCCTGTATTGAATGAGAAAGCAGTAAACGATATGTAAATAATTGGCTTTAGCTAGGTTTTCTTTCTTTTCTGTTCTCTGCTAATGAGTTTCAGATTCTATATGGCTGGCTCTGTGGTCTTTCACAGTTAGATGCTGTTGTCATGTATAACAAGAACAATATTGGTCATCTATTGACTGCCTAGTTTACACCCGGCACTTGTTCTAATAAATCTTCACAAGAACTCCTATGAGACAGGTTATCATTTACTTCATAAAATTCACCCACTGTTCAATTATTGTAAAAGATTTATAGAGTTGTCCGACCATCACAATCCACATTCCCATCACTGTAGGCCTTAAGCAACACTGATATCTTCTGTGTAAATTTGACTTTTCTAGACACTTCAGAGAAACGGAAATGTAACAGTATGTAGTCTTTGTGACTGGCTTCTTTCAACGTAACATATTTTTGAGGTTTACCCAAGATACTGCTCGTGTCTGTACTTCCTTTTTACTGGTCAGTTTTCCGCTGTATGAATACACTATTTCACTAGTTGATAGACAATGGGGTGTTTTCAGTTTGGGGCTATTATGAATAATGGTGCTATGAACGTTCTGCACTGACCAGGCATACACATCTTTGTGTGGACATTGTTTTCATTTCCATTGGGTAGATTCCTACAAATGGGATTGCTGGGTAATATAGTAACTTTATCTTTAGTTTTTTAAGAAATTGCCAAATTGTTTTCCATGCTGGCTGCACTAGTTTACATTACCACCAGCAATGCCTGAGGGCTCCAGTTTCTTTACTTCCCTTACCAACACTTGGTATTGCTAGCCTTTGTGATGACAGCCATTCTGAATAATGGTGTTGAGGTGTTTATTACCTCTTATATTTCTCCTTTGGTGAAATGTTTATCCAAAGCATTTCCCTATTTTTTTAATGGTTAATCTTCCATATTATTGAGTTGTAAGCATTCTTTATATGTATATATATCCTCAACACAAGTCTTGAATAGAACTTGAAATATGATTTGTATAGATTTTCTCACAGTCTGTGCCTTCTTTTCCTTTTTTTTTTTTTTTTTTTACTGTTTATTTGAGAGGGAGAGAAAGAAAGAGTCCCAAGCAGGTCCCACACTATCAGCAGAGCCTGATGCCAGGCTGGATCCTACAAACTGTGAGATCATAACCTGAGCCAAAATCAAAGGTTGAATGAATGCTTAACCAACTGAGTCACCCAGGCACCCCTCTTTTCCTTTTCTTAATGGTATCTTTTTAAAAAAAAGTTGTGTTTTTTTTTTTTGTGGTTTTGTGGTAAAATACACAACTCAATGGCATTAAGTAAACTCACACTGTTGTACCACTATTCTTATCATCCATTTACAGAACTCTTTTCATCTTGCAAAACTAAAACTGTGTACCCATTAAACACAAACTCCTCTTTCTTCCCTCCCACCAGCCTCTGGCAACCATCGTTCTATTTTCTGTCTCTGAGTCTGACTACTCTAGGTACTTCATATCATAAAGGATTTGCCTCTTTGTGACTGGCTTACTTCACTTAGCATAATGTCCTCAAGTTCATCCATGTTATATAGCATGTGTTAGAATGTCCTTTTCAAGGCTGAATAATACTCCAGAGTATGTATACACATTTTATTTATATGCTCATCCATTAATGGATCCCTGGATTGCTTCCACCTCATGGCTATTGTGGGTAATGCTATGAAACTGGGTGTACAAATATCTCTCCTCTTAATGGTATCTTTTGAAGTGCAAAAGTTTTTAACTTTGGCCAAGTCTAATCTATCGATTTTTTCTTGTATATATCAGTGTTGTATTGAAGAACTCTTCCCATCCCAAGTTTTTCTCTAATGTTTTCTTCTAGAAGTTTTAGTTTAACCACTCACATTTCAGTTTATGATCCATTTTGAGTTCATTTTTGACTGTGTGAATGATGGATGGATAGGGTGAGGCAGGAGTTTCCATTCTTTCTTTTGCATGTGGGTATCTAATTGTCCCCGCACCACTGGTTGAAAAGATTACATATCCTTTTCCTGTTGAATTATTTTAGCATCTTTGTAAAAAAAAATTATTGACCACAAATCTAAGTATTTGCTTCTAGACTCGCAATTCTGTTTCACTGATTTATAATGCCTCTCCTTGTGCCTGAACTGATTACTATGGCTTTTTTTTTAAGTGTTTATTTATTTTTGAAAGAGAGAGAGTGAGCATGAGCAGAGGACAGGCAGAGAGAGGGCAACAGAGGATCTGAAGCAGGCTCTGAGCTGTCACCACTGAGAGCCAGATGCGGGCCTGAACTCATGAACCGTGAGACCATGACCTGAGCTGAAGCTGAACACTTACCCAAATGAGCCACCCAGGTGCCCAATTACTATGGCTTTAGAGTAAGTTCTGAAGTCAAATAGTATAAATCCACCAATTTTTCCTTCTCTTTCAAAACTGTTTTGAGTATTCAAAATTCTTTACATTTCTGTTTTTTTGAAATATAGCTTGTAGACATTGACGAGATGATTCTAAAACTTGCAAGAAATGCAAATGCCATAGGTTTTCTGTTATCCAACATTTTTTTCCTTCAAATTCTTTTCAAAAAAATATACAATTAAGTAAAGGCTAAAATATGGACTCAAAAAGATATGTTTTAACTTTGAGTCCATTATTCATCCATAAAGCTTTACAAGTGGCTTTCATTTTTCTGTTAAGTAATTATTCCCAACTGAAGTTTGACCCTGATTTCAAAGTTTAGTTGCCTGGGTTAGAGAAACCACCTTCAGGGGACAGAGGCAGAGGGCCCTGGGAAGAATGGGGTGTTCCACATGTGGGTGGGAAATAAGCAGAGGGCTGGTTAGTAAGGTATTACGAAGAAACCAGTGTTCTTGAGTTGTGGCAGCCAGACTGCAGTCTTCCTTAGCAGAAAAGATAAACTTATGACCCATGAAATCCAATGCTATGAATTACAGGGTCAGCTACCCTTGAACTTGCTAACCTTCCCAGAGTGATGAATACATACACCAGTTTCACATGTACAGAAGAGGGCAGTGCTACTATTTAAGTACTTGTATAATCCAGAGCAAAGTGATTAACTTCTTTTAATCCTCAAATTCCTCGGCTCTAAGATGGGGATTATGAGCTATTACATAGGGCTGTTATCAAGAATTAAAAACTAGGGGCATGTGGGTGACTCAATTAAGTGTCTGACTTTAGCCCAGGTCATGATCTCACATTTTGTGGGTTCGAGCCCCACGCCAGGCTCTGTGCTAACAACTCAGAGCCTGGAGCCTGCTTCGAATTCTGTGTTTCCCTCTCTCTTTGCTTCTCCCCTGCTTGTGCTCTGTCTCTCTCTCTCAAACATATATCAACATTAAAAAAATAAAGGGGGGGGGTGTACCTGGGTGGCTCAGTCAGTTAAGGGTCTGACTTTGACTCAGGTCATGATCTCACAGCTCGTGAGTTCAAGTCCCTCATTGGGCTCTGTGCTGACAGCTCAGAACCTGGAACTTGATTTGGATTCTGTATCTCCATCTCTGTCTCTCTCTCTCTGCCCCTCTCCTACTTATGCTCTGTCTCTCTCTCTCAAAAATAAATAAACATTAAAAAAAAGTTAAAAAATAATACAGGAAAAGTTCTTGGCACATATAAAGGCTAAAACATAGAATGGCCTTAGATTTAGATTTCAATTTCAAATGTTAAGTGCTATAAGAAACTAAAACCGGGGCGCCTGGGTGGCTTAGTCGGTTAAGCGTCCGACTTTCGCTTAGGTCATGATCTCGCGGTTCGTGGGTTCGAGCCCCGCGTCGGGCTCTGTGCTGACTGCCAGCTCAGAGCCTGGAGCCTGTTTCAGTCTGTGACTCCCTCTCACTCTGACCCTCCCCTGCTCACGCTGTCTCTCTCTCTCTCCTAGAAATAAATAAAACATTAAAAAAAAAAAAAAAAAGAAACTAAAACCAAGTCCTTGGGGGAAAAAATGTTACAGAAATGAGATTTTTAAAATAATGCAGGAAAAACATTTTGCAGTTATCTGAAAACAAACTTGTATTTAGAATATACAAAGAATCATTACAACTCAATAATTAAAGAGGCAAATAAAAATGGCCAAAAGATCTGAATATACTTCTCTAAAGAAAAAATAAAAATGGCCAATAAGCACACAAAAAAATACTCAATATCATTAGCATTAGGGAAATGCAATTGAAAACCATAATGAGATACCACTTTATACCTACTAGAATGATTATAATCAAAAAGATAATACATGTTGGTGAGGAAAAACTGGAAAAACTGGAGCATCCACACACTGCTGGTGAGAATGTAAAATAGTATGGCTGTGGGGCGCCTGGGTGGCTTAGTCGGTTAAGCGGCCGACTTTCGCTTAGGTCATGATCTCGCAATTCGTGGGTTTGAGCCCCGCATCGAGCTCTGTGCTGACTGCCACGCTGTCTCTGACTCTGACTCACGCTGACTCTGACTCACGCTGTCTCTCTCTCTCTCCTAGAAATAAATAAAACATTAAAAAAAAAAAAATAGTATGGCTGCTTTGGAAAACAGTCTGGCAGTTTCTCAAAAGGTTAAACACAGAGTTATCATGTTGCTCAGGAATTTTTCTTTAAATAGTTCCTTTTGATTTACTCAATCAAAATGTGCCATAGCCAAATAACTAAAACCACAGCAATCGAAATTGCTTACATTGGTCAAAATGCAATAACAGTATTCTACTATCAAATGTTCCTTTTTTTTAATGTAGGCTCCATGCCCAACATGGGGCTCTAATTCATGACCCTGAGATATGAGTAGTGTGCTCTACCCACTGAGCCAGCTAGACACCCCTCTACTGGCAAGCGTTAATGCTGGGACTGGCTATTATTTTACTGCTATTTGCTAATTGGGGTCTGGGCCTTCTGTTATTTTTATCAACTCTGAAAAATAACTTCAAGTAATATGGTGTTCTTTTAATATTAAAAAGAACATTTCTTGGTCTACCAAATCTAAGACATGGTAAAGATAATAAATTATGATGAATATTACTTTAATTGTAACATTTCTTTAAACACTCTAGCAGAGTCATATGTGCCTTGCTTAAATATAGTAACATAAAAAATAGTATTTCCTATTATCTTTTTAATAAATATAAACATACTAAAAACTGCCTGAGGGGCGCCTGGCTGGCTCAGCTGGTAGAGCATGCAACTTTTGACCTTGGGGTTGTGAGTTTGAGCCCCATGTTAGGTATAGAGAGTACTCAAAAATAAAGGCTTAAAAAAAAAAAAAAACACCTGGGGCGCCTTGGGTGGCTCAGTCAGTTAAGCATCTGACTTCGGCTCAGGTCATGATCTCGCGGTTCGTGGGTTCGAGCCCCACGTCGGGCTCTGTGCTGACAGCTAGCTCAGAGCCTGGAGCCCATTTCGGATTCTGTGTCTCCCTCTCTCTCTGACCCTCCCCTATTCACACTGTCTCTCTCTCAGAAATAAGTAAAACATTAAAAAGAATTAAAAAACCAAAAAAACCCACTTGCCTAAAATGTATTATTTTACTTTTTTACTACTAAAACCTCTTCTTCTACTTGAAGCTAATAGCAAAATTCCTCTCCCTCACTTCCCTTGAGGTTACAGAAAAGATTATCTAGAGTCAAATTTCCACTCCTGAACACACAACAGGCTAATTTCACTATGCTGATACATTTTAACTCTACTGATTAGTACACTTAGGATGAGCCTGCTACTCATGGCATGATGTTTGAGGGAAGTATATTTTGAAATTCACTAGAAGGAAGACCAACTGCCTCACATTAGATAAAAATATTTTAGGGGCACCTGGGCGGCTCAGTAGGTTAGGGATCCAACTTCAGCTTGGGTCATGATAGACAGTTCGTGGGTTTGGGCCCTGCGTCAGGCTCTGTGTTGACAGCTCAGACTCAAGCCTGTTTCTGATTCTGTGTCTCCCCTTCTCTCTGCCCCTCCCCCCGGCTCATGCTCTGTCTCTCTAAAATAAACTTTAAAAAATTTTGTTAATAGTTTACATTTCTAATTAAAAAAAAAAACTCTTCAGTTTTCTATCGAATGCTGATTTTTATTTTTTTTTTAAATGTTTTTATTTATTTCTAGGAGAGAGAGAGAGAGACAGCGTGAGCAGGGGAGGGTCAGAGAGAGAGGGAGTCACAGACTGAAACAGGCTCCAGGCTCTGAGCTGGCAGTCAGCACAGAGCCCGACGCGGGGCTCGAACCCACGAACTGCGAGATCATGACCTAAGCGAAAGTCGGACGCTTAACTGACTAAGCCACCCAGGCGCCCCTATCGAATGCTGATTTTAAAAGGTTGTCTGGAGAGGATTATGTTACTGGAAGCTAAGATGATGAAAGATTATCAATTATGAGTTTACACTGGCCCTAGAAAAAGAAATATCATTCTGAAATTAGAAGGGGCAATACTCAGGTTTTCCTTTAAAAAAAAAAAAAAGAGAGAGAAAGAGAACATGAAAGATGATGAGGAGAGAGAACTCAAGATGCAAGGTCAGTCATGAAAGACTGCTATATACTCAACAGCTATATTACTTCTTTTGGCTGTAGGTACCTTCGAGAAAAGAGAACAGAAGACACAACCTAATTACAGTGGTAACTTTGCAGGCAGAGAATATATCAGCAAAGGCAAGCTCAAGCCTGGCTGTAAGACGAGGCAACTGTGTCTAGTTTCCCTGGAGTGTGAAAGCTGCAGGCTATAGCTGACTCTAACATCTGGAAAATTCAGCAAGCACCAAAGTTAAATATGTGCCCAGGTTCTGTCCCAGTTAAAAGACTAAGGCTGAGCTATATGTAAGAAGTGTTCTGCTCAAGCTCAAGGATAATGTCAAGATCATAACAATTAGTTATTAGTGAATAAAGAAGTCAAGAAATTTAGGTGTTTGCTTCTTTAAAAAGTACTTAGTATTTTCACCATAATGTTTTAATCAATCAAGAGCTTCCCTTTCCTGAGAAAAAAAACCACGGAGAATAATTTACTTGGAAAATGTGCTAATCTCTTAATAATCATTATCTCTAAAATTAACTGAAGAAATGCTGGAACCCTAATCAAGGGGGGTGGGGGGGGCTCTACTGGCTGATAATGTTCCCAAGAAGCCCCAAGTGCTAACCTAAGTCTAAGTGACAACATATCTTAGACACTGAACAAATGCTTGCATTTCTCCCAATAGCCAAAATCTTTTTGATTTCCTTTAAAATTAATAAAATAGAGTGCTTTCCAGTAAAGGGAATAATGATGTAAAAGGCTGAAACATTCAAACCCACAGATCTCTACAGAGCAAAGAGGAAATATACTTATGAAATTTTTGTACATAAATATTGCAGTCATGAGTCTTACTGGAATAATAATTTCAAAAAATCTTTTACCTTTTAAAACAAATGCAAAATTTCAGGCTGTAAAGGGACACTTTCAAAAATCTGAGAGGCAGAATTTGGCCCATTAACAAATATAGCTATGAGAAAAGCAACAACTATTAATATATCTCACTAAGTGCTATACTCTGTTATTCAGAATTAGACTGTACCACTCTCGATCCATTTTATCTTTGAAGAGTTTGGTAATGTAGCCCCTAAATGAGCCCAGCCATGACTCTACCATGTATAGTAACACACATACTTTCTTCTGGGTCCTCACTGGCCAGGATGCTGCTGGAAAGTTCCTGCACAGCAGCTCGTGATTCCGTCGTAGAGTGATGAGGCCCTAGGCGGTTGTCCCTCTGGGCTTCCCACTCTTCACTGAAGCCACCATCATCGTTCTCTGTCACAGGGTCTTGGGACTCACCTTCTGTGGCTTCAAGAAAAAGTGGAAATTACAGCTCTAAAATTTTTAGAAAAAATGTTAATACCTTTAAGGAAACTACGTGGAAACAGTAACTATCCAACTGTCACTGCAACTAGCTTAGCTGGCTCTTAAACCACAAATCACATGCTGTAAAGGTGCCTGGAGGTTGCTTACCCAATAGCCATTTCTTTCCTTGTTTCCTGAGGGCAGAGTCCTGATTTGTTTGGGTTTCCACCTCTCCTGCACACAACTCTGGTGGTAAATCATGATCCGCCCAGGCCAAACATGGTAATCTCTTCCCAATGAAAGCTCTAAGGCTGAGGCTGGTACTAGCCAATGTGTATTGAGGCCAAGTCTGCTCTGAATTTGGGGAAAATTTTTCTTACTCTTTAGGAGAGATTTAAGGAAGAAACAAACAGCCCCTTTCCAACCCTGGATGATGTCTTATTTGGATAAAATGCCTGGAACTGCAGCTGCCATCTTCTGACCATGATAAGCAGTGGGCTGAGGACCAAGCCTGTATCTAAAGATGACAGAACCGGAAGATGGAAAGAACCTGGGCCCTTGATGACATCAATGAACCATAAAATTCCCCAACCCTACAAATGCCTACACCTTAGGACTTAACTCTAAGTTAACATAAGAGAGAACATAACTCTTTTTTGTTTAAAGCAACTGAGTTGAGTTTTCTGATCTTGGCGGCTGAAAGCTTCCTAAATGGTGGCGCTCACCAACTGCTTCAGTGACCATGATAAAAAGGAGACCATTATGGGAGGTGGGGTGAGGTAGGAAAGGAGGGGTGAATTTTTTTTATGGGCCAGTCACTGCGTTATAAGTGATGATCAATCTTACTGAAAACTGTGAGCATAACATGATAATCCTGAGAAACTTCCACACATTAAAAATAATTAAAATATATGTGAAGCTGATAATACTTTTCTCTCCTTTATTATTATTTTTAATAAAAGTAAAACATGCTCATAGCAGAGGCAGATTTACCATGAACAAATAAAGCTTGCGTACTTCAGGCCTCTCACTTGCATGGAATTCTTCTGGGAGGGGCCACAGCAATTCTGTATTTGTAATTTCTATTCTTTTTCTTAAGCAGGTCTTCACAAAAACTGAATCTTCTATGGTTTGGACTTTACAGAATCATATAAACATAAGCTAAACATAAGCTTTGTAAATAAAAACCGCACTGCCTGCTCTGCCCCTTCCCTCCTCACCCCTACTTTGGAACCTTCAGACATCCCTCTTAGAGCCTTGTGTCCTTTTTTGTTCCAATCAAACTTCTAGTTCTTCTAACACTGTGGTTTTCAGCTAGGGGGTAGCATCTCCCTTCCAGGGGGTGTTTGGGAAGAACTAGGATGGAGGCCTTTTTCGTTACTGCAACACCTCAAAGCCACTATTAGCATTCAGTGAGTGAGAGAGAGACTAGGAACGCTAACTATCCTGCAGTGAGGGGAAGCCTCACACATGAAGAATTGTCCACCTAAAATAGCACAGCACTCCCACTGAGAAGTTCATCCAGCTCCTTCTAACTGCACACCTTTCCTCATGTTGTTTCCTCTTCTAGAAAGTTCTTTGACTCTTCAGCTGGTCATCACCTATTATCACTTCCTCAGGGAAGCCTTCCTGATTTTCCAGAGAAAAAGAAATTCCTCTACTATAAACTTTCATAGCAACTTACACATCTCCTTTGTAGTGCTGATCACAACTGTATGAATTATTTATGGAATCAGTTGTTGAACATTTGTATCTCTCCAAATAGGTTAGAAGCTTCACGGGGACAAGATACCTTGTCCAGTGGTGTACCCTAGTGCCCAGCAAAATATCAGGCACTCAGGTGCTCAATCACTATTTGTCAAAAGAATAAAATATTGATGTACCCAAAACCACACTCATACTCACACACATACTCACAGACAACAGATCTTTTCATTTTCTTTAGTTTCACACAGTTTAACACAATAACCAGACTTGTAGCAATTGTTTCCAGTATGTTTCCTACTTTTCTACCAGGACTGCTGGGGGGCTCTGAGTGGACAGTGCCCTCTTTTCAGTCACCCTAGTGCCAACTCAGCAGATCTCCTGGCTCCATAAAACCCCAACTTCCTTTTTCCTGACAAACAGTAACTCGATTAAGGCCCTTTTTTCTTCTCTCACCAATCTTTACTCTGCCTGTTTCTCAGCTTCCTCATAAGGTTAGCTCTTTTTGTTTTAAAAAGAACTTTCCTTTCTTCTTGACTATTCACAGTGTGCTATTACTCCAATTCTCTCCAGCAATTCCTACCTTATGTTCTTCTTAACATATTTGGAAATACCCACAGGGGCCTTCTGATCTCCCACCCTGGATCATCACTTTTTTTTTTTTTAACAAATAGTTTATTGTCAAATTAGTTTCCACATCTGGATCATCACTTTTATCCTCCTTCCTGTCCACCTGGAATATTTTATCATCTTGGTATAAGAATGATCGCATCTCAAGTCAAATTATACTTAAATTACTCTGGCCATATTAGACAAGAGGCTCTCATTTTTACATGTTTGCAGACCAAGATTATTTTTCCTTTTTTAAATCATAGCCTCAACTTGAACCTTTCCATACTGGTATTAACAGTACTAAATGGTAGAAATTCTTTACTTAGGGTGCCCTGGCTGTGTAGTTGGGTTTATTGGGTCTGAACTCCTTAAATATGTATCTGTATTTACTGGGTATTACCACAGCTCTCAGGAGGTGCTCAAGAGTCCACGACCAAAGACAGAGGTTAAAATCATTGCTTCATAGCTCAGTGTTAGCCAACATAACAGGACAATGACCCAGAAAAAACAGGAAATTACCAAATAAAAGTCACCTACTTTGTGCGTTACAGTTGGAGTTTTTGGATACCTTCCTTTGGGCTTCTGGGTCTCCTTCCGCCATATTCACCAACCACACCATTGTTGCTGTTGGGAAAGATAAAAGTCCAGGTAAGAACTTGAAACACAGAAAGTACGTGGCTAGAGAATAGACCATTGCCTTCCTACACAAATCACCAATATTCTTAATGTTGCCTGAACCATCCTTAACAATCAGAAGTAAAGGCACATTAAAAACCATAAAAGGTTTTCTTTGATTTGGGTAGGTTAAAGAAAAAATTCTAAAATTGAGCATCACACTCCAGTTTCCCAACTACAAATGCTATAGTAAAACAGTTCCTCATCATTTCCAGTCCTTGCAAAGTAACCAGAGAGAAAACTGTTCAGGCCAGCAACACTCGAGCTGGACTAGCTGAATAACCTAAATCAGTGTGAAATCACTGATGAAAATTACTTACTGGAACTAAATTAGAGAATAAAACAGGGTGCACAAAAGCATCAGATGATCATTATGATTCTAAGAATGCAGAGAATAAGTTTCTTTCACAATATCCCTCATTTCTGGGATTTCCAGTAATGCTAAACTACATGATATATGAAGAATAAAAAAAGGTTAAAAGCAATAAACATAAAAGGGATAGTCAACTGATTTATTCTATGTCCTTTCCATAAAAGTTCATATATATCTATATAGATCTAGGTATATACACACGCATATCTGTCACATTTTAGTTAAAGGACAACATGAATACTTTAAAATGGTGCTTCTCACAGGGCGCCTGGGGTTGGCATCTGACTTCAGCTCAGGTCATGATCTCAGGGTTCGTGGGTTGGAGCCCCGCATCAGGCTCTGTGCTGACAGCCAGCTCAGAGCTTGGAGCCTGTTTTGGATTCTGTGTCTCCCTCTCTCTCTCTGACCCTCCCCTGTTCATGCTGTCTCTCTCTCGCTCAGAAATAAATAAAAATCATTAAAAAAAATTTTTTTTAAAATGGTGCTTCTCGTGTATGGCAGGTGGGATGAAAAATGGTATAGCTCCTATATAGCTTCTGTTGAAGGAGAATTTAGTGACATATAATAAAACTGTGTCATAAAAAAAAAAAGAATGAAATCTTGTCAGTTGCAACATGGACGAACCTAGATGTTTATGCTACTTTACCCATGCTAAAACAAATGAATAAACAAAACAGAGCAAATTCATAAATACAGAGAACTGGTAGTTCTCAGAGGGGAGGGAGGATGGATGGGGGATGGGCAAAATAGGTGAAATATATTAAGAGGTATAAACTTTTTGAGTTATAAGTCACACTGATGTAAAGTACACCTCACTTTTGATAAGCTACCAGAGTAGACTGCCTCTACTAGGGAAGAATGATTTAGTTCCAAATCCAGGTGTACATTTTTCCTGTCAGGATGATGGAAACAGAGCATTTTTGTTTAAGACACTTTTGCAAACCAAATATCCTTAACTGAGGAAGAGTATACAAATGCATAAAAGGATTGCTTTAAAAAAAAAATGTTTATTTATTTTGAGAGAGAGAAAGAGAAGGAGGGGCAGAAAGAAAGGGAGAGAGAATCCCAAGCAGCCTCCAAGCTGCCAGTGCAGTTTGAGATCCACGTGGGACTCGATCTCACGAACAGTGAGATCATGACTTGAGCCCAAATCAAGAGTCAGATGCTTAACCAACTGAGCCACCCGGCACTCCAAAGATAGATGGCATTTTAAAAGAGCAAATAGTAGGAGAGCCTGGGTGGCTCAGCTGGTTAAGCGTCTGACTTTGGCTCAGGTCATGATCTCGTGGTCCATGGGTTTAAGCCCTGTGTTGGGCTCTGTGCTGACAGCTGAGAGCCTCAAGCCTGCTTTGGATTCTGTGTTTTCCTATCTCTCTAACCCTCCCCTGCTCATGCTCTGTCTCTCTCTCTCAAAAATAAATAAATGTTGGGGCGCCTGGGTGGCTTAGTCGGTTAAGCGTCCGACTTTCGCTTAGGTCATGATCTCGCGGTTCGTGGGTTCGAGCCCCGCATCGGGCTCTGTGCTGACTGCAAGCTCAGAGCCTGGAGCCTGTTTCAGTCTGTGACTCCCTTTCTCTCTGGCCCTCCCCTGTTCACGCTGTCTCTCTCTCTCTCCTAGAAATAAATAAAACATTAAAAAATAAATAAATAAATAAATAAATAAATAAATGTTAAAATTTTTTTTGAAAAGAGCAAATAGTCAATAAGACTGATTAAAACTTTTCACTTAAGTGTTTTTTTCCAGGTGAGGGAAAAAGTACTGATTAATACTGCTGTTTTCTTAAATTTGGTTTAAAAAAAAATGGGGTGCCTGGGTGGCTCAATCAGTTAAGCGTCCGACTTCGGCTCAGGTCATGATCTCGCAGTTTGTGAGTTCGAGCCCCGCATCGGGCTCTGTGCTGACAGCTTGGAGACTGGAGCCTCCTTTGGATTCTATGTCTCCCCCTCTCTCTGGCCCTCCCCTGCTCAGGCTGTCTCTGTCTCTCCATAATAAACAAACATTTAAAAAAATTTTTGGTTAAAAAAATAAAGCCCTCTCTGGGAGCCTGGGTGGTTCAGTCGGTTAATCGGCTTACTTCGACTCAGGTCATGTTCTCACGGCTGGTGAGTTCAGAGCTCTGTGTTGGGCTCTGTGTTGACAGTGCGTGGAGCCTGTTTTGGATTCTCTCCCTCTCTCTCTGCCCCTCCCTGACTCATACTCTAATATAAACAAACAAACATACATTTTAAAAAAAGCCCTCTCAAATTTAGTGATTTATAAATCCTCATCACAGATTTAGTATTTCATGAGAACAGATGCTTTTCTGGACCTGTCTGATCTACATAGGAGGCAAAGTTTTATGCTTACATTTTTCCACATATGTTCAATTACTGTTAAAATATCTCAGAATGTCAAATATTATGCAGACTTGAGTTTTTAAGAATACTACATGTGAATGATATTTTAAAACAACAAAGTAAATGCTTATTTGCTGTATAAAATCAAAACGTATGTTTAACGTTGTGGCAAACTGAAAAACTACTGCTAATTCTTCACCCCTGCTGCACCCACGTGCACGTCATGGCAGCACTAGGAATGCCACTTCGTTCCTTCTTCCTGACCTGGGGCTCCGCTATGTGGTTTGCTTCAACCAATGACACGTGGCAGAGATGATGGCATGCTAACATCGAGCCTAGGCCTTAAAAAGCCTTGCTGCTGCTCTCTTGTTCCTCTAGTCAGTAAGAACAGGCCTTCGGCTAGCCCACTGCTGGACCAAGGGGAGCACATGGAGCAGAGGTAGAAGAGCTGACTCAGATCAGCGGAGTCAAATGACCTGCAGATGGTGGGGGTGGGGGGGCAGTAGTGATAAATGACTTGTATTTTTAAGGCACTGGATCTTAAGGTGGTTTGTTACACACTATTGTGGCAAAAGCTAACAGTAGACAAAACAGTAAAACAACGTAAAATTATGAAAACACAAAGAATAACTTAAAAACTCAAAACCCTTCCCCTTTGGCATTCAATAATTAACTTTAAAAAACACAAAGGAGAATTAAAACTCTACAAGTGGAGAAAGGTATAAAGAAAAATATAAAAGTTACTTCAGTCTCTAAATTCCACATCTCGAAGGTAAACACTACTAGACTTCTGTCAGTTTTTAAAATGTATCAACAGGATTGCATGTACACAGACATCCATACATAGATAGTTCCCTTCCCCTACTCCTCCCATAGGATACTGCATTACTGCTTTCAATCTTGCTTCTGTATTTGGTATGGAATCTTTAACGTTGAAAAAAAAAACCACCTCAAAATTGGACATATACAGAGATACTGCATTTTTTTTTTGAAAGAGAGAGAGAACAAGAGTGAGCAAGCATGCAAACAGGAGAAGGGCAGAGGGAGAGGGAGAGAGAATCTCAAGAAGGCTCCAAGCCCCAGCACAGAGCCCAACGTGGGTCTCGATCTCACAACCACAAGATCATGACCTGAGCCGAAATCAAGAGTCAGATGCTTAAGTGACTGAGCCGCCCAGGTGCCCCACTACCTCATTCTTTTTTTAATGGCTGGACAATTACCTATTTTATGACTGTACCATAACTATTTGAAAGTGTTCCCTTTGATGGATACTAGGTTACTTCTAACCAGCATGCACTATTAACATCTGGTGGAACATTCTGTATGCACAAATATGAAAAACTTAAATGGATTTTAATTTCCAGGAACAACACATAAGAAGCTCACACCCAAATGTTAAGAGGAAAATGTTGATGTTCAGAACTTCATCTGCTCTTTTCTACTAAAAACACAGGAAGCACATGATAATACATTTATACCGGAAGAAGAGTAATACAAAGATCCTTGCATTCCAGACAATGGGTTTCTTAGCACTTTACCAGGTTTCTCCAGCTACAAGCAGGCTCTACCTTTCCACTTCCATCAAATGACCTCACATCGAGTTCACAAGGAAGATTAAGGTGAACTAACATGTGCTCTCAACTTTACCTGTATCTTTCACTATGTCTCACTACCCTCTGCTTTTCTGTCTTCCTTTTTCCTTCTTTCCAGGCCTTTCTCTGTTCTCATCTAATTCCTCTTCCTGAACTCTTAGAGCAATTTCTACCTGCTTTGTTGATAGCCGTGCTCCATTAATCATTCCTTCTTGATGGTCTCTCCAGACGGTTTCTCCACTGATTCCTTCCTCTCAGCCTTAGAAACGGAGTTACGTCTTCTGTCTCCTGCAAACTCCTTTCTGTAGACCTGCCCTCCTCTCAAGTCACCACTGCCCGGGCCAGGAAACAGGAATCCCTCCGGCAGTAGGTGATGGGTGCTACCCCACCCCTCTTTCACCACCTGTTCTCTGGCCACACCATCACTTCCGCTGCCAGGGCTGCCAATAGCAAAACACAGACAGACACACGTCCTTCCCTTAGGAGCTACTGCCTCTGGTCCTATCACTCTACCAAAATGCTGTCTCAGTTGGCACCTAAGATGTCCAAGGCACCCAAATCTATACGGTTTATTTAGTCCTCAGTATCTTTGGCTGTTTTATAGCATCTGATGTTCTCTCCTTGAAACTCTGCTTTTCCAATAGCCCAACAGAATAATAATGATAGAATAAGCCTACAAGGATATGTATCATATTGATAACAGAAGTAACTGCTTGGTAAGGTAGTATGATTGGGGATGATCATTACAGGGAAATTCTGCTCTATCTAAAATATTTAATATTTTCCAGCATAATGCATTAATATATCACTTGTACAATGAAAACTTTTAAAAACATGGAAAACAATATAACCAGTCACAAAATAAGAAATATATGTAGCTTAAGAAAAACATGAAAAAAAGTCCAAATAGCCACTAATAGTTATTAGTTACTAAGCCAAGACGCAAAGTAAAACAAGAGGTTATTTTTTGCCTCACACGTAATAATGAAGGTGTAACTCGTACTTTCACACTAGTAAAGGAAATAAAAACTGGTATAGCTGTTTGAGGAGGCAATTTGGATCTATCAAAATTTAAAGGCATACATCCTTTGACTTAGCAATTCCATTTTTAAGAATGCATCTTACAAAAATGGATGGTCTCTGCAAGCATGGTTTGTGACAGAAAAGAAATGGAAATGATCCACATGTCTACCAAGAAGAACACCTTTTCTGAGCACCTATGTAAGAGAACCCTATGCAGCCACTTCACATACTGACAAGGAAAACAAGTCCTGATACTGGTTTTTGAAGCGAAAAGTCCTGGCTATTCCAATTTTCTGGTATCTTCCTCTCTTCCTTTTATTGCTGTCTCTTCATTTTCTCAGTCTCTAAACACAGGAGTTGACAAAGGTTCTCTCCTTGACATCCTCTCCTCATCCACTTCTGTCTGAACCACTCATCCACTCCCAAAGCTTCAACTGCCCCCACCACACTGACCCTTTCAGTTCTGCACCTCTGATGTCAACCTTTCCCCAAGAACTAGCACTTTACTTCTACACTTCTGCTGGAAGTTTCTACCTGGATGACTCAGAGGTCCCATCAACTAAGTAAGATATGTGCCACAGACAAAACTAAATACTCCTCAAGCAAGAAAAACATTTCTTCATCACCTTTCCTTCAGGCTTAAGACTTCTCTCATCAGTTGCTAGGAATTACCTACTGACTCTACCTCCAAAACCTCTCATCAGTCAGTCCTCTCTCCCTTGACTGCCATTACAAACACCAAAATTCAGACCCTCATCATCTCCCATCTAGATTACAGCGTCATCTGCTTAGTTATGCTTCCCACTACCTCAGTTTTCACTGCCCCCAACTCATCTTGCACAATGCTGCCAGCCTATGGAGCCACAGCTCTGATCACGTTACTCTTTTGCTCAAGAAACTTTGTGATTTCCTGGTGATCGCTGAATAACATACAGATATCTAAACCAGCTACACAAAGCTGTCCTTGAACTTGCCCTAATCTGCCTTTCCAATTTCTACTTCATGTTCTAGTCAATCTGAACACCTGAAATTTGATAAAGATGCCCCATGCTTATGTCTCAAAGCCACTCTGTGACAAGCTCCCTTCAGGGAACCAACTCTTCCATCTGTGTTTGTGGAAATCCTACTATCCTTACAAGGTTCAATCCAAAGTTACCTCATCCACAAGGCCTTCCTGATTCCCCAGCCAGGTTTTCCCTCTTCTGAATTCTCTTGACACTCTGATTGTGCCTCTTCTGGATCAAGTAACAAGAAAGCCTTATGTTCTTATGTTGCTTATTTATACACTCTAAACTGTAAGCAAAGGAGCTTTGAGGAAGGCAAAGTATCTTAAACATTTTTATGTCCCCCACAGTACTCTGTGGCAGAAGATTAGGTCAATGCCCAAAGGCATATGTACTGAATGATTAGGAAGACTATGACCCCAAAATAACAAGAAAAGAGGGGCAAACACATTGTGAACGTGCTGTTCTTTCAGTGAGCTAGGACAAGCTTCTTTGGCAGTTAAGTATACATAACAAATGCTCAACCTTTCTTGACATAAGAGATTTAAAATGAGAATACTGGCTCCCCATTCTCTAAATATTTGTTTATTTATTTGTTTTTGAGAAAGAGAGGGCGAGCTGGGGAGGGGCAGAGAGAGGTGGGGGGTTGGGGGGGTTGGAGGGGAGAGAAAATCTCAAACAGGTTCTGCACCATCAGGATGGTGCAGGACTCAAACTCACGAACTGTGAGATGACCACCTGCATTGAAATCAAGAACTGGATGCTTAATTGACTGTGCCACACAAGCACCCCTACTTCTTCTAGTTCTATACCTAGTGAAAACTCTTTTAAGAACCAAGGTCAAGTAGAAAACAACACTTTGCAAGGAAACAAGGATGTGTAGAAGTTCCCTTAATGCTATGCATTTAAGATGATGGCCACAATAATGGCCACAGTTACTTGTGACTGAGTTCCTATAAATTCTAAGATGATTACTAATTTCACATCATTCCAAAATACTTACAGGAATAAATGAGAGCTGGAAAGAGAGTTTCATTTCTCTCCTGAGCTGTTTCAACCAGCATACGTAGTGGGCCTTTTGGACATAAAACAGCCACTAAATCTAGAAAGAGAAAAAAAAATTTTTTTAATCTGGAAAAATGTATTGGCTCAACTTGTATATGGGTTTGCTAGGAAGGAATTAACCAAGGGAAAAGGGGTAATGTCTTATTTACACAGGAAAATGTTGAATGAATATGAAATAAACTGCAGGTAAACTGGTGGGGGGAAACAACCTAAACAAAATACACAAAACCACACAGAAGATCCATGTAAATTTCAATTTGGTTTTGCCAGCTAGTTAGTTAGTTTACAGTGTATCATTACTGAGTTCTAGGAATAAGTCTTCCCAGTTGGAAGAAAAGAGACAGAGATAAGGACAAGATAGAACTAGTCTAGAGTACTTGTCAATTTCCAATAAGTAAAAACAAAGAAAAGTCATTTCCAAATAAATCAATATTTAGGGGCGCCCGGGTGGCTTAGTCGGTTAAGCGTCCGACTTTCACTCAGGTCATGATCTCGCAGTTCGTGGGTTCGAGCCCCGCGTCGGGCTCTGTGCTGACTGCCAGCTCAGAGCCTGGAGCCTGTTTCAGTCTGTGACTCCCTCTCTCTCTGACCCTCCCCTGCTCACGCGGTCTCTCTCTCTCTCCTAGAAATAAATAAAACATTAAAAAAAAAATTAAAAAAAAAAATCAATATTTAAGAGCCACAGACAGAAGCTTTAAACTGAGAGGAATTTAAAGAGGGGATTACCCCAGAAAAAAAAAATAATAAAATACAAGAGGGGATTACCCAGTTTTTCAAAATATGACGAGAGTAAAAAAAATTCATTCCCTCTCCTTTTTAAAAATAGCATATGTACTACTTAGGGATACTTGAAAAAAGAGGGCAGTAAATTTAAATAAAATAGTAAATCTTTGCATGAGAAACGTCAGTATTTCTTTGGTTCTCCTGTCAAAAGCATTTCACAATATTCAAGTCTCAAAATGCATGTGGAGCTGAAAAGTGGCCTATTTTATAAAAACAGCAACTCGGAGAGGAGGCAGTTTGCCTAAACTATTCTTAATTCTACCACCATCTCTTTCCATCAACTGCAATTTTTCTTACATTTTCTGTGTCATAAAAATTCAGAATATAGAACTACAGAAAATTTCAAGAATTTAAAAATATTAAAATGAGTAGCTACATTTGTGAAGGAAGACTTGAGAGCTTGTGGTGACATTACCATCATTCAGATGCATTTCAGTAAAAAAAGAAAACAATCCTCACACCTGTGAGTGGTCACATCTCCTTGTATACTACTACCACTAATATAATAAAGTACACACACACAATTCTCAGTTCTCACTGATTCCACTTTGATTTGTTTTGAATGACAAAAGAGAAATTTGCTGTGTTCTGAAATAATGAGACTTTCAACCTGTCTGAAGGGGCCGTGTCCTGTAACTATCTTGGTTTTATGACATGCTGCCTCTTATAGAATTGTTAATTGATAAACTCCCTTATTTTTAAAGCAATTAAAGTGAATTAATTTTGTTTTAAAATTTTAGAACCTGTGTGACAAATTAAATCTTCAGGCCTTGTAAAAGGGACTTGAGAATCACTACACTAAATGGTGGCTATAAAAGTGTCTTACTTTAAAGGAACTCCAAGCTCTGTAGAAATAATTTGTATCATGTATAGTAGAAAGAAGGCTAATGGGAGAAATAATGTAACACAGTAGAAAGGATACTAGGCTAGGGATTCAGATTCTAGATCAAATGTTGTAAGTTTGGCCATATACTTTCTCTCTCTAAACTTCAGGTCTGTTAGCAGTAAAACAGGAATTTCTGCCTTGATTACAGGATTACATATAAAAAATAACAGCTAACATTTACTGAAAGATACTATTATAAGTGGATTAGATGTATTTTTTCACTTACTCTTCACAATAACGAAGACTTAGGGGTTGAGAATTGTAACTAATAACACACAGCCAATAAATGATAGGAGAGGAACCTGAAGAAGGTTGCCTCCAAAATGGCACTCTCTTTTTGGTTTTGGACATAAAAAATAGCACCAGACTATTATTACAATTCACCCCTGATGTTTAGTGATAGAAATATGCCATGTTCCATTTAATTAAATTTTAACTTGCTTGAGTATGTCACAATGGTGCTTTGTGAGGCCTGCAGCCTGAGGCTGGCGGGGATGGTGAAAGTCCTACTGAAACCCTTGTTCAAGTCTATGGCCATACCACCCTGAACGCGCCCGATCTTGTCTGAAACCCTTGTTCAAGAGCCCTGCACTGCATACTTTTACAGATGAGATGGTCACTATTAACAATGTCTGGAACTCCAGAGTGGATAAAGTGAGGCCTATACTGTGGCTTTAATATGTACAGAGATATGTGTAACCGTGATATGTATTTCGGTTATCGGTTATCAGTGAGGCCAGAGATGCTCACAGTTATTTTCCTCCAAGAGGAACACCTTGGATAAGTAATTGCTGTTGCTACCACTGGCAGAACCAGATGACTACACCACTGGCAATGGCCCAGGAGTCTGTAAAAATGCAGAGATGAAGCCAATTGTTGACTAGGATTGGCTATAGTTGAGCTATTTCTCCTGACCTCTGGATCCCACGCTCTGACCAAGGATGTCTGGATTAGGGAATGAAAAGACGGAGCTCTTTAGTAAGCTTCATCACATGTAACTGTGGTGCTGTCCATAAGGTGTACAAACTCCCACTGCTATTCACGCATTTGTTCCCAAAGGGCTTCCAAAGTAGCCACAGGTCTAAGAGAGGGGTGACCTTCTCTAGCACTTTGTCAACTATCAAGGGACTAAGGACAGTCGGGGCCACCTCTCTTATAGGTACAACACGCCAGAAGGCCCAGATTTGGCTCTATCCTGTAGGTAACATTTCTGTCTTAGCAGGGAGGCCCTGGTAGCGGTTCTGAGCTTGTAAATGCTGCCTCCATGACACACGGGAAGATAAGGAGCTTCACAGGTTCAGGGCCTGTGAAAAACTCTGGTTTCCAGAAGAGCTCAATATGCACTCTCCAACTGCCACTCTAATGGTATATAGCAGGAGCCTGAGGAAGGCAGCTTCTCACACCGGAATCCATGGGCAACTTGTAATCATCATGGGTGGTCCAGAGACTTCAGGTGTGAGAGGAGGTTGCCAGAGCTTCTACAGTGAAGTATTCTCTGGAGGTATGGAGAGAGGACATTAACAGAAGTGATTGTTCTATTACAATTTGGAAATTCTTACAGCCCTTTATTGTAGGGGCCCCAATTCAAGATAAGCCAATTTGTGAGTAACAGTATAAACAAGTTTAAGTAAAATCTGTAAATGAAAAGTATGTTGCCTCTAGATCCCAAAAAGTTTTAAAAAAACACAGGGCTTGATTTAACACTGCGGGTATAGGGAGGCTCTGTTGCTATTTCTTGACAGTGTCAGAGATGCAGGAGGCCTCAGTGGGGAGTTATTTCTAGGGTGTGTACTGTAAGCCCTGGGAAAGAGAATGGGGTAATTGCTGACATATCAGCAATGCTCTGGTCTTAAGGCTATAAACGGGATAGCACTATGAGAACAGGGCCCCATGATCTCCCAGGAGCCAGTTAGGGAACCAGACACCTGTAACTGTCTAGCAGTCCTTAAAGCTGCACATCTTCCCTACATGTTTTCACGTAAACACCAGATGTGTGGTTGGTCTACGTCTGGAGGCTCTTTGTGTTTTCCTCCCATGTTTTCACATTCTTTGATGTCTATACCTGGCGAACATGAAATAACGACTATGTGCAGTTTGCTGCTGCTGCCATTGCTGTTTCACTGGCAGAGGCAGCCCTGCCTGTCTGCTCAACCTAAATGTCTGAGAACCTTCTCTTCAGTGCGCAGCTATACCTCAGCCTACCAAATAATTTTCAGGAATTCAACTGGGGTGGCAAAGTCTTGTACTATGTATAGGCAAATGCCCACTCCATTTTTTTGAGCTCCTTTGTGAATATTTGTATGTCTCCAGTGAGTATGTCAAATGAATCTGTTCAGAGGATAACATCATCAGTGTGATGTTTTATCTGTGCTCCTGGAGAAAGCTGGATGTGGCTAAGATCTAGGCAACAAAAATAATATGCAATGGCTGGACAGCTAGGTAAAGATACAGCGTGTGTCCCTCTGAAGGTGAACACAAACTGCAGCTGTTGAAAAAGGCACTGAACAGAAGAACACATTAATAAAATCTCAGCTGCTGATTGGATGGGGCCAGAACTGGCTCGAACACAGCTATGCAATAATAGATGAGTATTCTGAAAACCATCAAGTAGAACCTAAGGTCATCATGAAAGCAGAGACAATATATGGCTTGTATAGTTCTAGGACTGACTGCTCAAATATGAGAACAGAACCAATTCTATTTCTGCAGACTTTTAAAAAAAATTTTTTTAAATGTTTTATTTATTTCTGAGAGGAGGCAGCATGAGCAGCGGAGGGTCAGACAGAGAGGGAGACACAGAATTTGAAACACACTCCAGGCTCTGAGCTAGCTGTCAGCACAGAGCCGGATGTGGGGCTAGAACCCACAAAACCGTGAGATCATGACCTAAGCCAAAGTCAGACGCTTAACTGCTTAATCGACTGAGCCACTCAGGCGCCCCTCCACACTTTTCTTTTATCAGTCAAGTGGGGATGGTGAGGATTCCTACTACAGGTCTCCTAACATTTAAATAAGCATTTGAATAGCGATTAAAGAGCACTGTCTTGGGGCGCCTGGGTGGCTTAGTCGGTTAAGCATCCGACTTTCACTTGGCTCATGATCTCGCGGTTCGTGGGTTCGAGCCCCGCGTCGGGCTCTGTGCTGACTGCCAGTTCAGAGCCTGGAGCCTGTTTCGGAGTCTGTGTCTCCCTCTCTCTCTGACCCTCCCCTGCTCACGCTGTCTCTCTCTCTCTCCTAGAAATAAATAAAACATTAAAAAAAAAATTAAAAAAAAAAATAAAAAGCACTGTCTAATTATAATACAGAGATCACATACTGACCTCTGAAAATGGATCCCTTTTTGGCTTCCATGCAGGGCGACAGCCGCAGAGTACAGACCTATACAGCTGGTTTTGTTATTCATGGCAAGGGCACATTCTGACTGTTCAGAACCCATGTCAAACCGGTTGTTAATGAATTTAAATTTCACACTGCCCACATAAGTTTTATTTTTAAAAGAATAATTCTATCCAAGTTACCTTATAAGAAGTAGGTAACCTAATTTTGGTTTTAAAAACCAACTAAACATTTATTTTATGTGTGTGAAACACTCTGCTAGTGCTTTTCAACATATGTTCTGAACTCTTACAACTCTGGGAAGCATCGTTCCCATTTTCCAAATGGGGAAACTGAAGCTCAAAGAGTCTGAGGCACTTTCCTAACGTTATAAACATGGTCAGTGCCAGAGATGGGATTTAAATCTAAGTCCCACAGGCTTCTAAGTAGAAGTCTATGGATTTTTCCACTAATCCATCACTGGGTTAAACTGGGGGTCAATCATAAAACATTTTTAAAGAAGTTAACTTCAAAAAAATGGAGATCTTTATATGAAAAAGATATTATAGCCAATTAATTATTTACTGAAGAGCTACGGGATGTAACAGTTATCACTTTCCTAAGTCAAGATAACTGGAAAAGGAAGGGAAACACACCAGTGAGATACTTCTGTGATGAACAAAATGTCAGTCTTGAGTTTTACCATATACTGAAATCACAGCCAAGATGAGCCATGCTGTCCATTCTGGGAGGTACTTGATAAATACCAAGGCCATGAGGGCACTGATCATAATGAGATATGCCTGCTGGAGTCGCAGTGGCCCTTTCCAGTGGATGGCGATCATTCCCACCACACCAAAATTCCAGATCAGGAGGGCAACAGTAATGTAGTCCATGGCAACATTGTAGGTTTTAAACACTTCCCTGAAAAAAATTAAACAGATATCTAAAAAGATTTATACATAGTAATTTTCATCAAAGCACTGTTTATTTTTTTTATTTTTTTAAATGGTATTTTAATATCTTTATTTATTTCTAGGAGAAAGAGAGAGAGACAGCGTGAGCAGGGGAGGGTCAGAGAGAGAGGGAGACACAGACTCTGAAACAGGCTCCAGGCTCTGTGCTGGCAGTCAGCACAGAGCCCGACGCGGGGCTCGAACCCACAAACCGTGAGATCATGACCTAAGCGAAAGTCGGATGCTTAACCGATAAGCTACCCAGGCACCCCAGCAAAGCACTGTTTAGAACTATGGTTCCCCCAAACTATATATTCATATCTCACCTTCATATTTTCACCATATATCAATGTGCTATTAACAGTTTCCTTTAAATTAGTTCACTTTTCTCCTCCAGTTGAGCTTATTTATTTGTTTGTTTATCTGAACAATTTGAACAATTATTTGAAAGAGAGTTAGCACAAGCAGGGGAGAGGCAGAAGGAAGGAGAAGGAGAGAATCTTAAGCAGGCTCCACACTCAGCACAGAGCCCCTGACAAGTGTCTTGATCTCACAAATGTGAGATGATGACTTGAGCCAAAATCAAGAGTCAAGACACTGAACCAGCTGAGCCACTCAGATGCCCCAAGTTGAGATTATTTTAAAAGAATATTATGTATCATTCATATAAATGGGAAGCCAGTATCATAGGTCGTAGCTGTACAAACAAGTACAAAAACTTTTTTAAAAGGCCATATACCACTTAAAATGCCACAATGAGAAGAGATACTACTTTAAAATTTAACTAAAATAGGGGTGCCTGGGTGGCTCAGGGCTCAGTTGGTTAAGCACCTGACCCTTGATTTCGGCTCAGGTCATGACCTCACAGTTCATGAGTTTGAGCCCCGCGTCCAGCTCCACGCTGATGGCAGGGAGCCTGTTTGGGATTCTCTCTCTCCCTCTCTCTGCCCCTCCCCTCCTTGATCTCTCTCTCTCTCTCTCAAAATAAATAAAAATAAACTTTAGTATTTAACTAAAATACATTAATTAAAAAATTAAACATGCGCAACAAATTTTATAGCTAGGACGTGTGATGTGATTTTATAAAATGAAATTTAGTGTAGCCGTTAAAAATATACATACATAAATATTTACAATACTAACCACTCTTATATATACTATATACAAATTATATGTGAAAACAATTATAATTTAAGAGTAATTCATCAACAAAGTACATGGCTTTAAGTGACAGTTATATAGATCAGAGTTATCTCTGAAAACAGACCAAATATTTCACCACTTACCCCAAGTAAATGAATGAGAAAAAGAACAGTAACAACAGAGATGAAATAATAAGCCAGGCATGGATGACCTAGAAAAGAATTTCCATATAATTAACAGATCCCATAACCTTACAAAAAAGCACATTTCTTACTTCAAGAACAATGTATTATTTCTATATATGTTATATTTTTCAAATGGCAGAACTCAAACTGATTTTGGGATCAGTGCATACTTGTATTAGAACTCTGGTCCTGAACTACTTCAGAACAGAAAATTCAGCAAGACCTTGCTCCTTTAGAAATATGTGAAAAATTTTTAATTTTTTAAATATTTTTGAGAGAGGCAGAGTGCAACTGGGGGAGGGGCAGAGAGAGATGGAAACACAGAATTTGAAAGAGGCTCCAGACTCTGAACTGTCAGCACATAACCCAACATGGGGCTCAAACCCACAAGGTGCAAGATCATGACCTGAGCCAAAGTCAGACACTTAACCAACTGAACCACCCAGGTGCCCCAGAAATAGGTGAAATTTTAAAAATAATACAGTCTAGGGGCGCCTGGGTGGCTTAGTCGGTTAAGCGTCCGACTTTCGCTTGGGTCATGATCTCGCGGTTCGTGGGTTCAAGCCCCGCGTCAGGCTCTGTGCTGACTGACAGCTCAGAGCCTGGAGCCTGTTTCAGCCTGTGACTCCCTCTCTCTCTGACCCTCCCCTGCTCACGCTGTCTCTCTCTCTCTCCTAAAAATAATAAAACATTAAAAAAAAATTAAAAAAAAAATACAGTCTAAAATGAATTATCAATACACCTGCCTTTGGTCAACATTTAAACTTTAAAGAAGCAACACTTTCAATGGAATCTTTTTGTGGTATTTCCTAAATAAGTAGAAATAAACTGAATAAAATAAAATTCAATAAAACTGAAAATCAGATATTCCATTAGGTGCCTTATATATGCATACATTAACTGTATTAACAAAAATAGGCCTTTTAATTATATAACCATTTGACAATGTATTTGGAATCAAGAGTTTCAGCAAGCATTACAACACTGCTTATTTTACACGGTTCATTAATAAGTAGTAACATTACAAATTCTTTGGAACACTTCTGAGTCCATCATTATGCAGAATTCACACAGCACTATATAAATATTAGTCATTATTACTCATGTACAGCTTATGAATATGAGAGATAGAATCAGAATTTGACTTTTGTAATCTGTTACACAAGATGAACATTTTTAAATGGTAATTTCATGTAATGGGTGTATCTGGGAAAATACTATACAACCCAGGGAGCCTGGAGATTTTAATATCAGAATGGAGAGGCACAAACAACTGTCAAGTAATTTCTTTTTAAAAAAAATTTTTTTTTAATGGTTTTTATTTATTTCTAGGAGAGAGAGAGAGACAGCGTGAGCAGGGGAGGGTCAGAGAGAGAGGGAGTCACAGACTGAAACAGGCTCCAGGCTCCAAGCTGGCAGTCAGCACAGAGCCCGACGCGGGGCTCGAACCCACAAACCGCGAGATCATGACCTAAGTGAAAGTCGGACGCTTAACCGACTAAGCCACCCAGGCGCCCCTGTCAAGTAATTTCTAACCAAACTGAAATTATTTTGAGGTGGGTATCCACTATATGCTTCAATCTTTCAATATAGTTTTACTGTTTAATGACAGAAGTTACTTAACCAATAACTTTTCCAAACATAGTCTCTTACCCAGAGTATTATTTTGTCTTCATTAACAAAAACTCCCACACCCACCTCCCAGATGCAGTTGTTCCAATAATCAGATTATAAGGTATCAAAATCTAGTTGTGATTAAAATGTATGTTAATTTCTCTTGTGATTCTGTTTTGATCACCCAAGGTGATTTGTGATTGTCAATGCATTTGAAAGAAAAGATTTCTTAAAATTTTCTGCTGCCTCTTTTTCTTTAAAACAACTTTATAAAATGGTACAATTTGGGGGCGCCTGGGTGGCTTTGTCGGTTAAGCGTCTGACTTTCGCTTAGGTCATGATCTCGTGGTTTGTGGGTTCGAGCCCCGCGTCGGGCTCTGTGCTGACAGCCAGCTCAGAGCCTGGAGCCTGTTTCAGAGTCTGTGTCTCCCTCTCTCTCTGACCTTCCCTGCTCACGCTGTCTCTCTCTCTCTCTCTCTCCTAAAAATAAATAAAACATTAAAAAAAATTTAAAAAAAATGGTACAATTTGGGGAAAGGTCAAAAGAATGGCTTTACATGGAAGCTGGTATTCCTTAGACATCTGAATATTCTAAATTGATTATCTGAATACAACAAACTTAATTTCTACAGTTCTTTCACAAAAATTTCCCCTAATAATGTATTATAAAAGTCTTCAAACATACAGCAAAGTTTAAAGAATTTCACAGTGAATACCATTCACATTTTGCTATACTTGCTTTGCAGCATTTCTATCCAGCTTGCCATCTATTAGTCCTTTTTATTTTTAATACATATCAAAGTAAAGTGAAGACACCTATACATATACCTATACCTCTAAATACTTCATCTTTAGCAAAATATTCTAAAGGGAGCCCTTCCTCTGGTTGGTCTGCAGAAAATCCAGTAAAGATTATGCAAAATGAAAGCTACCTGTGGGCTCCCCAGCCCATCATGCTCCCAAGACTCGGCTTCAGAAATAATCCTCAGATATTACTGACTATTGATATATGTTGGCTTAGTGACTTCACACACACAAAAAGACTGTACCAAGTCAATAGGTGAAATATATCAATTTGTTATTTTAATATTTCTTGTTTTTACTATTGTGGAAACATATATACACATCTCTCTGTTTCTCTCCAGGCCATCTACATTTCCTTTGTAATTCCTCTGGCTTAGGTTTTTAAAAATTTATTAGGATGTTCATAATTTTTTTTAAGATTTCATTTTTTTAAAGTAAACTCTATACCCAATGTGGGGCTCAAACTTACAAGCCTGAAATCAAGGGCCACATGTTCTACCAACCACGCCAGCCATATGCCCCTAGGATGTTAAGAATTTTCTTAATAATTTGTAAGTGTTCTTCATATTCTAAAGATATTAGCCCTCTCTCTGTAATAATGGTTTTTGGTCATTAATGTTATGATTTTCTGAATTATTAACTGAATCCAAAGCCTCTTCTGATGGTGACTAAGTAGCACTTCCCCTTTTTCTAGACATTGAGGTGGTAAAACACTCTTTTTTCTCATCTTGCAAAAATCCCTATTCAGCTTTTCCATGCTAAAGGCTCTGAAAGAAAAGAGCCATGCTTCAGTATAGAACTACAGGCATCTCCTCTAAACCCTGAACAAGCCAGGCCAGAAATCACATGATTTTAATAAGTTATATAGTTTCATCTATAACCTGATATGTAATAATTCACTGCCTTTTCAGTTTCTACCTTTTTTAAAAGTTTGTTTGGTCTTTTAGCTTCTTGTGTTTCTCACAGACATTGCACAACCAACCATTGACATAACAAATCCTCAGGGTTTACTCCCAAACAGGTTCTGGCAAGTTTCTGAATTTCTGACTGAAAAGCTCCTTTTATTTTACACTAGGAATCAAAGTAAACAACTTGTTCCTATAGAATAGGCTGTGCCTGCTAAGACTTGAACTTAATGTTAAAAAAGCAAAACAAAACAACACCCGTGAACAAATAAATGTGGAAATGTTGCTGAAAATAAACCCCTGCATACTGTCTAAAATGAGATGTAACTAAAAGATGTACAAAAGTGACCAGAAATATATCAAGATAGGTTCAAGGTGCCACGGAGTAAAATCACATCTACCCCTGTCTCTCCTGCCAAATGCAGCCATAAAACCTGGAGAGAATGCATGCAGCTGCTAGGTGAGGACTCTGGAAGTGAACAGAGTCAGGTGGGCTGGGGAATGAGAAGTGAGTTGATCACTTTTCCCCTCTAGCACCACCCTCCTCCATTAGAACTCAATGCAGTTCTGAGGGGAGAGGAGCAAGACAGTGAGAGCTCTCGAAGCCCAGCTCTGGATAAGGAACAGGAAAGAGGTCTCCTAACAAAAAAGAGAATGCAACAATCTCAATTTCTGGGTTTTCCTTTCACCATTCTCTCACATGCAGCTCTCAAAGAACCCTGTGGGGGTGGCAGTGGGGGCAGCAGGAGCCTAAACTTCAGAGTGAGGGGAAGCTTCCTCTGTAACTGGAGCCATAGTTCCCAGAGAGTTGGGCACATGGCACTTATTTCATTTCTCTGTCGGTCCTCCCACTTCTTGGCCCCGTCATTGGTAAAACAGTCATTTCTGGCTGGAGGACTAGAACAGGGAGGCCAAAAGAACCAAAAAGTACCAGAGAGATCACAGAAAGGAAGCAGCTCAGGAAAGCAAACTTTTACAGCCGTGATGAACCAATTGGTCCATCCTCAAGGTGTACAGGTGTGGTTATGGCCCCAAACAGGATACAGATTCCCATAAAACGTGAAAAACACAAGTAGCATTTAATCCAGATAAGAGGTACAAAGTGAGCCCAGCAGAGCAGAAACATGGAACTAGCACATAAACACTTATATGCAGACAAAGTCATTGTCATGAGGATATTTAAATGGGGAGGAGAATGCTTTGCAGCATGGGTTTACATCATTTGCTCTTTGGTTTTCTGAGTATTGATGACACTTGCCATCATCATACACCTCTGTCTTCAATCTTTTCCACTTGCTAATGTCAGAGTGCAGATGGTCATCATTTCGGTTAACACTTCCACCCACTCAAACATTCATCAAGGAAGGTTAAATTCTGTATAATTTTAAAGTTCATGAACACTGGAAAGGTATTTGGTCTTACTAAAAATTAGCCAAATGCAAACTAAGGCATTTTGTTTCATCTATAAAAATCAGTACAGAATTTAAAAAATTCAGTGTTGGTCAATGTAGGTAAGGTAAGACATTCTCTTTCTCTACTAATGTTAAGTACAAACTGATACTATCATTTGAGAAAGAAATTTTGCACACCATAATAGTTAAAAATATGTAGGTAATTTATCCCTGAAATTCTGTGTCTAGGATTTTACCCTAAGGAAGTAATTTGAAAAACTGAAAAAGCTCCATAAAGACATTCATTGTTGTTTAGTAAAAAACTGGAAATGACTTAAATGTCCAACATCAGGGAGAATAGGGAAAGTAAATTACAATACACTCATTGAGTCAAATGTTATGTAGCCTTTAGATGTGTTTTGTGAGAATTCATAACATGGAAAATGCTTATTCCAAAGTGAAAGTTAAGAAAGGACAAATGCTGATTATGTATTTTATTTTAACCAAGTTAAGGAATATACAGAAATAAATAGAGTAAACTTCAGTATTCAGAAAGATATCATTTCTTTTATTTGAGAAAGACCCTAAAGGCTCATGACTTGTAATAATTTGTGATTTTTCTGAGGCATGCATCTGAAATATGTGCCAGATAGCTAAAATTCAAGAGTGAATCCCTTAGCTACAGGGTGTTTTTCCTGCACAATCTCCCCTGACCTTATTTCCCAAGGACAGAACTGGTGCTCTTGCAGGAAAGACAGTAAGGGAATGGATGGCTCCCAATACAGAAGTGGGAATATAACCAGTCACCAGTCACCAGTGAGTTTAACACCAGTGTCTGAAGGAGGCTCTACTGGCCTGTACTCAAGAGAATCTGAAAACTGAAAATTAAATTTTTTTTAAAAATTTATTTCTAGGAGAGAGAGAGAGAGAGAGCGTGAGCAGGGGAGGGTCAGAGAGAGAGGGAGTCACAGACTGAAACAGGCTCCAGGCTCTGAGCTGGCTGTCAGCACAGAGCCCGACCCGGGGCTGGAAGCCACGAACCGCGAGATCATGATCTAAGCGAAAGTCAGACACTTAACCGACTAAGCCACCCAGGCGCCCCTGAAAATTAAATCTTTAAAGCTAAACTAAAAACTAAAAACAAACAAAAAAAAAACCAACCAACCTCAAAATCAAATCGGTTCTACGATATAAGGCCCTTTTCTCTACCAGACCAAGTAAGGTATAGGACAGGAAAACTCAATCATGAAAAGAATGTCGTAGAAATCGAAGATCCATGTCTCATGCTCACCTTATAGCACCTGTATTTATACAGAACCACCAGGAGAATAGTCATGACAACAATGACGCTGATCATGATAGCAGCATTCAGAATCGAATTCAGGGCTCTCTGCCCCAAGGTCTCAGTGTCTTCTGTGAATGGAGTATAGATTCTGTAATAAAACAAAACACAAAAGCCCTAGGTCAAACCACATACCCTCTCCTCATCTTATTACCTTGATTCAACTGGTATCTTTATATGATTTTTTTTTCCCATCTCAGCAACCTAGCCAAGAATTTTAGCTAAGAAAATTAGCTATACTTTAAAATAAGTGCTTTAGGGGCACCTGGGTGGCTCAATCAGTTAAGCTTCCGACTCTTGGTTTCAACTCAGGTCATGATCTCATGGTTCATGAGATCAAGCCCCACACTGGACTCTGTGCTCACAGTGTGCAGCTTTCTTGGGATTCTCTCTCTCTCTCTCTCTCCCTCACTCCTTGACTCTTGCTGTTTTTCTCTCAAAATAAATAACTTTGGTAAATAATGAAAACAATAAAACACAAAACAAAACAAAATAAAAGAGATATCCAAAAAATAGAGAGGACTTTTGTGAACCAGACACTGGCTCCATCTAGTGGATGCTTCATATTTGAAATAATAACTCATCAAGTGTTCTTTCTCCAGTTTGTTAGCAATTTGTTAAAGAACTGGGTTCTGCCATATACCTGTTACAAATAGATGTCAGAGGAAGGTGGCTTACAATTATTTTCTTTCACCTATAGAGTGACTGCAACTGGAACTGTTCTGACATAACATCATACATCCATCTTCCCCATGGTTTCTCATTCACATAAGTACTTAAGTTCCCAGCTGAAAGTTAATTCTAACTCCCTTACAGTCAGGTGTGGCCACGAGGCTAAACATGGCCAGAGAGTTTTAAGCGGATATGTGGTCAAACTTCTAAGAAAGGCATTAATTCTGCTGAGAGATATGTCTTATGTCCTCTTCTCCCCCATTCCTTCCTATTTTCTGTTTTCTGATTTAAATACTAGGGCTCTGTGAATAACCTAAAGGATAGAAGCTAAGGAAAAGGAAAGAAGCCTGAGTCTTTGAAAAACGTGCAGCCACTATACCAATCTGGACGGACCACCTGATACCACTCTCTGGGAGACAGCTAAAATATATATACCATTCAAACCAGTTTTTTTCATTTCTTATAACAGGGTCAGGAAACTTTCTGTAAAGGACTAGAGAGTACATATTTTTTAAAGTAATTTTATTTTAATTATTTATTTTAGAGAGAGAGTGAGTGCAGGCATGAGTGTGAGAGAAGGGGCAGGGGAGGGAGAGAATCTTAAGCAGGCTCCACACTGCGCGAAGCCTGATGCAGGCCTCGATTGCACAATCCTGGGATCATGACCTGAGCCGATATCAAAAGTCAGGATGCTCAACTGACTGAGCCACCCAGGTGCCCCTAGAAAGTACATATATTAAATTTTGTCATATAGTCTCTGTTCTAACCACTGATCCCTGCCATTGTAGTATGAAGTCAGTATGAAGACAGCCATAGACAATATATAAATGAACATGTTTGTGCTCCAGTAAAAGTTTGTTTACAAAAACAGGTGGCAGGCAGATCTGGACTGTGGACTATGGCTTACTAACCCTTGTTCTATAACACAGAGACCAAACTAACTCTAACTTATACACATAATATTATCCAGTCTTTTTAAACTACTGTCTCCAATCCCTGCCCTTTACTCATTATCTTAGGCTTTCTTCCGAAAGATTCAAAGCTTGGCTTTCAGAGTACCACAGTTTGCTAATTTCAAATTCCAATATAAAGTTAAAACTTTGTTTGAGTCCAATGGGAGTCTCTGAGACAGAACCAGGTGAATCTGAATCAAAGCATTTTTCTTAAAGGCAAAGGGCTCATACCAACAGCACCAGAGAATCGACACAACAGTCCCTCAAGAGTCTGGAGAATGCCAGCTTGCATTAATTCTTCTTTTGCTGAGCATTTATTACATAATAGCTCTGGAACTAGTTGCCCTCATAACCCTTACAGTATAGAAGGAAACCAAGCTTTAAAAACTGTAAATAAATCATTGATTTGCATGTTGTGACAGGTGAAAAAGAACAGGTTGCTATGAGAAATAACATCAGGAAGGGCCTAATTCTGTTATGAGGATGAGGGCAATTATCTTTGAGTACTTAAACATTTAAGCAAAGATGAGAAAGATGACAGGAATTAATCCATCAAAGTTAGAAAAGGAGGAGCACCTGGGTGGCTCTGTTGGTTGAGCATCTGACTCTTGGTTTCTGCTCAGGTCATGATAATCTTGCGGTTCATGGGGTCGAGCACAGAGCCTGCTTAGGATTCTCTCTCCCCCTCTCTGCCCCTCCCCCACTCACGCACACATATGTGTATGCTCTCTCTCTCTCAAATAAACAAACATTTTTTTAAAAAGTAAGAAAAGGAAAGAACCTTCCAGCAGAACAATGGGACCAATGGCCCTGAGGTAGAAAAGGTCAATATTCAATTCTTTACCTGCTCAATTCCAAATAAATTCAGCCATATCCAGTGATACCATCCATAAAATAAAATTTTGTAGCTCTCATTTTCTCTACTTAAAGCCTCAAGTACTAAATCATCCCTCATTATCTCAACTGCTTCTGGCTGTCAGACAGAATGAACTCTCTAGCCTTTGTGTCCCTTCAGAGCAGAGGCTGCCAAACTAATAATGACCTAGTATGAAGAAAAGCCATAGTAGCCTTGAGAAAAATAAAACAAAATACTCATACATACAGCTGTCCATCCTTCCGGGTATAGAAGCTGACTGATTTGATGGTAGCCACAACTACTACCATACAGAGAGTCACCGGGACAAAGAGCATGATCACGTGTTTGGCACCATATTTCAATGTCAGCTCCTCATCTTCTTCTTCATCTTGTTCCACCACCTGCTGTGAATTACCCTGGGGTCGTCCATTAGATAACGGCTCAGGGTTGCCACGTCTCCTCCTTTCGCTGCCATGCTCAAGCCGATCTCTGTTGTCATTCTAAAAGCACAAGAGACACTATTTTCAGTAAGTCAGACTCCATAGAATCAAGTATTCTATACTAAAAAAAGAAAACATAACAATTAGATCTGAGATTAAGAAGAGGCCCATCATTACTTGAGATCTGAAAGCTTGAGGCAAGAAAGAGTCAATTCACAAGAGGTGTGTAGTTTAAAAGTCTAGATTTTATTTGCCACTGAACAGTGAAGGAACCCAGGTCCTCCTTCTCACCTGGCTCTTGGTTTACCTCATTCTCACCTTCCATTCTCAACCTAAAAAAATTGTACTCATCCTCTGAGGTTTGGCTTAAAGGCAGACATTTGCATGAAACCTTCTTTATTTGCTACTGCTACAAGCATAGTAATCTCATCTTTCTCAAAATTATGAAGTGCTTTCTACCTGAGGTTTCTTTCATACCAGTTATACAAGGAACTATCTCACTTTCTGAATTTTTCTTTAAGTAAGCTCCACACCCAACATGGGGCTCAAACTCATGACTCTGAGATTGAGAGTCACATGGTCCACTGACTGAGCCAGGCAGGCACCCTTCCCCTTCATTATAAGTAAGATTTAAAATCCCTGTACTGGGGGTACCTCGGTGGTTCAGTCAGTCGAGCACCCTACTTTGGGTCAAGTCATGATCTCATGTCTATGAGTTCGAGCCCAGTGTCAGGCTCTGTGCTGATCTATCAGAGCCTGAAGCCTGCTTTGGATTTTGTTTCCCTCTCTCTCTGCCCCTCCCCTGCTCATGTTTTGTCTCTCAAAAAATAAAATATTTAAAAAAGTTAAAAAAGAAATAAAATTCTTATAGTGATATTCAAAGGATCTCTCTATTATTTCTTACAATTGTATGTAAATCTACAGTTCTCTCAAAAAATTTACTTAGGGGCACCTGGGTGGCTCAGTCAGCTTGGTGTCTGACTTCGGCTCAGGTCATGATCTCACGGTTTTGTGACTTATAGCCCCGCATCGGGTTCCGTGCTGTATTTAAGAGTCTAATATGATTGGCCTCCCTCTCTGTTTTTAACGTATTTTATTTTTCCTTCCCTTCCCCTATGTTCATCTGTTTTGTTTCTTAAATTCCACATATTTGTCTTCTCTGTCTTATTTTGCTTATCACTGTTCATATCTAAAACTCAGTTCTTGGAGAGTGAATCCCAAGGGTATTAACAACAATAATAAAAATAATAGATACAGGAGAAAAAGAACAGCACTCCTCCTCCCAGATAAGTCTAGAATAGGAGATGAAAGCAGACTGATAGTCACTGTTGCTGATAAAAATGTAATCCGCTTAGTTTAAGTACTCAGGTTATGGCCTCACGGCTCATGGGTTCAAGCCCCACATCAGGCTCTGTGCCGGTAGTTTAGAACCTGCTTGGGATTTTCTTTTTCTTTCTCTCACTCTCCTTCTCTTTCTCGCTCTACCCTTCCCCCACTCATGCTGTATCTCTCTCAAAATAAATAAATAAACTTAAAAAGAAGAGCAGGTTCTCTTAGAAGCCCCTGGGTGGCTCAGTCTGTTGAGCGACTAACTCTTGATTTTGGCACAGCTCATGATCTTACAGTCATGGGATTGAGCTCACGGTTGTGGGATTAAGCCCCACGTGTGGAGGCTGCTTAAGATTCTCCCTCTCCCCCTTTCTCTGCCCTTTCACTGGTTGCACACATACACACACATTCTCTCTCAAAATAAACAAACAAAAGGACAGTTTCTCTAAGGAAGAACATGTGAGAATACACTAAGTAATACTGTTAATACTGTTATTCATTAATATATTACATTCTTAACAATAGCTTAACATTATTACAATGTACTGGAGATTGTTATAAGTGCTTTATGTTAAATTCTCACAGCCACTTGTCATCACCACTTTATAGACAGGAAAATGGCCATAGTTAGGAAGCATTATAGACAGGGTTTGAACCCAGGTATGCCCGCCTACAGAAATCAAGCTGTTTTCATCTTTCAGAGAGAGAGAGAGAAAGAGAGAAAGCACGAGTGGGGAGGTGCAGAGGGACAGAGACACAGAATCTGAAGCAGGCTCTAGGCTTTGAGCCATCAGCACAGAGCCCAACATGGGGCCTGAACTCATTAGCCATGAGATGATGAACTGAGCCGAAATCAGATGCCCAACCGAGCCACCTAGGGCCCCCTGCCCCAGAAACCAAGCTCTTAACTGCCTCTCAATGTGCTGTTCATAAGACAACATGGGAGCTCTGCAGACTTAGTGTGGGCTGAGTTCTCTTTTACTTCATTTGGATATCTTCATCCCATTAGTAATTATCAAAATTCTATATTCCAGGTACTATGCTGTGGCAACACTGAAATTAAAAAGATCTAGATGCTGTCCTTAAAAAGGTCATAGAGTTAGCTTTAATACAGGATAACCGCTACAACACACATGAATAAAGTGCTGCAGGGCTGATCATTTTGTGTGGTCAAGAAAGGCAAGGTAAAGATAAGACTCCTGAGCAGAACAGTGAGTGGCAGGTGAATGGGCTTTAAGCAGACATGACTGGCACAGAGGTGTGAGACTGAAGAGCAAGGCCTACACAGACAACCAGAGAGTACAGCTGAGCTGGCTGGGGATAGTCTGTCAGGGCTGGTGGCAGGAAAAGTTAGGAACAGGTTGTAAAGAACCTCATTTGCCATGCCCAAGAACTTTAGACTTTGTCCTGTAGGCAATAAAAAGTCATAAAAACTGTTGGGAGTGCCTGGGTGACTCCATCGGTTGTGTGTCCAACTTTGGCTCTGGTCATGATCTCACGGTTTGGAAGTTTGAGCCCCGTGTTGGGCTCTGTGATGACAGCTCCGAGCATGAAGACTGCTTTGGATTCTGTGTCTCCCTCTCTCTCTCTGCCCTTCCCCAGCTCATGCTCTCTGTCTTTCCCTCTTTCTCAAAAATAAACAGACTTTAAAAAGTACTTTAAAAAGTCATAAAAATTGTTAAGGCTGAGGAAGTGACACATTAGATTATGTTTCACTTTGGAGAAACCTGATTGAGTGGTGATGAAAAATAGGAGATGTGTAAGAAAGGTATTTCAGAAGCAGAACTCACTGGGCTTTGTGTCAAATTCCATGTGGATGGTCAGGAAGGAGTCAAGGATGATTCTGGAGGTTTCTAGCTAAAGGACTGGGAAGATGATAATGGCACTAAGAGAGCAGGGAACACAAGAAGGCAGGCAAGCTGGAAGAAAGATAGGTCAATGTGAGGTACCTGCAACCAGGCAGCAAAGTCTCAGGCTAGTTAAGAATTCCAAGCTCAAGGGCGCCTCAGTGGCTTAGTCAGTTGAGTGTCCAATTCCTGATTTCGGCTCAGGTTCAAGAGTTCGAGCCCCGCATCAGGGTCTGCACTGACAGTGCAGAGCCTGCTTGGGATTCTCTCTCCTCTCTTCTACTACCTGATCACTTGTGCGCATTCTCTCTCTATATATACAAACTTTAAAAAAAAGCTCCAAGCGCAGGAGAGAGTTGGGGGAAGTCATTAGTCTCTACAGGTATGGAAATGGATGAAACCTCAGGGAGGAAGTATAGATGAAAAGCGGAAACAGTATGGACTTGCTGGTCTTATGTAAAGCAACAACTGTGGAGGGAAACAGGGGCACGGTGACCTAGGAGAGACGTGAATACCCCTAAACTTCAGCAGCAGGGGACAGGAGAAAAACCAGCCAAAGAGATTAAGAGAAAAATAGGGGTGGGGGGGACCCTAGGTGGCTCAGTCACTTAAGTGTTTGACTCCTGATTTCAACTCAGGCCATGATCGCACGGTTGGTGGGTTTTCAAGCCCCACATCAGGCACTGTGCTGGCAGTGCAGAGCCTGCTTGGGATTCTCTACCTCTCTCTGCCCTATACCTGTTAGTGCACACTCTCACTCTCACTCTCTCAAAATAAATAAATACTAAAGAAAAAAAGAATGACAGATGTATAAAGAAGAAGAAGAAGAAAAAAAAAGAATAGGGTAGAGGAACCCAAGAACCCAGAAATCTCAAGAACCAGTATATCACAAAAGCCAAAGGAGAAGTACATTTCAGAGGTGTCATCAATAGTCAGGCTATATGAGAACTGAAAAGCCACTGAATTTAGCAGCAGGAAGTTGGCCCATATTTTTACAAAAGTAATATAGTTAAGAGGGGAGTCAGATCATAAATCAAACATAAATAAACTGGGGAATGAATGGAAACTGAGAAATTAAAGGCAATCATTCTGTGAAGCAAAAAAAACTTTAAAAAGATGTAACAACAGAAGGGATTCACATTTGAAAACATTTTAGGGATGTTAAAAGATTTGAGTGTACTCACTGGGTCACAATATAGAATTAGGACTAGAAGAGGCACCTGGGTGGCTCAATTGGTTAAGCGTCTGACTTCAGCTCAGGTCATGATCTCACAGTTCGTGGGTTTGAGCCCCGTGTCGGGCTCTGTGCGGACAGCTAGCTCAGAGCCCGGAGTCTGCTTCCAATTCTGTGTCTCCTCTCTCTGACCCTCCCCTGCTCAAGCTGTGTCTCTCTCTTTCTCTCTCAGAAATAAAAACATTTTTTAGGGGCGCCTGGGTGGCTTAGTCGGTTAAGCGTCCGACTTTCGCTTAGGTCATGATCTCGCGGTTCGTGGGTTCAAGCCCCGCATCGGGCTCTGTGCTGACTGCCGGCTCAGAGCCTGGAGCCTGTTTCAGTCTGTGACTCCCTCTCTCTCTGACCCTCCCTGCTCACGCTGTCTCTCTCTCTCTCTCTGTCTCTCTCCTAGAAATAAATAAAATATTAAAAAAAAAAAAAAAAGAAATAAAAACATTAAAAAAAAAATAGGACTAGAAGAGATTGATGATATTAGACAGGGAGATGGTAACTTCTGGAATGGGGTAGGGGATAAATGGAGGGGAACAAAAGGAGAGAGGAGTTGGCCTTACAAAGGAATTGGTGCCTCCTACTTGAGCCTGGAAGTCAGGAAGTTAACTCTTTGACCCCACAGACAAAGTATTTATGAAGACTCTCAAACCCTATGAGGAATGGAAAGAAAACTATCCCAAAGCACAAAAAGTAGACATAACACCATTCAACAAGAAAGATAATTTTTGCTGAACACATGTCACTGGAGTGGCCAAAGTCCAGTAGGAAGGAAATGAAGGCTCTGGAGGACAAGAACACAGTGTGACAGGTAGCTGAGGAGCAAAGATTCGAGGAAATTCATATTTCTGTTTTCTTTAAAAGAGGTGACGAAGCCATATGCTAATGTTATGTTTGTGAGTACTGTTCAGCAGTACAATTATACCCAACTTAATGGGTCGATTAATGTGCAATATAAACTAAAATACAAATAGGGGCACTGGATGGCTTAGTATGTTGAGCATACAACTTTGGCTCAGGTCATGATCTCGAGGTTTGTGAGCTGGAGCCCCGCACTGGGCTTGTTGCTGTCAGCACAGAGCCCTCCCTATTTCCGATCCTCTGTCCCCCTCTTTCTCTGCCCCTCCCCTGCCTGCACTCTTGCTCTCTCTCTCTCAAAAATAAATAAAACATTAAAAAAACCCCTAAAATACGAATAATAATAGCTCTCTTTATATAGTATTTGATCATTTACAAAGCATGCTCACATTATCTCATTTATTCTTTTCCTATGTTGAAAAAGGTTTTGGTAGATCCACGCTAAAACAATTTGTCCAAAATCTCAAGTCCAACAGCAGAGGCAGGAATCAAATTCAAGTCTCTTTGCTTTTTGTTCTTTCTAGGGCACCACAGCTGTCCTATTAGGCTACATGAACAGTGTAACTGGGTAAGTCTAGCATGAAAGAAGCAAGCATAATATGTTCTTTCACAGTACTCAACTGGATGTTCCGGTTTATAATGAACATTATTAGCCAACCCCACCCTGCCCTGCCCTTCAAGCTGATATGGGGTGCTAAAGCGCTGTTTAATGCACCCTTCCTCTTAATAGTCCTTCAGATACTATTTTTAAAACTGACTATAGGTTTAAAATTTTTTTTGATAACATTTAAACAAGTAAAACTTTCACGATTCTAAAGTCACAGAGTATTAAGAAGTAAGAAAATCTCCCAATAACTCTCTATTTAGTTGTCTCATCCTCCAGGTTACCAATCACTGTTCTCTGCAAATCCTTTCAAAGTTTCTTTATATATACAAGCAAATATAAATATATATTCTCATTCTGCCTTTTCACAGAAATGGTAGCACAATAAATGCACTCTCCTGCATTTTGATTTCTTTGCTTAGCTATGGATCTTAGAGATTTGTTTACACACCAGTACATAAAGTACATACACCCTCATTCCTTGAAAAAAAATTTTTAACCAGTTATATAACCAGTGTACAAATGTATCCTAATTTATTAGGCCAATTCCTAAAGATGCACATTTAACTTGCTTTCCAACTTTTTGCCATTTACAAACACTGCTGCAATGAATGTCCCCTACAAGTTATTTCACATGGGCAGGGCATATTTGTAGGGTAAGTTTCCTGAAGTAAAACTGCTGGGTCAAAGTACATACACATTTGAAATCCTGATATATACTGCCAAGTCCCCCACCCTATGGGTTGTACCAATTTAAAGATTCAGCAGTGTAGGAGAGTTCCTATTCTAACAAGCCCTTGTCAACACTGTAAACAATGAAATGCCTGGATTTTTACCAATTTGAAAGGTTAAATAGGGGCTTGCAGTATAATTTTGACTTCTATTTCTTTTATTATTAGAAAAGATGAGCATTTTTTTTCTATGAACTAAGCATTCATATCCTTTGCCATTGGCTTATGGTACCTTAGAATCACATTTGATACTTTTAGTTTCTAGGTATAATTACTACACTTACCAATTAAATTTTTAAAAAGTGAATGCCAGGGATATAGCAGCCAAAAAGACAGATAAGGTCTCTGCTCTCATGAACTGATTCCAAGCAGGGAGAGAAAGGTAATAAGATAATCAGAATGGGATAGTGGGGGTGATGTGATAAAAAAAAATACGTGGGATGGGACTACTTTTATATAATGTGGTCAGATAATATCTTTCTGAGGAAGTGGTATTTGAGCTGAGACCTGGCAGATGAAAGGATGTGAAAGGCCTACTGTACAGTAAAGGATGAACTTGGCAGGTCAAGGGTGTCCAACCCCTGCACATACCAAAGAAAGATTTGGTCTACTTCCTGGGAGATAACCTCTAAGCCCTTGGAATATTCTGCCTGTTAAGAGTGTTTTTATTTACATGAAGGTTTGGGTCACATTGTTAACAATATGATCTATAGTGCAAGTCTTGGGCCACGAGGTATTGCTTGACCTTGGAGGAGCTGGAGAACTATGGTCAGTTGTTGCTACACAACAGCCAATAAAACTCCTGGACACCAAAGCTCAAGTAAGCTTCCTGGTTGGCAATACTCTGCATGTTGTCACATGCCGTTCCTGGAAGAATTAAGCACTGCTCCTACAACTCCATGGGAGAAAACAACTGGAAGCTTGTGCCTGGTGTCTCCTGGACTCTGCCCTCATGCATTTTTCTGTCACTAATTTTAATTTGTATCCTTTCTCTGTAATAAACTATAACCAGTGAGTATAACTTTGCATCAAAAAAAAAAAAAAATCAACAGAATAGAAAAGAACCACAGAATGGGAGAAAGTATTTGTGAATCACGTATCTGATAAGGGGTAAACATCCAGAATATATAAAGAACTCCTACAACTCAACAACAACAAAAAACAAATCATCTGATTTTTAAATGGGCAAAGGACTTGAACAGACATTTCTCCAAAAAACATATACAAAAGGCCAACAAGCATATAAAAAGATGTTTGAGGGGTGCCTGGGTGGCTCAGTTGGTTAAGTGTCCAACTTTGGCTCAGGTCATGAATTCACAGTTTGTGAGTTCAAGCTCTGCATCAGGCTCTGTGCTAACAGCTCAGAGCCTGAAGCCTGCTTTGGATTCTGTGTCTCCCTCTCTCTGCCCCTCTCCCACTCACATGCTCACTCACATGTGCTCCCTCTCTCTCTCAAAAACAAATGAAAACATTTAAAAAATAGCTTTTGGGGTGGGTGGGTGGTGTAGTCAGTTAAATGTCCAACTCTTGAGGTTGCCTCTGGTCAAGATCTCACAGTTCATGAGTTCAAGCCCCACACTGGGCTCTGGGCTGATGGCGGGAAGCCTGCCTGGGATTCTGTCTCTCCTTCTCTCTGTCCTTCCCCTGCTTCTGCCCTCTGTCTCTCTCAAATACAAATATATAAACTTAAAAAAAAATCAGTTCGAGATCACTTATCATAGAGAAATACATATCAAAACTACAATGAAATACCATCTCACACCCATTAGGATGGCTACTATCAACAGAGTAACAAATATTAGTGAGGATGCAGAGAAATTGAAACCCTTGTACACTACATGTAGGAATGTAAAATGGCATGCCATTTATACAAAAGATTAAAAATAGAATTATCATATGATCCAGCAACCTTAGTTCTGGGTATATATCCAAAATAATTGATAGCAATATCTTAAAGAGATAATTGTACACCAATGGTCACTGCAGCATTATTCATAATAGCCAAGAGACAGCTACTCAAATGTCCATCAACAGGTAAAGAAAATATGGTTCATATGTATAATGGAATATTATTCAGCCTTAAAAAGGAAGGAAACCTTTTCACATGTTGAAATATGGATGAAACTTTGAGGTTATTATACTAAGTGAAACTTTGAGGTTATTATACTAAGTGAAACAAGTAAGTCACAAAAAGACAAATGCATATTCTACTTACTGAAGTATCAAGTATTGGCTCAAAAAAACAGAAAGCATAATTGTGACTGCCAGGGAATAGGGGAAGGGAGAAATGAGTTGTTCTTCACTGTATATACAGTTTCAGTTTTGTAAGTTGAAAAATTTGTAGAGATTGGTTGCACCACGATGTCAGTACAGTTAACACTAGTGAATAGTACACTTAAAAATGGTTAAGACAGTATATTTTAAATTTTGTTATACATTATTTACCACAATTTAAAAAAATTTTAGGGAGGAGGCTGCCTGGGTGGCTCAGCTGGTTAAGCGTTCAACTTCTGCTGAGGTTGTGATCTCATGGCTCATTGAGTTCAAGCCTGAGCCTGTTTCAGATTCTGTCTCTCCTTCTCTCTGCCCCTCTCCCAATCTCTCTCTCTCTCAAAAATAAACATTAAAAAAAATTTTTTTTAAAGACTTAAATAAATGTGTGGATACACTGTGTTCATGGATTGGAAGGCTCATTATTGTTTGTTTTTAAATTTTATTTATTTTGAGAGAGAGTGAGTGGATGAGGGGCAGAGATAGAGACAGAATCCCAAGTAGGCTCTGTGCTGACAGGCTCTGCGCCGGGCTTGAACTCATGAACTGCAAGATCATGACCTGAGCTGAAGTCAGATGCTTAGCCGACTCAGCTCCCCAGGCTCCCCAAGACTCATTATTGTTAGGGTGTCAATTCTACCTATACCTCACTCCCAATTGATCTATAGATTCAATGTAATCTCAATCAAAATTTTAGCAGGCTTTTTTGTAGAAATACTACTTGCAAAATTTACATGGAAATACAAAGGACCTATACTATCTGAAACAACTTTCGAAGTTAGAGAACTAATGTGATTTGATTTCAAGACTTCTTATACAGTTACAGTAATCAAGAAAATGTAGTGGCCCAAAGACCGACAAACAGACCAACAGAACAAACCAGAAAGCCCAGAAATGGAAAGAAACATATATAGACAACTGATTTTCGCTAAAGGTGCAAAAGCAATTGGTGGAGAATTTTTCAACAAGTGGTACTGAAACAATTGGAATCCAAATGGAGAAAAATAAACTTTTTCCATGTCTCATATGATGTACAAAAAATTATACTATACAGACTTAAATATAAAACCTAAAACTGTCAAGTTTCCAGAAGAAAATGTATGAACAAACTTTTGAGAACCTGAGTTAGGTAAAGACTTTCAGATATGACACCCAAAAACAGATCCACAAAGGAAAAAAGCAATACAAAAGACTTCATCAGTATCTAAACTGACCTATTTCCACTTCTCAAAAAACACTGTTAAGAAAATAAAAGCAGGGGTGCCTGGGTGGCTCAGTCAGTTAAGCATCTGATTTTGGCTTAGGTCATGATCTTGCGGTTCACTGAGTCCAAGCCCCACGTTGGGCTTTGTGCTGACAGCTCAGAGCTTAAAGACTGCTTCAGATTCTGTGTCTCCTCTCTCTGCACCCCACCCCTCTCTCTCAAAAATAAATATTTTAAAAATATTTTTTTAATAAAAAAGAAAATAAAAGCACCTGGGTGGCTCAGTTGGTTAAGCATCCAATTTCAGCTCAAGTCATGATCTCACAGTTTCAGAAGTTTGAGCCCTGCTTTGGGCTCTCTGCTGTCAGTGAAGAGCCCACTTGGGATCCTCGGTCTCCCTCTCTCTTTGCCCCTCCCCCACCTGTTCTTTCTCAAAAATAAACATTTTTAAAATAAAAAGAAAGAAGCCAGACAAAAAGTATGTACTATATGATCTCATTTGTACAAAATTCTACGAAATGAAAACTAGGATATATAGTGACAAAAATGGGCAAAAATTTGCCTGGGGATGAGGGGTAGCTGGGGAGCGGCAAGAGGCAGAGACTGCAAAGGAGCATGAGAAACTTTTGAGGGTGATTAGTTCATTGACTGTGGTGGTGGTTTCAAGGATATACTCACATGTCAAAGCTTATCAAATCGTATACTTTGAATATGGGTAGTTTACTATATGCCAACTATACCTTCATAAGGCTGTTCTAAAAAAATAAAGGGTCTTTCTCAAAGGAGTGTATAGGTGCTTCGAAAGTGTTAAATAAGTAGAGTAACACTAGAACTACTAAGAAATTTCCAAAAAGAAAAATCTTGGCAGCTAAATATTAAGATGATGACTTAGCATTTTTTTAAGGCTAATTTAAAAACACTTTTTTGTTATGGAAAAAGTTAAGTAGGGGCGCCTGGGGGTTAAGCGTCCGACTTTCGCTTAGGTCATGATCTTGCGGTTCGTGGGTTCGAGCCCCGCGTCGGGCTCTGTGCTGACTGCCAGCTCAGAGCCTGGAGCCTGTTTCAGTCTGTGACTCCCTCTCTCTCTGACCCTCCCCTGCTCACACTGTCTCTCTCTCTCTCCTAGAAATAA